>OY720442.1:103519145-104119145 GCA_963082915.1 Dolichopus griseipennis
GTACCAAAATTGAAATTTTACTTTTTTTAAACACCTGTAACTTGAATACCTGTCAAAAAAATTTTCTTAAAGTAATATACAAAAATTAAAGCTCAAATTTTATATTGTCAAACATGTGTTAAGGGACTTAATTTAAAAGGCCTCTTTAAAATTGTAGAAAGTGTCTCAGTTTTTCACTTATTTTTGTTTATACTGTTAAATTGTAATAAAATTCAAAGAAAATATCCAAATATTGGTGTAAATCAAAATTTATTTCCCGGAATGTGAACATTTTGGGAGGGGGAGGGCAGGCATCAAGTCCTTAGGAATCAGCATATATTTGCTCAGAAAAAGTTTCGGCACCTTCCCTTTTTAATTGGCCTTATATTCTAAATATGGATTTAATTAGTATTCATAATTTATAATTAATTGATGAAATAAATTATAAGCATGTGTTCGTTCCTTTTAGCAAAAAGAGTAAATTAAGAATAAGTAGGAATAGTTTGTAAATGAAACGCTAATTCATGTTTCAGGAGTAGATAATTGTCAGATTAATTATCATACATATATTTGACATTATAAAACTCTGTGTCATTTGAGAATTTTATTATGTTTAATATGTATATTAAGATATTAAAAATAATGTGAAAAAAAAGGTTTATTGCTGATATATATAATTAATATTTTTTTAAAAATAAAAAAAATAAGGGCATATTCGTTATCTAATAAAAAATATGATTTAACATAACCTATTCAAATGAAAATCCATCTATTAATGAAAAATTTAAATTAAAGCCATCTACCGGAATTTTTTTTTTTAATCTACTCCTTTTATCTAATCTTTTACAAGAGCTGGTGTAGCTGGGAGTAATTGAGAGAGTAGGTTAGTAGTTAGTAGTTTAGTACATTACAGTATGAAACATTATGTTTTATTTTGAAAATGTGCTAATTTAAAAACCCTTGAATTTTTTCATTACTTATTTTATTTTTCTTATATTTTTCTAAAATCATTATGATTGTATGCGTATGTTTAATATATATATTTTGATTAGATTATAATTTTTCACGTTTCTTATTTTTTTTTTTTTTTTTAATTAATTACGAATACAAACGTATACAATATTATATAGGTATTTAAAAAAAAAAAAAAAAAAACAAATAATTCTTTATTTTATTTTTATTTTCATAATGTGACATGCATGACTAGATAGAATTCGCAAGAAATTCCATTGAAATAATAATAATAATAAAAATAAAAAGATAAAAAAAAAAGCCAACAAAACAAAAATATGTGTTACCTTTTTATTCAAACAATAATAATAACAATAACAATAAAAACAACAAATCAGTATTGTAGTCACCAGGACAAGTAATTCCTTTACCTTAATAAAAATAAATAACAAAATAAATGTTTAGTTCAGTAAATTTTAGTAACATATTAATAATAGATAAAGTATAGATACTAGATACTATTAATGTTTAAGTAAATTGTATTTTAAATATTTTATTTTACATATACATATATATATATATGTATATATATATATGTATATATATATATATATATATATATATATATATATATATATATATATATATGTATATTTATAAAAGTTTGTAAAATATTTTGTACATATTTTATAAATATATATGTATGTATTATTATTTATTATAAATTCAAAATATGATATTTGATTATTTTTATATCCATTTTTTGTTTTTTTTTTTTGTATTTATTTTGTACTTTAGTAGACAAATAGGTGAAATTATTTGAATTAATATTTGCTTCTGTTAAATATTAGTTGTATTTTTAGAATTTAATATTTAAATTTTAAATTAATTTGTAATTAGTAAGTGAGTGATATTAAAAATTTAAAAAAAAATCTATAGATTAAATTTAATTTTTATATTTGTGTAATACGAATCGGTTTATTTTAAATGTATACGATTATAAAATGTTTGTACAATGTTTGTAAAATAGAAGGTGTATATGGAGTCAACTTAAGATCAAAAATAATTAAGTGTTGTAAAGCTATTATTAAACTTGATTAATTAAACGAAAGAAATAAATAATACTAATTAGAAAAAACCGGAAAAAAATAGACTTATATACGTATGTAGTATAATTTCTATTATTTACATAATATGTATTATTAAAATATATATGTATCATAAAATTGTATCTATTAATTAAATTTTGATCAGAAATCAGAAGTCAGTATATGTTTCGAAAATTGCAAATAATAAAATATTAAATAGGTAGTAAGTGAATTAATTACATATAGGTTTATGCAGTGTTACTAAAACTATTTTTTAATTAAATGGGCTTAATTATAGGCTTAAATACTATTAATAAATTATTTAACTATATTATTTATATATAATAATAATTATATAGGTATTCCTATTATATTTTTAAATTTATTTATTAATTAATTTATACTAAATATTTAAAATGATATTGGATTTTGCAATATTATCAACACCAGCGATTACTAGGGCTGTTAAAGATTTGGTATTTAAATTTTTATTATATTTACACTTTATATTAGGTTAGTAATAAGGGGATGAACTTTTTCGAAATCGCACTTCCTCAGTTAAAAAGTCAGGTTATTGCTTACTCCAAAATCCACAACACCGAAGTCCTAAATTTTTATTTATATATTTATTCATTTTTAGGTAATATCAGTAAAAAACATTGTAATGTCATCAATAAGGTCCTCGATGAAATTTACTTATTTATTGGTTTTTTTTTACTTAATATTGGTACAGCCCCTCGGCTGCCAGGGCCATTGTGGGCTGATTTTAATTTATCTTACATATCTTTACATCTTTTCTAAATTTGTATCTTAAAACTGCTTTAATAGGTATATTTGACTCCTCTTCAGTTGTCGAATAAATCTTATTTATATTTATAAAATAATTTTACGTTATTGCATACTTTTAGGCAAAATCCGAATATTAAGTTATTTCTTCATTAATTTTTTTAATTATTAATTTTTTGTATTTAATCTAAAATAAAAACAATAATCATAACTTAAAACGTATTATATTCCAAATTTTCCGGTTAAATTATTCCGGTATAATAATTATAATTTTTTTTTTTCATTGTGTGTGTGTGTGTTGATTTTATTTAATTAATTTTGAATATATTTAAAAATTCACGATGATTGAATATTTGTTATTTTTTTTTTTTTTTTGTAATTGATATTTTTAAACACGTTTTTTTTCCAATTTGTATATTTGTATAAATATAATAAAAACAAAAGTATGCTACTGCTTTATATTCGAAGTTCGAAAAAAATAAGTTCGAAGTTTTTTAAATAGTATACGAAACTAAAAGTTTTTTTATTCATTTCAAGTAATTCCTAAATGGCAAAGTTATTTGAATAATTTTTTTCATGTTTTTTTATTCTAACTAATTAGAATAATTTATATATATATATATATATATAAAATTATAAAATATATGTATGTATGAATGTATATGTATATATTATTATATATAAAAGTTTTAAAAGAATTTTTTTAAATTAATATTCCGAATGTTCTATTAAATTTAGGTGGCATTGTAATTATGTATATAATATTATAGTTTAGTATATTCTTATGTATTATATAAATAATTATCTTTTATGAAATATTTTAATAACTTTAATTAATATAATGTACCTACCTAACTATTTTTAAAATAAAAAATACTTATAATACATAATAAAGCTCTTAATAAATTCAAAGATAGAATATTAAAACATAACTGCCAATGATTCATTCAATATCGTGATAATTATCGACCTTGAAAACTTTGAATATTTAGCATATTATATTACTAGGATCTATTATTAAAATATTCATTATTTAAATATTAAAATAATGTATAGAGCATTTTAAATTAGCATATAATTAAAAAGTACTTAAGTAACTAGATAGTATACGTATAATTATACTTATTATAGAATATTTCTTACGTTTTATTGAAATAAAAAAACATTTATATTTAAATATCATTGTAAAGCATGTGAATGTGGTAGTTAAGTTAAGATCGTTAAGATCAAACTTTAAATTTTCGATATGATTAGATACAACTGAAAAACTTAGTATTCTAATTGATCTAATTCTAGTTCAGAATATTTTTTTGTATTTTATACTTTTATAAATGTGACTCAGTAATCAGTATGTTACTGTTGCGTTGAAATATTGAAATAAATTCTAAAGTGCTAATTACTTATTTTTTATATATATATATATATATATTATATTATATATATACATTCCATACATGCACACCCCTACATAATATTTAAAATTATTCAAAACACAGTATTATTATAATATTAAATATTGGCATTCGATTGTAATAGGAAGTTATTTGACAAAATTTTTTAATATAAGATTCTCATTTGTATTCTTAATATCAAAGCTCATTAAATGTTGAGCTTGTTTAATGTATATATATATATACAAAACATTTTTTTATCATGCATTCTTATAAGTAATTCTAATTATTATTATTATTATTATTACAAAATAGGTGTTGGTGACAAATTATTGTCTTTTTATATACGAATATAAGTATGTAGAATTTATTTTAAAATATTAAGATGTTTGCAAAATATAAAAAATCATATTCTAGTCGCATATTTTACGTTAAAATTAAATAAATTATGTACATATTTTAAAATCGAATTTTTGCACAATATATATATAGAATATAAAATTTGTTCTTTATTTGAATAAAACAATTAATGAATAAAATGCTTAAAAATTAAAAAAAAATTTAATTAAATAAATAAAATATATTTTATTATTTTTAAATTGAAATTAATTTTTTTTTTAATTTTTTTAAATTAAAATTAATGTGATATAAAAGATACTAACTTTTATTTAAAGTTTCTGTAAAAAAACCATACAAAATATATGGTTTTTCTTTTACATATTGTTCATTGTCATAGTGAAAAGTTTAAGGAATTCTCCTAGAATTTAAATTTTTTTTTTTAAAGATCTCTGTTTGAAAAGATTTTTATTTTTATTTTAAAAATAAACACTATTAAAGGAAATTCTTTAAATTTATTAATTTTAAAAAAATCTGTAAGTTTTAGATTTATTTTTATAATTTGAAAAAATTGCTCTAAAAATACCCGATGTTTCCGTAAAATAAAGTGTATCTTGACCAAACATTAGGACTTGGGGGGTGAAACTCTGCGGAAAAACGCTTCTGTATAAAAATAACAGATATCGAATGAGGGTGAAAAAAACACTGCCAAAGGAAAAATCTTGCATAAATATCCAAATTACCCAGTTTACGTGATTGGATATTGCCATAAATTAGAAGTAATAATGGGAAGGAATTAAGGAGGCCAAGCTTCGACATCAAACTGTAGCGCCATAGAAGAAGTAGAAGAAAGGGAAGAAATATTTAATTCAAATATTTTCTTAAAATCTTCTTTTAAGACTTAACTTTTATTCTTTTTATGCGACAATTTTTTTACAATGTGGAGTGTTTCAGTTAAGATCTAAAAGACTTAATATTGTTTGTAATTCGTTATTATAATTACTTGAAATATATTAATTAATTAAAAAGTTGTAATATCAATTGGTAATTTCTATTTCATTCGAAATACTTTAAACTTATTTGTATTTTAGTATTAGAAGAGATAGCATCCTATTGATCCATAAATACGAACAGATACCTTTCAAATAGAAAAATTAACTGAACCAAGATCTCAATCAAGATCAATATTTTCAAGAATCAATCTAGGTAAATTCTAATTTATAAGATTTGGAATGATTTCCAATCAAAAAAGTTTACAATTAGAAATCATCAGAAATCTTGTAAAGCCACCTATACCGATTCTTGAAAATATACCTACAATGTATATTTATACATTAATTTATTTTTTTTTTTATTTTTTTTTTTTTTATTTATTCAATAATTGAGATAGACAGTAAAACTGGTATAAATTTCTTCTATAATCTAACTTAAAACTAATTTAATATTTAAAATTATAATAAATTTTAATAAAATTTAATACACAGATTAAAATTTTAGATACATTACATTTTTTTTTTTTGCTTTTTTATATATTTTTCAATTATTTAATTGGGGTAGTACAGCTTTCAAACGTTTGTTGAATAACCTTATGTTGGGAGCATATTTTATGTAGGCAGGAATACGATTGAAGCTTTTTATGCCATTAAACATAATATCCCTTTTACCTCTTTCAGTTCTGGGTACTTCTAATCGATAATGTTCCGCACTTCTTGTGAAGTAGCTATGAATTGAAGCATTTGTTTGTATTTTCAAATTGCTTTTGGTTAAGTTATTTGATAGTTTATAAATCAACTTGCAGTTTTCCAAAAATATTGTTTGTTCAACGGTAGGTAAATTTCGATCAGAATACAATGATGTAGTTGGAGAATCATATGGAAGTCTGTACAAGATTTTTAAGTCAAGTTTTATAAGATAATTAAGTCATTAATAAATTAAGTCATTTACTTGAAAATTTAATATACACTATCTGACCGATAGCTCTGCGGTAAAGTGGCGACTTTTCAATAGACAAATCTTGAGTTCAAACCCTGGTCGGATCATATTCAATTAAAAAAAAATACAGTGTATGCATATTAAAATATTTTAATAGGAAGTTCAAATGTCAAATAGGCAAAGAATTAATATTATCAGGAAATATTTACTATTGTCTGGTACTGCAAATAAATAAATAAATTAATTAATATACAGATATAATGTTATTAAAATTGACATTCTAATAAGGAAACTTTTCTAATAACTAATTCTAATAAAAAGAACATTAGAAAGAGTCTAAAAAATTTTAATTAATTAATAATCAATCAGAATATCAAATATAAAATTAATAAAAATCGTTTAATAGATTTAATTTCATAAAAAACAATATTATTAAATCGTGCACTAATAAAAATAAATAGAAATTAAAATTTATTTTCTAATTCTTTTAAAATAATTTCTGAACTCTGTTTTTTATCTAAAAAAAAGAAAACAACAGAATATTAATCAAAGAAAAATGCCTGTCAAATATACACGTATTCAATTAAACGATTGTCATATATATTTTTTTGTTTTGGTTTTTTTTTTTCCAATTTTTTTTTTTTAAAGGAAATCTTAAATAGTCGTGCGACAATTTGGAGTCAATAAGTCGCCACAAATCTTTTCTAACAAAATATATATGTATGTAATATGTATGTATGTATAAATAAAACAAATATTTTTTAACATGAATGGAAGGAACGGTGTTTCTGTTTTTAAAATTTTTTTCAAAAAAACTTAAAATTATATACCTAACATGTTTTTATATATTAAAATATATACATTTACATAAATATAACAAAATATCTACATACCTACCTACATATATTTATTATATTTAGATCAATGCAAGAAATAAATTGTAAAATTTTTTTTGTTTATATTTTTTTTATTAAAATAATGCCGCTAATAGTCTCGTCGTCATCGCGCACTGTGTATAGTCGACTCACACAATATTATTAAATCATTATGATAATCATTTTTTTGATTGTCGTCATGAGGATCATAATTATTGTGTGTTGTGAATGACGACATGTTCATTATTTTACAATCAATTTGATACACAGTATATAGGTATATGTAATAATATTAAATGATTGAGAAAATAAAAAACCTGATTACTTGAAAATTATTAAGTAAAAAAAAAAAAATCTCTTTAAAAATTTCCATGCATTAAGTGTACTTAAATTGTCTACGCATGTATATTACATACAAGTCTATGTATATAATAAATACATCCATTTAAATGTAAACACACATGAGTATATCATATGACTTCTAAAAAAATATAAATGATGAAAATTACTTAAAAGAATTTTAAGTGCTGTTTAAATAATTTTTTTTTTAAGTACATAGCATTATGCATTTATTGCAATGCATGTACATTTACGCACATTTACGCCTATATAAGGTATTATGTTTTAGTCGACTTATAATTGTCATTATTATTCATTATAGGAGTTTGTTGTAAGACATGCTTTTTGATCAATGTTTTTTATTTATTTAACATTAGTTGCTGATTAAGATAAAATAAAATGAAAAAAAGATTGCCGAAGTGTTGTTTTTTTTTATAACATATACCTACCTACCCAAGTAGAATATTTTTTTATAATTTTATAAATATTTACTTGATTTCATATGGTGTTAAGTTGGAATGACCTATTCAGGAAATATACAATTTGTAAACATTAAAATTTATTTAATTTTACGTGTGTCTAACAGGTACAATTTTCTTCTTTTTTTTTTCTTTTTTTTTGGAAAATACCTACCTTTTTTAAAGATTAAATAATGTACACTCACAGTATTATTAATATGTGTAAGTATGTATAAAGGTGACTAAATATACACATAAATATTCTTTTTTTAAACTTTTCAATAAATATAAATGACGTAATCTTATCTGATTCATCAAAATATTTACTTATAAATTAATACTTACTATAGGTTCCAAATGTCTACTACAAAACAAAACCACATCTATAGGTGAAAACTATGATTAAAATTATTAAGAAATGATTAAAAAAAAATATAATATAAACCTCAGATCAATAAAACTTTTTAAAGCATGTGATCATCACTGTTTTTATTTTCAATTAAATATATGTATATATAGAGGTATATATATGGATTAAAATGGTTAAATCCCCACATTAAAGAATAAAAATATATGGAAAAGACCAAAAACAAATACAAATTTAGAAGCAAATAATAAAAAAAAAATATACTACAAACAAATGTTAAATTCCTCAAACAAAATAAGGTAACTTATGAGTTATAATAAATATAACACAAAAAACAAAAACTATTTTACGGTAAACATTTACCTTCAAAATAAACTTTACGTTTGATTACGGTATAACACGGTTTTTTCTTTCACCTAAAAGTAGTTCCGAACATTCGTCACACACCACAATACAATTTCTCGTATTATTAAATGAGCATTTATAACCCAATATATCTAAATCTATATATTACTTATATAAATGTATATACGTTGCACGTATGTTATCTGGTATATACAATGTATTGTACAATATATTAAATAATTGGGGCCCATATTTCAATAATTTTTTTAGCTTTTAAAAAAAAAATAAAAGCTTCCAAAAATACAAAACGCAAGTCAAAATATAACAATCCATTTAAAATATGACTTAACTTAAGTCACTTAAGCTTTATGAAATGAAATGAAATGTGGTGGCGCATTTAATAAACTTTAATAATAATAAAAATAATAATAATAAAAAAAAACAACAACAAAAAAATATGTGCTGACGTTGTTTACTTTTTTCTTTTAATTTTTTTATTTTTTAATTCTGATCACCTTTTTAGTCATTTGGATTCACAGTTTAATATTTTTCTGCTAATAAGCAGATATACATATAATTATCCAAGAAAATCCTATTTAACACGTTTCACCTCGGAAATTCCCCCGAAAACACACTTCTGTTGAAAGTTTTTCGAGAAATGATATGAAATACAAAATACAAAAAAAAAAACAACAACAACAAATAAATAAACCAACTGGCTTTTTTTTTTTTTTTTTTAAATAAAAATTACTCAGAAATGAACACAAACATAGTTACAAAAAAAATGTACTCGCACACATAAACATATTCCAATTTAATATGATCGCACGATTTACGATCAGTAGTGAGTGATACTGATACCTTAAAATATTGTTCTATATCTCCCCCTTTCTTGCTTACGTCGCGTCGCGTCGCGTCTTCTGTTTCTTAACTGTGAGATTTTGTTCTATAATTTATAATCTACAGAGTAGGTACATACTTTCTATATATCTACATTACATATCTATGTTATATAGTACATAGGTAATACATATATATAATATTAAATATACCATAAAATAAAACATAAAATATGATCGTATAAAATATCGTATCTGAAAATTCTGAAATATGAATCGATGGTGGTGTACGATTGCCGGTTTTTTTTTTTTATTTTATAATTCGCTCTTCAAGTTTCAACTAATTTTATTCGATTGTAATCGGTTTTTTTTTATTGTTGTTGTTGTTTGTTTTTTTTGTTTGTAGTTTTTTTTATGAGACTTATGATGAGTAAAATGAGTTACTTTACTAGTTTAGTTAGTGTGACTTTTGTTTTCATTCGTACTTTTAGTACTTTAGTCAGATTCAATTGTCACCACTAGTCAGACAGTCACAATTTTTCATAAACACAAATTAAAAAAATAAAAAAATTATCATTTAGATAGGTATTATATTATTTATTTTTTTGAGTGTACATACGACGGGTGTTTATAAATTATATAGTTATATTATTATATATACAAAAAATATGTATGTATATATATGTGAATATAATTAATATTTTTGCGATTACGAATAAAAAAATTAATTTTATTTAATAATAAATAATAAGTTTGATAAAAGTGTGAGTGATATTCATTGCATTATAATATTATATATAGCAGATTATTATTATGTATTTTTTTTTATTTATTTATTATTATGTATTATGTACTAACATTTAAATATATTTTGTGTACCTATATGTATATCTAATTTAAGTGCTACTTTTATATTTTTATATATATACATATTAATTTAAATAAATATCCACGTACCTAAATATGAACTTTAGATATTAATTATAGATATTTGATTAGTGATGGATGATAATCATAATGTGATTAATGAATGAAACGCATATTAAAATATACTTAAAATAAAATATTTAACATTTTTTTTTTAAAAAATCGTTTAGACTTTATATAAGTTACTTATTTTATATATAGATTTATAATTATATTAAATATTAATTAAAAAATCTATTAAAGATTTGATATTATAGGTTTTATACTATTCAAGTTTATTATATACTTTTAATTGAACTTGCCTGTGTCTATGGCTTTTTTTATACAATATAATACAGTACCTATCTATAAATATTTACATAGGTAGGTACATGTTTTGATAAAATATCTGATAAGTTGTGTAAAAATAGTTTTTTAATGACTTCATTGAATCCAAACAAAAAATAAAAATAAAAAATAAAATTTAATAAATGATACATAATAAAAACGCGACAAATGAATGGAAGAACGCAGAAAACTTGTATTGTTTTTTTATTGAACTTCAATATAGGTATACATGTGTGTATTTAGTACTATTGTATCTTACAAATTTTGAAGAATTTTTTTTTTCAATTTTGTTGTATATTGTATTCTCGCCTCACAGTCCCAGTAAATTTGTATTGTGAATTGAAAAAAATGAACTTAACTTAAACTTTTAATTTAAATAACTTGTTGGGTGCTTTTACTAATGATAAATGAATTGATATTTTTTTTTTTGTTTTTATTGAAGTGGTAAACGTTATTATTATTTTTATTCTCTTTTTTTTTTTTTTTTTTAATTTCTTCCAAAAGAAAGGAAAGGTAAAATAAAAATAAAAATTAAAAAAAAAATACCTAATCTTTTTGTCGGTTTGTTATCAACTTTTAGGCGGCGGCATATTGATATTAAATTGTAGTCTACTCTATTTTCTTATGTTTTTAGTTTATTTTATGTACTATTCTACATAAGTATTGCAGTTTTTTTTATTTGTAACAGCTGAATTCTTATATAACTATTACATATTTGTATATAAGGCATTTTTATTATTCTTATAAATATATTTTGGATTTGTATTACATATTAGATAATATCATAGACTCTATGGTAATATCATATTTTTTTAATTATTTTATAATTTAATAGATAGCTAAAAATTGATTTTATTAGTTATTTTTATATTTTTTTTATATTGTTATTATTTATTTTTATATAAATGTTAAATTTTGTAAAAGTATATTATATTTGGATATAATTGTAATTAAAAAAATTAGAAAAATTCTTATTTTAATATTAAAGTATATTAAAAGTTATACATTTAATTAATTCCTAATAAATTCTATTTAAAAATTGATAAATTAATTAAATCTTAATTGCACTAGGTTTTCTTAAATTAACATAGGTATTCAGTTTTATTTAATGGCATTTTCTCTTAATTATTTTAAATTATTATAATGCAAATTATTTATTATAAAATATATACATACTATTAATTTTATAATTAAAATTGACCTAATTTTGTGATTTTCAAAATCAAAATTGTCACATTTTTTTTGTTCAAAATTAAATAACTTATCAATTTAATTGTTCATGGGCATACAAATTTCATTATCAATTAACAACCAATTATAATCCTTATTTCTGGGAATTTCCTAAATATATAAAAAAAACAAATAGAACCAATATATATATATTTATTATATCTTTCAAATTGTTAATTTATTATAAGTACATACTTTATTAAAATTATTAATTGTAATACTTATGTGTATTTTTTTTTTCTTTTTAGATGATTCAGATGATAAGAACTTATCAATAAAGAATGATAAAAAAGCAGTAACTTCAAATATATCAGCAGTTAAAAATTTACAATCAATTAATAAAAAAAATAATAAAAACAATAGCACTAACAATCGTGATAACATTTCAAATTCTAATATGATGGATGACTCAAATATAAAAAATTTATCATCATTAATGAAACAAACAGCAACAAAATTAATATCAAATAAAAAATTTAATTATAATCATACGACGACAACAACGACAACAGCAACTACACCAACAACAACAACAACAAATCATAATCATAATACAACAAATATACATAATCAAAAATTAACTGATAATAATAGAAAAATAGAAAATTATGAACAAAAAACACAAGACACAATTATAAGTAATAAACAATTGACGACGACGACAACAACAACAACAACCCACCGTAATTATAATAGTAATGAAAAAAATAGTAATTGTAATGAAAATAGTAGTAATTGTAATGAAAAAGATAAATCAGATAATAGTTATAATAATAACAACAATAATAATATAAATTTAAATAATCATAATAGTGATAAAACATCAACAACAACGATATCACCAACATCGAATGGATTAAAGTACCTGCACAAAAAATTTAAAAGAATAGCTAGTGCCAATATTGTTGAAAATGATGATAATAAAAATAATTATTATAATAATAATAATAATAGTAAAAATCAACAATCTATAATATCGACAAACACAACAACAACAACTACAACAATACCTTTACGATTATCATCATCTTCATCAACGTCATCATCACCTCCAGTACCCTCAACTATAGTAGAGTTATCCCAACAATCAGAAACATCAACAATATTAACAAATGATATTATAAAACAAGAGCAGCAACATCGTTTATCAATTGATTCAACTGGTGGTAGTAGTGTTAGTGGTATTAGTATTAGTAATCAAAAAGATTATAAACAAAATTTAAATGAGTTAATTATCAATCATAAAACTCAAAGCCATAATAGTGATATTAGTAATAGTCAAAATCAAATTAATATAAATAATAATAATAATGATAATAAAAATTTAAAATATAGCTATATGAATGGTGATATTAATGATAGAAATATTAATTATAACAATAATAATATTGAAAATGATGATAAATATCGTCAAATTAAAATCAAAGAAGAACAGTTAGATGGTGGTACAATTCAATTGAAACATCAGCAACAAAAAAGAAATGATTTAACAATTTATAGAAATTCGCCCACAATTAATGTACAACAACAACCATTGTTACAAATAAATAGTAGAGCATCACCAATACCACTAACAAATAATTTAGCTTTATTGCAACAAACAAAACACCAATTAAATGTTGATGATGATATTGTAAATAATAGTTTACCAAATTACAATAATAAAAAAAATCGTATTACAACGAACAATTTCACACAAGAAAAAGATATCGAATTACAAAATAATATGTTACTATTATATCAGCAACGTGAATTACAATTAAATCAACAACAACAACAACAGCATCAACAGCAGCAAATAAATATTTCTAATCAAGATAGATCTTCTCGCGCTCCAAACAAGGAAAATAATATTGATCAAATTTCATATTTACAACATCAACAATTACAAATGCAAAAACAAATTCAATTGCAACAACAACAACAACAACAACAACAACATTTGCAACCAAATAATAATGTAACTAACAATAGTATTAGTAATAATAATAATGCGAATAATGCAACTGCAATATTGGCACCAGCGACAACAACATCGTCCACAACGGTGGGTCGTCATGTTTGCCCTTATTGTAATTTAAATTGTACAAAACCTTCAGTTCTACAAAAACATATCCGTGCACATACCAATGAACGACCATATCCATGCGAATTATGCGGTTTTGCATTTAAAACTAAAAGTAATTACTATAAACATTGCAGGTGAATAAATACTAACTAATTTTAAAAATTTCTTACTAAATATTTTCATTTATTATTATAATTAAAATAATTATATTGTATTTTAGATCAAGATCTCATGCACAAAGAAAAAAAGGAGTTGAACCACAGCAAAACGAAGATGATGGTTCAGCTGGTTCTGATCAAGAACAAGATCACGACTTAAGCAACAGTAGTTCAGATGTGGTAAAATAAAAAAATTAATAATTTTTAATTACTTTATAAAAATGTTCAATATTTTTTTTGTAGATAAGTGGTACAGCTTCACCTTTAGATGAACGTACATTATCTCCTGCTGTAGCGGTTAATTTAGTGCAACATCATCAAAATAATTTAATAAATAACTATTTAGGTCCTGCATTTAATTCACAGCAATTATCTGTTCAGGGAGGATCAACGACAACAACAATGATATCAAATCAAAATACAAATGAAAAACCAGTTGAAAGGCCATATAAACCAAAATTTCATAAAGCAGCACTATATACAAAAGAAGAACAAATTAAAGAACAACAATCGCAACAGTATCAGCAAAATTTATTCCGTCCACATCAATTAGTTCAACAACAGCAACAACAACAATATAATCAAACTATATCACAATCTCAGTATTATAATGATACTGATAGAAATCAACAAATTTCTCAAAAACCAAATTATAATTCTCAATCACAACTTAATTCTTCATCAGCTATGAATCTCCAACAATCTGGAACTAATTATTATTCTCAATTTTTAATTCAAAATGAAACACATTCAGTACCTCATCATAATTATAAAATAGAAGAACAGCAACAACATAATTTATCATATCATTCAAATTCTCAAAATCAGTCCTCTAAACTTATTTCTCCATCTTCAATGTATGGTAATAATAGAGTCGCAGTTGGTGCTGGAAATAATGGAATAAAATCAAACATAAGTATAAGTCAAAATCAACATCGCAGTCAGACAGGAGCCACAAATATTAATAATGACTCAATACATCAACATCATTCCCAGCATCATCATCATCAGCAACAACATTACCATCATCAACCACAACAAAGGAATATTTCAACAGTGCCAATATCATTGGCGCCAATAATGTCTACACAACAAAAATCAACAACAATATTGTCTACACAATCGTCGTCTTCATTTCAACAAGTAGCAACATCAGGAACAATATTAAAAACATCGGATAATATTATCCCACCATCATCATCATCTAATACAACAAACAATATTCGAATAAATGATGCAACAGGTCAAAATAGTGGTGGTAATAAAAATAATGGAAGGAACAATGGCAGTATAACTGGCGCCAGTGAAAGTAATAAAAATAATTTTGCAACTAATATCGGTGGCGGACATCAAGTGGTATGTATATACAACATATAAAGTATTTATTCTTTGTTTAAAAATATATATAAATATCTATATAAGTACATAATAATATAAATCTATCATACTTCAACAAATATTTTCCTGCTCATTTTATAATTTTGAAAATGTACTTTGTTAGGGGTTTTGATATAAAAGTAATATTATGAATTGATTTTCAAGGATAAAATGGAGGGTTGTACTGTAAAGAAAATAAGAGTAAAAAATATAAATTTTTTCAAGGCTGTAGGTATGTGTAGTTTTTATCATCGTTAAGATGTACACTTTTTGCTTACATATTACGTATTCGTAAACACTTTTGTGTTGCTAAAGATAAAAAAGAGATAAAATTTAACAAACATATATCACATTGTTTTTAATAAAACTATCCTCGTATTTATGTTATTAACACACTGAAAATATTTTTGTATTTATGTAAAAATTCTTAAACTAAAAATAAAATATTAAAATTTTATTGACCTTATTTTTTGTTTTTTTTAGGATTTAGAAGCTGTTCAAGAACATATTTCAAAATTAATCTCACAAAATCAAGCTATTGTTGGTAACAAAGCTGAGATATTTCAGAAAAAATATCCAAAGCAATTAAACAAACAGAAAAATCTGTCAAATTTAATAATTCCGTCTTCAGGATCAGCAATGACATCATCTCTCCTTTCTGCTTCGTCTTCATCATCATCGTCTTCATTAGATACCCCAAATACGCCAGCAACCCCAAATAGTTGTAATGCTAAATTAGCATTTGCTTTAGCTACAAAACAACAACAAAAACAGTTACAAATGCAGCAGCAACAGCAGCAACAACAACAACAACAACAACAATTACTTCAGGATAACTCTAATCGTAATTCAAATAATTATCAATCTTTTCCTCTTACAATACCAGTTCAACAACAAAAACTGGTTAGTTCACAAATACAACATCAACAACATCAACATGTTACTTCTCAAATGCAGCCACAACATTTTTCACCAAAAGCGGCCGTAGAGTCAAAAGCTATGATTAATATGCATCAAAATATTACAACGCCGGCAATTATCGATGTTTCACAACAGCCATTAAATTTATCAAAACCAATGCCATTAGAATCTAGAAGAGAATCATCTCAAGAACAACAATCAGAAACTATTTTACATCCGACAGTTCGTAAAAGATCTATGATTAATATGGAAGATAGTTTGCAACACTCTGCGTATTTGCCATCTGCTTCACCGACACTCGCAGGTGGGTCAAATAGAAATGCAAAAACTCCACCAACCCATCCAAAAAATCCAGAACGTTCAATTATTAAAAACTTACTATTAAATTCAAGGGGTTTAGCCATGCCGAACGGTGAAGGGGAAGATGGGGTATACACGTGTATTTTGTGCAAATCATATTTTCAAACAGCTGATGAGTTAAAATTACATTCAAATCAATGTTGTGAAGGTGGAACATTAAGTGCGCCTATGAGCCCTGTCAGTGCTTCACAAATGTATTACCGTTCAAATTCAATAAATGTTAGTTTACCAGAATTTAATAATCCAAATTCTTTAGCTAAATTAGCCAAATCATCTTTATTTCAACTATCAAAAAACCCTAAATCGTTAGTAAAATTGTGTTGGTCACAGTTAAAAACTAAACCAAGTAATTTAGTATTAACACAACTAAATCTGGCAACTGGAAAAGATCAGACGTCAAATAATATAGGAACATCGAATAATAGCAACACGACAACTTCGGCAGCAATTTCATCTAATTTTAATGAAACGAAAACTAGTGAACCTTTAAACGAACCAATTAATTTACAAAATTTATCAATGCAAAAACTAATTGATGCTCCACTACCATCTCCTGGACCGTTATTAGGTAAAACTCCTTTAGTCGAAAGTTATAATCCTGAAAAATCGGAACAGAAACAGGAAGATGTTGTTATTACCAAGGTGCATGACGAACCTGGAACGTCTAGAAGTGGATTTCAATACGCAAAAAAATTCAAATTTGATCAAGAATTTTCATCAAGTTCAGAAAATCTAAAATATTATAATACAGAAGCAAGACCTGTTTTATTTGAACCCCAGCACATCCATCATCCAAAAGCACAGTACATGATGTCTGGAGGTGATATACAAATAGTTGATATAAGTAACAAACCAGAAGATGGTTTTGAGTTACGACAACGTTATTTATCATCTGGAGGATGCATAGTACCCATAGTTGAAAGTGAAACATCTCCGAAAATTATACGAACACCATTACTTTCGGGAGGTAGTTTTACTGAAGTTTCACCAAAATGTAGAGATACTGAAAGTACTTTATTACAAAGACCGCTGTCAGCGCCGCAAAATATTCAAGGTGTTCCAACTTCACATTCTAAAATGATGTTGAATTTACCGACACCATTGAGTGCCGTTAGCTTACAAACGCCTAATCATTTAAATTCTAGTCTATCATTGGCACAACATTTTCAGTTTCCACCAATAAATTCAATAACAGCGTTTAATCCGTTAACATTGCCCCCATTACCAATGCCCCAATCTCCAGTTTTACCAAATGAAAAAGTGATTCCATATGTACCTGGAATACCTGGACCAAATACTTTATCACTGCCAATTCCGCAAGCTCCATCACCGCAGCAAACAAAAATTTTGGATTATAGGAATGTGGTAAGCCCGCCAATGATGGGGCAGCGTAAAAAATCTGTCAGTCCATTAGTACAAAATAATGTTCTTAGTAATAGCTCTTTAGATAGCTCATCATTTTCTAATTCCAATAGAAAATTTGATTCTTTCCAAAATTCAAATCAAGAACACACAACAAAGGTGGCTCTAGCACATAAGTATCAAAAACCTTTAATTCGCATTGAAAATGTTGAGAACTTACAAAACAAATTATCTCTGCATTCATCAGTTCCATCTCATGGAAACTTGATTTCGCTACCTTCAAACAATACTGATTTTGGAAAATTAACTGTTCCAGTACCTCAGCATCAAATATCAACACAACGGACAGGTAAAAGTGGAAACAGTTTTTATAATTCAGAAACATCGTCAAGTAAAAAACCTTTTAATTTTACTCGAATTGCTGATAATATAAGTCCGAAAAAAATCGAAAAATTAGAAAAATCAAATCAGCTTTTGCAATCCTTAAAATCTCCTGAACAGGAAACTCGAACATTCCAGTTTGAAATTAATCAAAATTCTGTTAAATCTGAATTTAAAACTGAACAGATTGAAACTATGACACCAACAAGTGTTGCTTCAAATAACGAACAAGAAATAACTACATTAACCGGAGATGATAAACCTAAGAAATCAAAATTTTTACGACCGACAAGCTTACCGCTTAAACCTGGAACATTTACACCTAAAAGACATCATGGAATTACACCAACAGCTAATACAATGCCATTGATTTCACCAGAAACACCAAGACCATCTAAAACATGTGGTCAAATGTTTTTAAATGGTCATGCATACACTTATTTAGGACTTAAATGTAGCACCAAAATGTTTTATTGTACTGTAAATTGTCCACAACCATCATATGTTGCCAATTTGCATAAACTTTCTATGTATAGTGTGTGGCAAGTTCATACAGATAAGAATTTACATCCATTAGGTTTTAAGCCAAAACTTGCAATGGATTTGTATGATTCACGCCAAAGAACTTCTTCGTACACAACAGCGAACATAAAACTGCCCTTCACATCAGTGCGTTCACAAAACACAGTCATGACACCGTTCGAAAATAATTCAGGACAATACTATCATCATCAAATAAAATCTATACCAGCACCAATTTTATCACCTGCTCAAGTACAAGTTTGTTCTTCGCAATCACAAACTACTTCAAGTATATTAAATGTCCCAACGTCGGCAGTTATGTTGCCAACAAATTCAAATTTAGACACGGCTACTCCAGTAACAGGAAATAATAAGAATGAAAGTATTCAAAAAACTGCTACTTTAATCGGAGGTTATGAAAGTAACGAAGATTATACATATATTCGAGGTCGAGGTCGAGGCAGATACGTCTGTTTGGAATGTGGAATACGATGTAAAAAACCTTCAATGTTGAAGAAACATATCCGAACGCATAGTGATGTTAGACCATACACTTGCCAACATTGTAATTTTAGGTAAGTTATAATTTAATCTTGATTTTTATAACATAATTTCAAAATTATTTTTTGTTGCAGTTTTAAAACAAAAGGAAATCTCACAAAACATATGCAATCTAAAACTCATTATAAAAAATGTTTAGAACTCGGTGTTGATCCTGGAGAAGGACTGAATGGAGAATTTGTAGATCATCGAGAAAATGATCAACAATCGATAACATCTAGTAATGGCAATGGTGGCGGCAGCAATAGTGGAAGAACATCAACTATTCCAGGAGAATCTGAATCTGAAGGTGAAGAAAGTGATGGAGATGATCGAGAAACGGAAAGCAGTGGTAAGTTTTTTTTCTTATTTTATATTATAAGACATTAGTTAATTTAATTTGATCTTCTAATTGCTAGATACAGACGAATCCAAATCCCGCTTGCCGGAACATGAAGCTGCAAAATGTTTGCTTTCGTTATCAATGACGCCTCCAAGCGTTTCTCCACATTTGAGATATGCAAATGAAAGTTATAATCCAAACCAAGAATCTATTATGGAACAATCGAGAAATATTCCACCAAGTTTTCATAAACAAAAGGCTATGGTAACATCTTTTACTTCTCCGAAACCTCCATTTGATTATCAAAAACAAGAGAAATATTATTCAAATCCTTCAATACCGAAAGCCGAAAAATTTGACGATCCTGGAATAGTACTTGATCTAACCAACAAATCCTCTTTGGAAAAAGAAAAAAGTTCTCCACTAAATGAAGAAATTGTATTACGAAAAACTCCCAGTAATGATACTCTAACGATATCAAGTTCCGTAATCACTTCTTCTAGAGCAATGGATGTTATAGGTAATTCTAATACAAATGAATCCGGGATTTTAAAAACATTGGTTTCATTAACGGATATGGTACGTGATAAAGTAAGTTCAAATGAAACAGATTTTCCTCATCACACTCAAAAATTGGATGATTCACTTTTACGACCATATTTAACAGAACAAGCTTTAAAGCATACTAAAATTAAACAGTGTCAAATGAATAAATCCTTTGCTGATAGTCTTTATACACAGAGTCAAACTGTTGAACAAAATCCTTCCATTACTGCAACGGCTAAACCTATAGCACTCCAAGGACAAAAGAGAACGTCGATTCAGTCTTCATCAAGTGGCGAGATTATTAATGAAGTGAATACAAATAAATCAGAACAACCTGAATCTGTTAATGTACAAATAAATAAAGATCCCATACAAAAAGATACTTTAGATAAAAATTATATTCATAAAAAGAATATACCAGTTCAAAAAGTCGCACCGTTAAACGTTTCAATTACATCAAAAGCTATCCCACCTAAAGGCCAATCTACAAATGCACAAGATGTTGCATCCGAGTACTTGAAAATGACTTTAAAATCAAATCAACAACAACAAAAATTATCAACGTCATCGAATGTAGTTGATGAAAGTGAAGATGAAAATTTGGAACAGGATGGCACTTCAGTTTCGAACTCAGCAACACCAAGTACATCTAGCTCTGCAGTTCCAGTTTCAACAGCCTTACCAACAGATTTTACAGGAATTTTAGCTCGAACGGTAGTTGTTGGTGAAGATGGATTTAAAAATGTCCAGTCATCAGGACCAACACCATCGCAAGGTACTTCTTCAAGTGGAAATAGTTCTGTTGCCACGAATTCATCTAATCAAAATTCAAATGAAATTCAACCAATGTTTCCAAGAAGTAGTTTAATTAGTGATGAAGGAAGACCGGTTTGTAATATTTGTTCAAAAACCTTTCAAAAACAACATCAACTCGTATTGCATATGAATATTCATTATATGGAACGAAAATTCAAATGTGAACCCTGTGCTTTGGGCTTTCGTAGTCAAGGTCATCTTCAAAAACATGAACGTTCTGAAGGCCATAAAAATAAAGCAATGATGACATCAGCTTTTGGTGTACCAACAACATCAAATCCGCGACCATATGAATGTTCTGATTGTAAAGTTGCATTTAGAATACCCGGACATTTAGCAAAACATTTACGTTCAAAGACACATGTACAAAAATTAGAATGCCTTCAAAAATTACCATTCGGAACATACGCCGAAATTGAACGCAAAGGTATTAGTTTAACTGAAATTGATACAACCGATTGTGACAATTCATTAGCAAGTTTAAAAATAATTGCACAAAAATTAAAAGACGAAGATCCTTCAAAATTGAGTAGTTATACAAATCCTTCTGGTATGGATAATCCATCTAATATTAAAGATATCAATAATACTTTAGAACAAAACAATAATGAATGTAATAGTGAATGTAATACTTCAGATCATGAAAATAATATTACTACAGTAAATAACTCTGGCGGAAATAGTTGCAGTAGCAATAGTAGTACTAGCAGTATTACGGGTATCGAAAAAACATCAAATCAAAAATTAAATAGTTTAGAAAATAAAAATAATGATTCAAATAATAGTTTAGGAGATAATTTTAAAATTAGCAATGATGTTGGCGGAATAAAACGCAAACTTGATCCATTGAATTCAAATACTGGTGCAACGTCATTATCATCATCTACAACAACTACAACAACAAATGATGCAAATAATAGTGGTTCTAAAAATACACAACAAATAAAATCTATAGATACTACATATAAAAGTAGTATTGCATCTAGTTCAGAAAAACGTATCCGTACTAATAGTGAAACAAAATAGTGCCAAATTTTTATTTTTATATAACAAATAAAAAATATAACATTAAATTTTAATATATACATATGTATATTTTTACGTACATATAATTAATTATGTATATATGTGTATGTAAAAATTTCGATGAAATTAAAAGTCAGTAGTGTAATTAATTTTAATTGGTATAAAAAAAAAAAGAAAATAAAAAAGTCATTTAACTTATTATTATGTACATATTTTTAGAAAAAAATTATAATTATTTGTTCGTACAACTTAATTTAACATTTTTATTTTTAATTTAATTAAATATTATCTGAATGGTGCAAACTAGTCGAAAGCTGAAGATTTTTATTTTTTTTTTTTAAATTTTGCTTATAAAGAAAATACAATTTTAATTTTTGTTTATTAAAGTTCTTTTTGTTTTTGGTTTTTTTTCTTAACTTTTATTAAAAAGTTCGCATTTTTTAAAGAAAACTTTAATTTTTATTTTTAAAATGCCTAATCATTTGGATTTAACACAATCACAACACATTTGGGCTACAATTCAACTCAATACTTACTGATTAAAAAATTTCAAATCACTGTTACATTTCGCTTAAATGTAGCTCTTAAATAGAACTTCTATGACAATTTATTAAGTCTTAAAAATGTGTTGAAATATGATCAATGAATTCGGTGGTGCATTTATAAATTAGAAATTTGTTTTAATTTATTTATAAAATTTTATAACAATTCTTCAGAAATAAATTAAATGAATTATAATTCAATTTGTAAGTTGAACGCTATGTTATGTTTTTTTTTTAAATATTTAATATTGTTTTGTTTTTTTGATTAGAGGCTTTAATTTCGGAATATGCAATATAAAATATATTTTATTTTAAATACATAGATATTTTATATTTTTTTTAGCATTTCAATCTCATTCAAACTTTTTTGTATTTTATTGTTTTTTTTATTTTCAAGACAAAACAAATTGAATTTTATTTCAGAAATATGTAAAGTTCTGTGCCAAATATGCAATAATCATTTAAGACAAATTTTCAAAACATAATTAGAATTTTTAATTTTAATTTTAATAAATTTCCGTACAAACATTTTATTTTATATGTTTTTGTTTCTTATCAAAATGATGAATTTTGATAAGATTAATTATTGTATTTTAATAAAATTTTAATTTAACTATTCTTTAAGTTAAAATTATTCTTTATTTTAATATTAATTGCATTTCCGATAAATATTTAATGTTAAACAAAACATATAAAAATCTTTAATAATTTAAATATTTCAATAATAAGCTCAAATAAATTGTTTGATTTTAAATTCATTGAAAATTTTAATTAATTTCTAATATAATTGTTTAAAAGAAAATAAATTAATGAAATTCTAACAGTTGAATTGAAACTTATGTTTGTAAAAGTAAAAAATTTGTAAAAAAAAATTTGAATATTTTTATACAATATTATAAATTCACCACAAAAAATGGCAAGTTTTAATTTTTTTTTTTTTGTTGATTAAAATTGATTAAGTTTTTAAAATAATTATAATTTTTTATTATACATTTAAATTTTAGCTAATTTTTAATTTAAATTTTATTTTAATTATTTTTTTATTTTAATTAAATTTTTAGTTTCATTTATTTTTTTTGTTTTTTTTTTTTTTAATTTTGATTTTGTAAATAATTTCTTATTTCTAAATAATTTTTTTTTTAAATTACATTATAAAACTAATTAATTATAGTCAGAGTCCTCTGAACTTAGTCTCAATTTTTAATTTATCATTATTATATTATTATTTTTTATTTGAACATAAAAAATAAATTTTGTAACAAAAAAAAAAAAAAAAAATACAAAAAAATATGCAATTTACTATTTTTGTAAAAGTATTTTTTGTGACATGTAAGAAAAAAAATTCAATATTGCAAAAATAATTTCTTACACTAAATATAATTATTAATATAAAATATGTGTAAGGATCTAATGTATAAAAAATTTTTAAAATATATAGTTAATGTATATATAAAATATATCATATAATATATTTATAAATATATATATAGATATATATGTATAAAATAAATTTAAATAAATAACATTTTTTTTTTAAAATGAAATATGTGTAATAGAAAAAAAAAATTAAAAAAAAAAAAGGAAATACAAACTGAAGTGTATAATAGAATTTAAGGTTATTTTATTTTTAAGTAATATATATATATATAATGTAAAAAAGAAAAACTAAAAAAAAAACAAATCATAAAACAAAAAAAAAAAAAATTTAAAAGAAAATATATTCTTATTATTTCTGTTTAAAAAAAAACATTGTTTAAAATTTTCTTGTTTTACAGGTTCATACAAATGTAAACTGCCTCTTAATTGTAATTTCTCTACTAAAACAAATGTTTCATATTGAAAGTTGATTCAATTATATTTCAGCTTAGCTAATGCACTTGTCTTGTTTACTTTACTTGGATATTTCCAAACTTGTAATAGTAATTTATACTAATAAGCCTTAAGGTGGTGTCGGGAGAATCAATTCAACTTGGTTGATTTTGACATTTTTCAATTCCACTCAAAAATTTCCCGGTGTCGACTAAGTCAATTGAACTAGTTTCAATTAATTGAATCAAGTTGTTTCAATTTTGATTTTTTGACAACAGAAATGTCAGTATTATAAAAATAATTTAAACGAAAAATTTTTTTTAGTTTTTAGACGGTTTATTTTGTGCTGTGTTATATTTACTACTAATAATTTTTGCAATGAGTTTTTTGTGGTTGCTTCCATTAGATTGATTAATTTTTCTAATTGTTTCCTGTTGCTGAAACATTTTTTCCTGAAAATAATAAATAAAAATTTTCATATTTATATAAATTATTTATCTTTATTTACCTTTCTAAATTACTCATTTTAATTTTTCTTCAAATTTTAAAAACAAACAACGCCAACAACAGAATAAATTTAACTGAATAGATTTAAACACAAACAACGCCAATGCCATAATGTAAAGTCAAACACAAAAATGTATTTGAAATTCAAAGTCGACTCAGACGACTTTTAACAACACAAATGGTTTTCCCCGACACCGATAGTTGATTCAAATCGACTTTAGTTGAAAGTCAAAAAAAAATTGATTCTCTCGACACCACCTTAAATAAACTTTTCTTTTGAGCCACAATTGTCGTGGGACCAATGATGTCGAGATTTACTGCAACAGTTGAAGCAGATCTATTGTATTTAAAAATGGGTGAAATCAAAAATTTATCATGCAACAAACAACAGGTTTATTACGAGTATTAAATATCAAGTATCGTTTTAAAATTTACCGTATATCGTTTTTTCTGGTATTACGAAACAATATTTGATAAAAATTGATATACATATTTATATTTAACGAAACAACTTTCTTAAGTAGTTAACGCTTTTGTTGTTCTCTGTTTTAATTTTTGAGTTATAATTTAAAAGCTATTATTTAATCAAGAAGGAATAAATAGTACCTATTGAGTTTGAAGAATTGAAAATAATTAAAAATGATATCTGCAGATATTTGATATTGATTTGTCAAATATTACATTCATTACTAAAATATTGATCTTTTAAGCCAAATTGCTACGCATTTTGGTTTTGAAGATTTAAAAAATATTGTAAATATCGTTTATCAACCTATAGTTGACAATTGTAATCTAGGTTGCATTATTAAAAGTTAATCCCATTTTGTCCT
Organism: Dolichopus griseipennis; assembly: GCA_963082915.1. Taxonomy (NCBI): domain Eukaryota; kingdom Metazoa; phylum Arthropoda; class Insecta; order Diptera; family Dolichopodidae; genus Dolichopus; species Dolichopus griseipennis. The sequence continues at coordinate 103,545,424 of OY720442.1, forward strand.
TCTGCGAATATAAATCTTTAAGCATTTTTTTTAGAGGTACAAGAAATAAAAACGGTTTTTTTGTTTTTTAAATTATTTTTAATAAGTTAAAGGATTACAAATGATTATTAGTTGCGCTTGTGGAATGTGGATGTGGTTGTATGACTCTTTGTTGATAATATGGTGTTGAAATGTTGTCCTAGATGAAAATGCTTCCCTCCGCTAAAAATTTAATCAAGTGGTGCAAAAACAGTTTTGATGTATTAAAATTTCACATTCTAAATAATAAAAAAAATTGTTACAAATCCTAGCCGCCGGTATCAAAAGAAATACAACAACAAACGCAACAAATTAACAATCTTTAAATAATAAGTTATTTTTTTCGACATTTAATATTTAAAAAATTTTCAGTTTTTCTTGTAATTTTATTCATGTAATTCTCCTGTTTGCTCAATTTTTATAATCCTTTCTTTACTTTCTTCGTTTTTACCCAATGGTGGCGCTTTAATAATTAAAATGCCATCTAATGATAAAGTTGAAATTAATTCTTTTATATTATAGTTTTCTGGTATCGGGTATTTTCTAATAAAATGACGTGATATAAGTCCAGTTTCATCTAATCTTTCGTCATGTTTTCCTTCAATTACAATCAAATTATTAATTGTTTTAACTGTTATATCGCCCGGTTCAAATTGTTGTACATTGATATTTAATTGAAATCCATCTTTATCAATGGTGACATCCGGCTTTTGTAATTCATCTTCTTCATTTGTTTTATTTTTATTATCTTTTTGAATGTTATTTTTTGGAAATGGTTCAGCCAAAAGTTTAATTTCTTCTGATGTTAATACTTCTTTAATATCTTGTCGCAAAAAATGACGTACCACTTCATTATGTTGTCGTAATTGGCCTCCTAATGAACGTAACATTATCGGAAGAAAGGACATTTTTAGTTTTAAAAATTCTTTTAAAAAGTTTTAAAAAATATTTTTAAAAAAATTTATATTCAATGTAAACGTTTTTTTATTTTTTTTGCTGAAGTTTTTTTGAATGAATTTTAAAAAAAAAAAAAATTTTAAATTTAATTAAAAGCGACTAAGAAATTAAGTAAGATGTTTTAAATGTTGAATATCATTTGAGTTTATTTATTTATTATTCGTACCAGAAGAATAGTAAATATTGCCCGATATTGTTCTTTGCCTATTTGGCATTTGGGCTTCTTAAATTAAATACTTTTAATTTATTGATAAATATACAATCAGGGTAATTGTGGGTGTCAATTATCACGAGTCATTTATTATGTAATTATCACAATTTGTGATAATTTTAAAAAATTTTTATTAACCAGATCGCCAGTATCAAATGTATAAAAAATTTCATATCTATTGTGAATTTAACCAAATTCCACGTGATAATTTGTAGTATTTCGAATGTTCAAATATGTGATATTTATCTGTTTATTTTATCAACAGCTCATTCGAATAAGATAAACAAATAATTATAATATTTGGCAAGTTTTATATTGGCACATCTCTTTGCCTTATATTAAGGCTTAATTTATCTTCAATACTCTCCAATACATGTTGAAATACAGATTTGTTCAAACTGAAGTATTTAATAAACAGTTACCAATTACTATATAGCTAACTGTTTCATTTCCAACCATTTCACAAAAAAAATTATCACTTAGGGCCTTATCGTGAGTTATAAAATTTATCATAAACAGTATCGTGAACTGATTCTGATAAAAGTTTTTTAAAAAATTTGCTATTGTGAATTGTGATTAATTGACATAAAATTTTTAATTGAATTTTTGATTTGACAACAAAATAATATCGTTTTAAGTTTCACATTTGAAATAAACAAATAAAAAAAACATAAATTTTAAAAATCGAAATCATGTAAATATTAATTTTTAAATTTATAAAATTATTACTTGTTTTGTTTTTCCGTATTTTTTTTTTAATTTGGACGCATACTATTAAGTTCTGCAGCAAACAGCTCCCAATGTGAGCGTGCTGCAGCCTCACCAATAATTTTTCTAGCAATGGGTAAGTTTAATTCCATCATTTCAATTAGGGTGATTTGTTTTTTATTACTTACTACTTTGCTCCTAAATTTTTCATGTTATTTTTTATTTAAATTTCAAGTAAAAATTCAAAAGTTTTGTTTACTTACATACGAGTATTTTAGGCTAATACTTTCAAATTATCTACTGAATAAATAAACTGAGAAATGTCACAAATTTGAATATTCACGATACCAAAATATCAGATGACATTTGATTAAATTCACAATAGATATAGTGATATAATTCACTATATAATATTCACATATAGATAAATTTTTGAAAGCTGTCACAAATTGTGACATTTATGACTGGTGAAAATTGACACTCACGATAAGGCTCTTAAAGTTTTACGTATGTTCAGCAAATAAAATTGTCTTCTTCTAATAATGAAGATATTTTTCAAATTATTTTGCTAAAAACTATTGTAAATAAAAACATTTAATTAATTTTGACTTCCAAGACTTAAATATTTTATTTAATTTTTATATTAAAATTAAACTCAAAAGAAATAAAATAATTATTTATTTAAATTTCAAAAACTTCAAATTTACACAATTCACAATAGTAAATTTGTATCAATAAATTTATAAGTAGCTTTCGATAAATTTGATCAGTTATCATATTTGTGATAGTTGACACTCGCGATAGGCCTAATTTTTAATTATTTTGTTAATGTTATACAATTTTATATTTTAAATTATATTTGGTCGCCAAGGGGATTTGGATTACTTTTCAATCATTTTTTTTTATAATTAAAATATTGTATGACCTGAACGGAAATCGAATCCGAACCCTCTCGTTCAGAAGCTAAATGCTTATTCACTACACCACCGAAGCTGGTCCTCTGGGTTTATTAAAACCAAAAATTGCATTTTCGATCCGATTAACTCATTTATTTTTCTTTTATTCATTTACATTTTTAAAACAAATGGAACTATTTTGTAATATTGATTGAAAACTCTCTATATAATTATCTAATAAATAATCTTTCATTCAATTCTTATACACAATAAATTTTATCATCATAACATTCTTACATAATTAGATATTTTTTCAATTTGTACAATTTTCAGCAATTTTTTTATTAGGTACTTATTATATAAGTTATTTCAGATATTCATACATTAATTGAATTATCGTTATATTTCGATTTTCTGAGTATTGACACTGCTTTAAAAACTATATCCGGCATCTAGTACCTATTTGAAAATAATTTTAACAAAATTTTATAAAATCAATCGTTCCACCAACTGTTTGTCATATATACTATTACTACTGCATTATCATTTGTTTTTCAACACCTTTTTCATCTGGTTCTAATTCTTGCCCATCAACAAAATTTTTATTAATAGGAGATTCAATATCCATTGAAAATTCATCAAAATGTTTTTTATAAATTTGATATAACGTTGATTTTACTTTAGGGAATAGACTTCCGATATCTTGTTGAAAAAATTGTTGCATTAATTTATTATGTTGATAGGAATGCCAATCCAATGCCCGTAAAATTGATGGAAATAATGTTCCATTATGACTTTTTAAAATTAATTTCACAAATTTTTCAAAATATTGCGATTTTAATATTATATTTCGTATAGTACTAATCATCGTTAATCGTATCGAAATTTATTTAAACTGTGGTGAATTTTTTAAAACAAAAACCTTTTATTGTAACTAAAATTACATTTTGTCTACATATACTTATTACTTGGAGATTGGCAAGTGCCAACTGCCAATTGCATTTATTTATAATTAGTAATTATATTTAAAGATATTTTGTGAAATCGTCATTGTTGTGGTGGAAACTAAAAATGATTAAAATAAATTTAATACTAAGAAAGAAATTTAAATTATTTTCACTTAATTTGAAATTAAACAAATTTTTTTTTACAAAATTTTAGTAAATTATGGTATACCGATTACTTATGCAAATATTATATGACATTGGGTAATATATAATATATTCTATTCCAGTGCTCCGCAACCACCGGAAGACGGTATTATGTGTGCCGTTTTTCAATTGCGTCAAAAGAAGAAAACATATCAAATGCAATTTAATTTTTTAAAATATACCTGTTCTTTTTATCCTGTGTACGTAATTTTAAAGAGACTTATATATCATACATATTCAGAAACATATTCATCTTTGATTTGGTTGCAGAACATTTAACACTGCTGAAACACTACTTCCATACAAAAAATACTGGGAAAGAGACTTTAAAACTGAAACTCAAAGAAGTTTCATTGGATGTTTTCTCGATTGCAGTTAAGAACGAATATCCTAAGATTTCTGATAAGGTTTCAGCTGTTTTGCTTCAATTTTCGACAACATACCATGCGAGCTCTAGTTTTGCAACTCTCCATAAAAAATGATAAGCGGTCTTGCTTGAAATGCCTTGAACAAGAATTTCGGAATGCACTTTCAAATATCGAGTCGAATATATAACATTTGAGTTCATTGAAACAACCAGAGGTATCACATTAGTTATTAATATAAGTTTTGCACCCTTTTTATAACAGTTATGTAAGAAAATAAATATAATTTCATTTTAAAAATTTTTATACGATTATTTATTTATATTTTCTGTTGTGGTGTGCTTCGGACTTTCTGAAAAAAAAATTAAATGTGCCGTATGTTAACAAAGGTTGCGGAGCACTTGTCTTTCTATTCTATACTCTAATCTAATTTATTATTATATAAATGTATAATTTAAATTTACCTGCTTTCGCTGAAAAAAATTTTTCTCCATGGTGAATATGAATATCAAAAAGGTGAATAATAAAAAAGTAAAAATGTAGAAAAAATAAAAATCTGTAATCTCTGTCTAAGCCATTTAAAATGCAACTTAACTTATCTTAATATTATAATATTACTTATAACTTACTGGAATATAATTTTTATATTCTATTACAATATACAAAAAGTGATTATATTATTGATAGTTCTTTTTATACCATACATTAAATATAGGTCAAAGGGTATACTAAATTTGCCATTACGTTTGTGACGCAGAGAAGAAGGGGAGATAGATATAGACTCAAAGGTATGGATTAGATCAGAATCGAAAAGTAAATCGTTTTGGTTATGTATGTATGTGAGTGCGTCCGCACGATAACTCAAAAAACAAAGAAGCTAATATTTTTAAATTTTTATACAATACCCGTCATCGCTATTGAAATCCAGCCATTTTGCTCCATGGGTTGGAGTACCTGCCGTGCAACTTTATATGAGTATTACTCTATACCTATTGAAGCTGGGTGTCTGAAATTTTTCCAAAACTAGTTTAATTTTATGACCAAAGTTTGTGCAAAATTTAGTTGGTTTACTGCAGTGGGTTCTAGTAGTTATCATACAACTTCATATTTCACATGAGCATTACTTTACACATTTTAAAGCTGGATGTTTGAAATTTTGTCAATAGTAGTTAACTTTAATGGCCAACGAGGTTCGAAGAGCTACCTTTCAACTTATATTTTCTTTTGTTCATAACTGAAAGCCTAATAATTGTGTATTTAAAGTAATTAACCGGAGTATAAAATGTTTATATTACGGTCATACGGGTATCCCAGAGTTGACACAGTCTACTCTACTACACTCTTCCTCGTTTTAATTAATTCCAAAAAACATTTGATGGTTTTGTATTTGAATATTAAAACAATAAAATTAATATTTTAAAAATTATATTTTACCTTCTTCATTCTTAAGAATTTATTTCATTTTAATTAACAAAAAATTATACATACATACTTAATTGCATCTAGAACACCCTTAATAATCAAATACTTTTAATATTTAAAACACTACTAAATTGTAATACACCTAAAGATTGAAAATTATATCGAAAACAATTCATTAAAATATGAATAATTTTTGATTCTCAATTTAATCTCAAATTTCTTTTATCTTGCGTACTTTTTCATCAATTCGTTCGATTTTAATAATTCTTTCGATTGTTTCCTTAGAATTGCCTAAAAATGGTGCTTTAATGGTTAAGATCCCATCTGCTGATAATGTAGATATCAAATCTTTAATACTATATCCTTCTGGTATTGTGTATTTTCTAAAAAATTGACGTGAAATCAAACCACTTTCATTCGGACGTTCTTCATGCTTTCCTTCTATTATTACTGTATTACCAATTGTTTTAACTGTAATATCATCCGGTTTGAATTGTTGCACATCAATACTTAAATTGATACCATCTTTATTTACTTTAGATTCAAGTTCAGATGCAAATTGATCAATTTGTTTATTATTTATATGAAATGGTGGTGTTTGATTTAATCTTTGAAATAAATTTCCTAAAATTTTAAGTTCTTCTGGTGTAAAAATTTTTTTTATATCTTGCTTGAAAAATTGTTGCACTAATTGATTATGTTGATTTAATTGCCAACGCATTACACGCAATATAGATGAAAATAATGTCATAATTTGAATTTTAAAAATTTCACAATTTTTATTTTATATTACAAATTAAGAAAATTTTTTCATATAATATTAAAACGTTCGTTACGGAATCGATCAATTTTCTAACTGTGGTGAATTTCTAAAAACAATTTTCTTATATTTTATTAATGTTAAAATTTTGCCAATTTGAGTACAGGTACAGTTTAAAATTAGGTCATAAAATATATGTATTTAAATATTTGTGTATGTAGTTAAATATGTTATGTGTAAATGTTCGTATGTTACGGAATCGAATAATTTCTCAATTGTGATGAGTTTCTCAAAATCAATTTTCTTTTATTTTAATTATTTCAAAATTTTACCAATGTGAGTACAGGTACAGTTTAAAATTAGGTTATAAAATATATGTATGTATGCAATGCATATATATATATATTTTCAATATTTATGTATATGTACAGTTCAATTTATTATATGTAAACGTTCGTATGTTACGGAATCGAACAATTTCTCAACTGTGGTGAATTTCTAAAAACAATTTTCTTTTATTTTAATCATCTAAAAATTTTGCCAATTTGAGTACAGGTACAGTTTAAAATGAGGTCATAAAATATATGTATGAAGCATATATATATATATATATGTTCCTTCTCTTAGTGGTGAATAATCTAATGTTCAATTGATTTAAAAAATTAAATTTTTGTGGGAAACTTGGCTGACTTCAAAATTGCATATATATGCGGTATAACTACAGTATGACTGCTTCACACTGAAATGTACACAAAACCACAAATATACAACGTATTTATTTACATTGCATACAAAGTTTTTGAAGTGTAGACATCTATTTAAAAGTTAAAATTGTCAATTTTTAACAGGCTGCTTGACAAGCATAATCAGGACAATAACATGAACATAACATTATGGCCCTGATTTCGATAGTCATCTCACTGCCATTTTTTATGAAAAACAAATTTTTTGATTTTGATAGTCATAAAAAATGAAATTAGTCATAAAAAATGAAAACAAGCCGATTTCGATATTCATTTTTTATGAGTATACTCGTTTAAACTGTCAAATTTTCTCATTTTGAAATTGTTAAATGACTGCGTCTGTTATGTTGTGTTGTTCTTAAAAATGGATTTAGAAAAAAAATCGTAAGTATTTTATTTGAAATTTTTAATTCTATTAATTATAAATTTATACGAAAAATGTAAAAAAATCAAAAAATTTTAGAAAAGTAACTTCAAGGCCCCAGTTTGATCTATTAATAGATATAATGGCGGAAAATAAGGAATTAGCTAGAGGTAGTTCTCATTATATAGACAAGAACGAATATAAATTAAAATGGGATAGTTTTACAAATCGTTTAAATATTATTGGACCAACACAACGTGATAGTAAAGGTTGGGAAAAGGTAATTAGGACACATTTCATTTTCGAAAAATTCTAACATTTCCTTCAAAATTATAGAAAATTTCGATTGTGAAACTGCCACATTAAAATCTTGCCCGGTTGCTCTCTGATACGAGCCATCTGCAAAAAACCGAAGAACAGCTGCCAATTTTAATACGGGAGGAACCGACTCCGATCGTACATTTATTTTAAGTTTTCCTTTCATTTTATTTAAAATAAATAAAAAAGAGTTTTTATTTAAACGAAAGTTTTTTTTAAAACTGAAATAAAAGTTTAATTCAATTTAATAAATGTACCTACATTCATATAAAAGTATGTATATCTTCTTACATGTAATTACTTAACTCCAATGGATTCGATCTATCTCTCATCAACCGGTGTTCTAAAGCCAAATTTCTATTTTCTTCTTCTTCACTCGAATCACTGAAGAATAATTCAATTGAACACATTTTGAAAATTTGCTTTATTTAACTTTATTTAATAATTTACGAGCACTTAATTTTTTACTTTTCATAACTTTTCTTTTCTTTATTTATAACCAAAAAACGTCAAATTAAAAAAGTATTGCCGATTTAAAAAAAAATATAAGTCATTTTAATTTCAAATCTCATTTCATTTTTCCCGACTATCGAAATCGCAAAATATTATGAAAATGAAATGGAAAATTCATTTTCATTTTTATGAAATGACTATCGAAATCAGGGCCTATATAAGATTATGCATTAGACGTTAATGTATAAAATAATGTAACTTTTAAGATAATTTTCGTAAATGATAATTGTATTGTGTACGAAATTCTAAACTAATAAAGTAAAATAATCTTAAAATTATCTAGCAGCCTCAGAAATTAATTTGTCAAAAAATTAATAAAATCAAGATTAGTTTAACAGACATGCTGAATTAAATATTGTATTCAAATGCAGTTTAAATTACAGTATACTATTGTATATCATTAAAGAAGCTACAAATTTTTAAACTTTGTAGATATTTCAGCATATAATCTGAACACTTGACTTCGTGTAGTACAAATGGTTTGGTTTATGTAGCTAAAAAGGAAAGTCTCATATTCGTAAACTCATGACAGTTTTATAAAATTGTATTTATTTGTTATTATAAAAACAAATTATTTGTTTTATAAATAAAGTCTTTATTTACTCTAAATTATCTAAGATATGAATTACTTAACAAATTTTTTGAGTTTTTTTTTTAAAAATAAATTAAATATATTAATTTATAATTATCTTAACTAAATATAACAGCCTATTTTTCAAAAGGAAAATCATTTTTTAAATAAATAAAAATTTTAACTTTTTCTAAATTAATCTACTTCTTCGACAGTTGGTCCTGACCGACCACCACCAAATCCACCAGCTTGACTACCACAACTTCCTGCTTGACCTTGAGGACCACCACTATGCAATTTTGCCATTATTGGAGTACAAACTCTTGTTAATTCTTTCATTTTGTCCTCATATTCTTCTTTCTCAGCTAAAGTGTTGTTGTCTAACCATTTGACGGTTTCATCACATAATTTGGTGGCTTCATTTTTGTCTGATTGACTTAATTTATCTCCAGCTTGTTCTAAAGCCTGTTTTACGTTAAAAACGTAACCTTCTAATTTATTACGAGCCTCAATTTTTTGTTTTTGTTTTTCATCTTCTTCTTGATAACGTTCAGCTTCAGCAACCATTCTATCAATTTCTGCTTGAGATAAGCGACCTTTGTCATTCTTAATGGTAATATTTTTCACATTTCCTGTGCTCATTTCCTTAGCAGTAACTGTTAATATGCCATTAGCATCCATATCAAATGTTACTTCTATTTTTGGTACTCCTCTTGGAGCTGGGGGAATTCCAGATAAATCAAAGTTTCCAAGCAAATTATTATCTTTTGTCATCGCTCTTTCACCTTCAAACACTTGAATGCTAACTCCTGGTTGATTATCAGAGTAAGTTGAGAATGTTTGAGTTTGTTTGCATGGAATTCTGCAATTTCTTTCAATGATTTTTGTCATAACTCCTCCAGCTGTTTCAATACCAAGCGATAGTGGGGCTACATCTACTAATAGTACATCTTGAATCTTTGAATCTTTGCTTCCACTTAATATGGCAGCTTGAATGGCTGCACCATAAGCAACAGCTTCATCAGGATTGATTGATAAATTCAAAGATTTTCCATTGAAGAATTGTTGCAAGAGGTTTTGCACCTTTGGAATTCTTGTTGACCCACCCACCAAAACAATATCATGAATTTGACTTTTATCCATTTTTGCATCATTTAAAGCTTTTTCAACTGGCTGCAATGTCGATCTGAATAAATCAGAACATAATTCTTCAAATCGTGCACGCGAAATTTTAGTATAGTAGTCAACACCTTCGAAAAGTGCATCAATTTCAATTGAAGCTTCTGTACTTGATGAAAGTGTACGTTTAGCTCGTTCAGCTGCAGTTCTTAATCGCCGGAGTGCACGTGGATTTGATCTAAGATCTTTATGGTATTTTCTTTTAAATTCTTCTGCCAAATGGGTAACCAGTCGGTTATCAAAATCTTCTCCACCCAAATGTGTATCACCAGCTGTAGCTCTTACTTCAAACAATGAACCTTCATCTATTGTTAAAATTGAAACATCAAATGTTCCACCACCCAAATCGAAAATGAGAACATTTCTTTCACCAGATAAATTTTTATCTAATCCGTAAGCTAGAGCTGCTGCTGTTGGTTCATTAATAATTCTTAAAACATTTAAACCGGCTATAGCTCCAGCATCTTTTGTTGCTTGCCTTTGAGAATCATTAAAATAGGCTGGCACTGTAATTACTGCATCTTTGACTGTTTCTCCTAAATAAGCTTCTGCAGTTTCTTTCATTTTCGTAAGAACCATTGAACTTATTTCTTCTGGTGAGAATCGTTTTGTTTCTCCTTTATATTCTACACATAACTTTGGTTTACTATTTTCGTTTACAACTTTAAATGGCCAATGTTTGACATCTTCTTGTATTTTGGAATCATTGTATTTGCGACCAATTAATCTTTTTGCATCAAATATGGTGTTCTTTGGATTCATTGCAACTTGATTTTTGGCCGCATCTCCTATTAATCGTTCGGAGTCTGTAAATGCAACATAACTGGGTGTTGTTCTGTTGCCTTGGTCATTTGCAATTATTTCCACTTTTCCATGTTGAAAAACTCCAACACAGGAGTATGTTGTTCCCAAATCTATTCCAACTGCTGGCATTTTATATTTTCTTTTATTATTTTCTTTCACTTTTTAAATAAATTTTTTAATTTGTTTTTTTGATTTTAAAGTAACTATTCGTTTTTTTAAATAGCTTTAAAAATTTTTTATTTTAATGTTTTCGCTTTGATTTTTAGTTGAATAATGAAGCAAGTTGAATTGAACGTGAGTTTATATACTATTTTGATATAACAGAGAATTTTCTAGAGCTTTCAAGAAGTTGATTATAACAATAATGTTCAATGTTATAACCGTTTAATAACATAGCGAATTTCTGTTATAAATTTCGTAAAATTTTTCAAGTTAATAATAAAACTGTATAAAACTATAAATTGATACTGTTATGTTAATTTAAAACTGTTATAATTTATTGTTATTTTATGATATACTGTTACGGTAACTTAAAACTGTTATAATTTATTATTATTGTATTATATACTGTTATGTTAATAGTTTTATACTTAAAACTATTTAATATATTGGAATGTTTTGTTATTTTAACTTTAAACTGTTATATTATATAAAAAATTTCTGTTAATCGGTTAATTGCTGTTTATTTGAATATAATAAGGGGAAAATAAAAAATGCAATAACAGAAATAATATTGAAGGTTAAAAATTATACAAAAAAAGGAAAGAAAAGCATTTTCTGTTTCATAACACTCACATAGTTTTCCAATATGAACATCTCACAAAGGTTTGAAGGTTATTGTAGTGCATTTTCCGTTACTTGAAAAGAAGAAAATGAAAATATAAATTTATCTAGAAATTTCTAGAATCAGCTTGTTTTTGTATATTATTATTAGGAAGCCTTTTTTAGTTATTGAATATAAAATTTATGGAATAAATGTATATCAAATATGATATATTTATTTGTTTTCTTTAAATAATTAAAAAAATTAACGCTTTTAAAAAAATAAATAATTAAGTTTTATTTCAAATTTTGTATCAAACAACCTTGGACGTGAAGTCTCGGTTCCAGATGACATTATTAAAAATTTTAAATAGGTCTTCAATAGTTTTTACACTATAAAGACGGATAAGGATTAAGTTTACAAATGCCTTGTACTTGAACTTATTAAATTGATAAAATTTATTCAAGTTAATCTCTCTACCTTATTGTTGTAAGAAAAACTTGCTTAAAATCAACACTAAAAATAATAAAATTGTTTAAAAATCAATTGGTTGGAACTTTTAATGCATTTTTAGCAGAAACTTTACATAATTATGTATTTGAAATAATGAATATACGAATATACGTTTTTTCCAGAATAAATAACTTATACCTAATATATTTTACAACACGTTTATAACTCATTCAAGGTTCTCAATAAAGAGATTTAGTGTTTTAAATACAAAATTAGTTTGCAATTTATCAATAACTAACTATGTATATATACTTATTTATTTTTAACATGAATAACAGGTTTGAGAAATATGAAATACTCAATCCAATTGATTTATAATAATATGTCGGCTGTGTCCTATTTCTTATCAATATTCACTTAATAGCCAAATTATTTCAAAAGTTACATCAATTAAAGATTTAGGGGTACATTTTGATAGCCAATTTTCATTCCATCTTCATTACCCCGAAATATTAAATAAAGCCAATTCTATGATAGGTTTCATTAAACGTTGGGCAATTTGAAAATCCTTATGTATTAAAATCTCTTTATACCTGCTTAGTTAGAGAAAATTTCGAATAAGCTAGTCAAGTATGGTGGCCTTTTTTTGGTGTTCATATTACTTGAATTGAATTGGTTTAGAAAATTTTTTTTAGATTTGCTTTACGTCTTCTTCCATGGGAATACTCTTTAAGATTACCTCCTTATAAACATAGAATAAACTTATTACATCTCAATACACTTGAACAACGTCGCAAAGTTGCAGATATGGTTTTCCCAATTGAATTAATTAAAAGCAACATTTCGTCTCCTCAATTATTTTCTAATCATAATTTTCCTTCGCATTCCAGACTAAGATCTGATATCATGTTTAATTTGCAGTTCCACAGAACCAATTATGGTAAATATGAACCAATTAATAGAACGATGTCTCTCTGTAATGCCTACATACCCCATATTCACTTCTTTTTAACTAAACAATCATTATAAAGAATAATCTGTATTTATTTAACTGATATTTTTGATATATCCTTGGCCTTGGTTTCTTAATTTAAGTAATTTTTATTTTTTATTGCGATTATTAAAAATATACTTTTTTTTTAAATTTACAATTTTTGTTAATTTTTTTATTAATTTTTTGTTTTGCTCTTCTAAATGATTAATTATAGTTTAGTAATTTTAATATTTCTTTGTAACTTGCTTGAATTAAGCTCAAATTGTTTGTACCGTTATATATAGAATTAGAAACTAGAGTTTATAAAAATATCATGTATGAAACGTAACCTTACTAAAGCACCGTTAAAGCTTTTTAACGTCAAATTTTTCAATCAAACTTACGGATGTTCATTAATTGAATTTTATTATCTTTTTGCAAAATTTCAAAAAGATAGGGACTCCACGACTTAAATGGAACTAAAGCCAATGATTTTATGTACTATAAATAATTCGAAATATTAATTAGTACTCGAGAAGAATAAAAATTCGTGAATGCTAAATAAAGTATAATTCTTTTTAATATTAGTACCACAGACTATAGTATATTAGTCTGTGGATTTTCCATTGAAGAATTGTTGCAAGAGGTTTTGTACTTTTTGGTGTATTGAAATGGAATTGGAGTTCGTGTATCTGATAAAAATTCAATACCTACCAATTTCTACAAAAAATTAAGAAATTAAAAAAAAATTTTGATTTTATCGATATTCTCGATATCGAACAGTCGACATTTTCTCATTTTCTCAAAGAAAATATTCTAAATTCCCTCGTAGACTTTCTACGAAAAATTGGTTACGATACGAACAAATAGTTTTAGTGATTCTAAATCCCCTAATAGAAAATTAAATTTGCAATGACAACTTTAACGTTTGAATTCATTTTTTTAAGTAAAAATGACGATTATTGTTTTCAATTTAATATGTATATCAAGTTAAATCATAATAATATGTATATCAGAATGGTAAATCAAGTTAATTAAAATACGCATAAGTGACTAATAATTCCAAGGACAAAGCAACTCTAATTTATATTAAAAGATTATTTAAATAATAAAACCAATTGCAGGAATAAATCTAATTATTACGAATATGGGTGCTTATCGTGACTAGCAACTGTCAACCAATTGACTATTGAAAAATTTATTCAATTATCAATTACGTTCGTATCGCGACTTCAAATTGATAAATAATTTTTCTATTGTGAATAGTTGTTAAATTGACGTTTATGCTTTTTTTTCTTTTTTAAATTAAACAAGTGATGAAAAACACCAAGGGTTTTTAAAAAAGCACATTTTCAAAATAATATAGTGTTTCATAGTGAGTATTTTATCGGAATATAATGTTGAAGCTTCAATGTTAACGTTTAATTTACGAAATATATACGTTGGTGACTAAGTTACTACTTACTTATAGAAACAATAAATTTTTTAATTTTTAAGTCCTAATAGCCCCTCAATAGGAGAAGGTTGCCCAATTTCTCAAAGATCTAATCCTCACTACTCCCCTTCCCCCAACTTTTTTAGGTTCAAGGAATTAAATTATGAATTCTACCAAAATTTGGAATTTTACTTAGAATTTTACTATTTAAGCAAAAATGGTTAAAACTGAGAGACACTTTCTTCAATTTAAAGAACTGCTTTTAAATTTAAGAAAATCTTTTAACATATGTTAAAGTATAATGTTAGACCTTCAAATTTTGTATATTAACAAAAAAAAATTTGAACAGGTATTCAAGTTACAGGTGTTTAAAAATAGCAAAATTTCAATTTTCGGGCCCTTATAGCTGCAAAACAGGGGACATGACAAAAAAAATTTGTTAACCGACTTCTACTTATTTCTGAGGATCTTACTACTACTTAATTTCAAGACCCTAGCTTAGCTCGTTTAGAAGATATGTGTAGCCAAAAATTTTGCAAAAATTAAGTTTTGCATAATTATAAATTTTAGTACTGTATGGCAACCCTAAACATTTGTCTTTTAAAAATTTATAAAGTTTATAAAACCAGCTATCTTTTGCCGTTTTCAGATTGAAAATTCACCTAACAGAACACTTGTTATAACAATTTGAATATAGGGCTTTTCCCAACTTTGGGTGGCTGCATCTCCGTAACGGGTGGGGCTACAGAAAAAAATTGTTCTACGAAATTATTTTTTTTGTAATACCTACTCCTGGTTAAAATTTCTTTTTTCTATTTCAAACGGCGTAAAAGTTTTTGTAAACATACGGACAGACGGACGGACAGAGTGAAACTATATAGGCAAATTTTTACAAAATTTTTTGAAAATGTGCTAAAAAGAAGAAACATTATTAGTGTACAAAAAAATTACCAAAAACAAAAGAAAAATTATTAATAACAAATTAAAACCAACTGATTATAAAACATACACCATGAATCTTTGCACTGCAAAATAAAACTATCTAACTACTTTCTCTACTAACATTTTAATTTCAGTTTTAAATGTGGGAGTTCCCCAATTTAAAACTGAAAATAGTATTACTGTACAACAATTAATAGAGTTGGATTGTTCAATTTAAAATGGAGCAAGATGTAAAACACAGAAAACAAAACCTATTTAAAATTGTAAAATACGGTTTTTAATCGAAATATTTAAGTTTCTTTTTTAATAGAAACAATTATAAATAAGTATTGTTTACTAAAAAAACACAAAAATAGACATATATTATTTTGAAAACACATTCCTCAACTGCTAAAAATATTGAACCTAGCTGAATCAATTACAAATTTTCCATTGACAAAAACTATCAAAAATATTGTTTGAAAAAATTTTCCCGATACCAATTTTTAGTTGCTAATTGACGCAGTTCACAATATGACAATTATTAATTTATAATTGCTAGTAACGATACCAAATTAAAAAATTAACTGATTGCTGTCAATTTTTAATTGACAATTGATGTTACCGATAAGACCCATAATTAATAAATTTTAATGACGTGTGCAAAACAAGATGACAAATTTTTAGTAAAGAAGCTAAGAATCGTGATTGATTTCTAATAAAATTCCAATTTTTATTAATTTTAAATGAAAAACACACTATTTGTTTTATAAACAAAGCAAGTCTTTATTTCATTAATACTAATTACTATCTAAGATATAAATTAACTTAAAAAATTTTTTGAATTTTTAAATGAAATAAATTACTTATTAATATTTTATTTTATAATTATCTAAATTTAGTGTAACAGTCTATTTTGTCATAAGGAACATAATTTTTTAAAATAAAAACTTTAATATTTTCTAAATTAATCTACTTCCTCTACTGTTGGTCCTGATCGACCACCACCAAATCCACCAGCTTGACTACCACAACTTCCTGTTTGACCTTGAGGACCACCACTATGCAATTTTGTCATTATTGGAGTACAAACTCTTGTTAGCTCTTTCATTTTGTCCTCATATTCTTCTTTTTCAGCTAAAGTGTTGTTGTCTAACCATTTAACAGTTTCATCACACCACTTTGTAGCTTGATCTTTATCTGATTGACTTAATTTACCTTCAGCTTGTTCTATTGCTTGCTTTACATTAAATACATAACCTTCTAATTTATTACGAGCCTCAATTTTTTGTTTTTGTTTTTCATCTCCTTCTTGATAACGCTCTGCTTCAGCAACCATTCTATCAATTTCTGCTTGAGATAGGCGACCTTTATCATTCTTAATAGTGATATTTTTAACGTTTCCTGTGCTCATTTCTTTAGCAGAAACTGTTAATATACCATTAGCATCCATATCAAATGTTACTTCAATTTCTGGTACTCCTCTTGGAGCTGGAGGAATTCCAGATAAATCAAAGTTTCCAAGCAAATTGTTATCTTTTGTCATCGCTCTTTCACCTTCAAACACTTGAATGCTAACTCCTGGTTGATTATCAGAGTATGTTGAGAATGTTTGAGTTTGTTTGCACGGAATTCTGGAATTTCTTTCAATAATTTTTGTCATAACTCCTCCAGCTGTTTCAATACCAAGTGATAGTGGAGCTACATCTACCAATAGTACATCTTGAATCTTTGAATCTTTGCTTCCACTTAATATGGCAGCTTGAATTGCTGCCCCGTAAGCAACAGCTTCATCAGGATTGATTGATAAATTCAAAGATTTTCCATTGAAGAATTGTTGCAAGAGATTTTGTACTTTTGGAATTCTTGTTGAACCTCCAACCAAAACGATATCATGAATTTGACTTTTATCCATTTTAGCATCTGTTAATGCCTTTTCAACTGGCTGCAATGTGGATCTGAATAAATCTGCACAAAGTTCTTCAAACCGTGCACGTGATATTTTAGTATAGTAGTCAACACCTTCGAAAAGTGCATCAATTTCTATTGTAGCTTCTGTACTTGATGAAAGTGTACGTTTAGCTCGTTCAGCTGCAGTTCTTAGTCGGCGGAGTGCACGTGGGTTTGATCTAAGATCTTTATGGTATTTTCTTTTAAATTCTTCTGCCAAATGGGTGACCAGCCGGTTATCAAAATCTTCTCCACCCAAATGTGTATCACCAGCTGTAGATCTTACTTCAAATAATGAACCTTCATCTATTGTTAAAATTGAAACATCGAAGGTTCCACCACCCAAATCAAAAATTAGAACATTTCTTTCACCAGATAAGTTTTTATCCAAACCATAAGCTAGAGCTGCTGCTGTTGGTTCATTAATAATTCTTAAAACATTTAAACCAGCTATAGCTCCGGCATCTTTTGTTGCTTGCCTTTGAGAATCATTAAAATAGGCTGGCACTGTAATTACTGCATCTTTGACTGTTTCTCCTAAATAAGCTTCTGCAGTTTCTTTCATTTTCGTAAGAACCATTGAACTTATTTCTTCTGGTGAAAATCGTTTTGTTTCTCCTTTATATTCTACACATAACTTTGGTTTACTATTTTCGTTAACAACTTTGAATGGCCAATGTTTGACATCTTCTTGTATTTTTGAATCGTTGTATTTGCGACCAATTAGCCTTTTTGCATCAAAAATGGTGTTCTTTGGATTTATTGCAACTTGATTTTTGGCCGCGTCTCCTATTAATCGTTCGGAATCTGTAAATGCAACATAACTAGGTGTTGTTCTGTTCCCTTGATCATTTGCAATTATTTCTACTTTTCCATGTTGAAAAACTCCAACACAGGAGTATGTTGTTCCCAAATCTATTCCAACTGCTGGCATTTTGTATTTTTCTTTACTATTTACTTTCACTTTTTAAATAAATTTTTTTAATTTGTTTTTTGATTTTAAAATAACTATTCGTTTTTTCAAATAGCTTTAAAAATTTTTTATTTTAATGTTTTCGCTTTGATTTTTAGTTGAATAATGAAGCAAGTTGAATTGAACGTAAGTTTATATACTGTTTTGATAAAACAGAGAATTTTCTAGAGCTTTCATTCAGTTGATTATAACAATAATGTTCAATGTTATAACCGTTTAATACATAGCGAATTTCTGTTATAAATTTCGTAAAATTTTTCAAGTTAATAATAAAACTGTATAACACTTTAAATTGATACTGTTATGTTAACTTAAAACTGTTATAATTTATTGTGTGATATACTGTTATGTTAACTTAAAACTGTTATATTATATAAAAAATTTGTTTAAGTGCTTCGGTACTTTTTTTTCTAAATAAAAAAGGGGAAAATAAAAAATATAATAACAGAAATAAAATTGGAGGTTAAAAATTATACAAAAAAGCGAAATGTTTTCATTGTGTTTTCTGTTTCATAACACTCACATAGTTTTCCAATATGAACATCTCACAAAGATCTGAAGGTAGTGGTCCCAATATAGATTTTCCGTTACTTGAAAAAAAGAGGATGAAAATTTAAATTTATCTAGAAATTTCTAGAATCAACTTTTTTTATGTATTACAGATGTGTAAAATTATGTATTACAGAAATGTAAAAATGGGAACAAAAATGGGATAAAAATTATATTTAATTTATAAAAAAATTATTAAATTTTTTTTTTTTTAAATTTTGCATCAAACAACCTTGGGCGTGGAGCATTTTTGATAAAGTCTCGGTTCCAGATGACATAATTTTTTCAGAAAAATTTAAATAGCCCTTCAAAATGCACAATATTTTAAAATAGTTTTTACACTATAAAGAGGGATAAGGATTAAGTTAATAAGGCTTTACAAATGCCTTGTACTTGCACTTGTTAAAATGATAAAATTTATTTTAGTTGAAAAGATTTTAATGTTTTAAGACAAAATCAACACTATAATTAAAAAAAATAAAACATATTGAAATAAGGACACTACATAAATTTATTCAGAATTAAAAAGAATAATATTTTATAAAGCATTCAGGAATGAATTAAAATTTCATATATTTCGTTGAAGTCGACGGTTCTAGTGTAAAATTAGTTGATTTGTCGTAGAATTGTTTAATTGTTCTATTAGTGAAAGATTAAAAGTAATTATTAGAATATTTATAATTTTGTGAATGTTTCCACTCTATATTCAGCAGAATTAATAATACATTAAATTTTAAAATGTTTGTAATTTGTTCGATTTTTTAACTAAAATTTTAATGGCTATTCTAAGGTTTAAGTAGTATCCGCGTAAGACCAAATGACTATATCTAGAAGATAGCTGGTTTTGTCAGCTTTCAAAAAATATATAGGTTTAATGGCGCATGTTATCCTTTAAGGACGAAAAGGACATTTGAAAGTATCCTTGTTTTTTTAGTCAATTTTATAAAAACCGTTATATCTCGCGATATGTTCGGTATATATATATATTCAATCAAAACTTTCGGTATATATATATTCAATCAAAACTTTTAATTAAGATAACGGTCTGAAGAATATTTTAACGTTTGTTTGATGACGATAGGTGCTGCCGCTTTGGAGATATTGTAGTTCAAAGTTGAAAATTTTTGCAAAAAAAAAATATTCAACATCCTTTCTTTAACAATCATATTTTTCAAAATTTGGCCAAGAAACCCCTTAAATATTTTTACATCGTTGGAAAGCTCTTATGTTTTTCTATAATTAAAATAAACAAAAAAGTAAAAAAAAACAATATTTGTTATATATTACTTTGTAAAAGGCAATTTTTATACAAAATAAATAATTTTTTATTTCATAAATGCTTATATCTTCTAAACGCTTTAATATAGGCATACACTATGTATCCACAAATTATAGAAAAATATAAGAGCTTTCCAACGATGTAAAAATATTTAGGGGGTTTCTTGGCCAAATTTTGAAAAATATGAGTTTTAGAGAAAGATGTTGAATATTTTTTTTTTTTAAAAAAATTTGAAAAAATTTTCAACTTTGAACTACAATATCTCCAAAACGGCAGCACCCCCTATCGTCATCAAACAAACGTTAAAATATTCTTCAGACCGTCATTTTAATTAAAAGTTTTGATTGAATATATATAAGTTAAGAATTTTAACATAAATTCTTTTAAAAAAATAATTATTAGGACTAATGTCCACTTTATTAATTACTTCTTAATTGACAAATTTAAACTGTAACTTAACTAATAACTATAACAGCTAATTTATATTATAAAATATGCTGATATGACATTTTACATTATTACGAAATTAATTATTTCCCGTGAGAAATAATTTAAGTTAAAAAAAATAATTTAAGTATTGTAATTTGATATTAAAAGCAAAATTATGAAATGATTTGAAATTATTAAATAAACTTAAATTTATGAGAAATATAAATTTGCTGACTGAGCGTTTTATAATTCACGCATGTACAGGTGTCTTAACTCTTCCCTCCTAAAAAATCCACGGCCCGTGGATCAGAAGTTTAATCTGATTGGTTGAAGATTTTCAATTGAAGTGTCTGTTGCTGTTGTTTTCATTGAAATGTTTAGTGAATCCTTCTTATTTCTGAATGATCTCTTTATAAAGATGATTATAACTGCAAATATAATTGATGAAATAAAAATTATATCCGTTGTTGTACCGATTGTGGAGGCCATGAAAAGTTCTCCTAGTTTCTTTACGTTGTCCAAGTGTAGACTGTGTAAATAATCCAGGTTTGGTTTCATTTTAACTTCTCTTGATTCGTTGTGCATAATTGGGGGTAGAATTTGTGATAGTTTGACCTCTTCATTTGTGAATACTTGCTTCTTAATTTTGATAGTTTCATTTTGTAGTTGTATCAAAAAATTACCAAGTAGTTGTTTTTCCGTATTATTGACCATTAATGTTCCTTTAAAATTGTTAAGGAAAATTGTATCATCATTTAAAGACTCGATTTCTTCATTTTTATTGAAATGATGTTCACATTCCGAGTCGGATCCTTTAAGGAGCTGTGATATGCAATGGTCTTCCTCGATTTTCTTGATTTGATTTATTTTGCAAGTGATAATTTTGTTGAAATGTTTGCATTTTTCAGCTATTCCATATATTTCCTTTAAGTGAATTAATAAATCATGGTAATCCAAGTTTAGTTGTGTATTGTTCCTTATTGTAGCTCTAATTTTTATATGGTTGTACTCGATTCCACTTGTTTTTGGCAAATTAATGATATAAAGAAGAGTTGAGTTTTTAACTGCTATGGATGGAGTTGCGTATTCTATTGCTTCTAGTGTGTTTGAGTAAGGTAAATTTTCTGCTTCTATTATAAGACGTTGAATTTCTATTTTATTGAGTAGATTAGTGTTAATAATGTTTGCTTTTGCTAGTTGAACTGCTCTGACAATTTCTTTCACTTCCTCTTTGATGATACCTATTTTATTGAAGATGGACTGTTGAACTTCTATGCTAGAATCATCGTTTAATTTTCGTGCGATCTCGTTATATTCATTTAATAGTTTTTCGGTGGTGTTAATCAGAATATGATTGGTTTCGTATTGCTTATTGTTATTTTGAATTAGCTCATTATGGCTTTTAAGCAATGTGTCCCAGTCATCAGCGTCTGGGTTGCCTGCGATCCATTTCCAGGCGCTACCTAGCCAGTTTATAGAACGTTTCTTTCTTGTTTTTTCGGTGAGTTCTTTGATGAGTTCGTCAACTTTCTGGTTTTGGTATAAAAGTTGAGATCTGAATAAACTTTTTTCATTAAGATGTTCAATTTCGGTTGTTGTTCTTGCCAGAATTTCCTTATAAATGTTGAGATCTATTTCGTGAATTAGTTTGAAGTTGCCGTTCAGAATATGTCCTAAGCCTTGTTTTATTGTAATCATTGGTGATTTGAATTCGTAAATTTGTAGGGCTCTTGTTGGTACCCGTAGTAAAAAGCTAAAAAGAAATAAATTCGTGTATTAGTTAGCAGAATTTTTTAAGTGAGCTTTGTGAATCCGTCTTCCAGATTCTGTTGTTATTGTAACTCTGTTGTTTCTTGCTACAACTTCTTTTTTATAGAGTGGTTTATTTTTCCCTTTTATTTGTTTAATTTGAGCGAACACAGTTTTCCCTGGTTCGTAAGTTTTCGGTTCCTTTCTTTTGGTTTTTTCTCTTTCTAATTTCTTTTCTTGATTTTTCTTAATTTTTCCTATTAAATCTTCATTAATTTTTTCTTGGAAGTTAATTAAATTTTGGTAATTAATTCTTTGTATTCTTCCGAGAAAGATGTCGGCTGGTTTTTGTCCAGTAACCGAATGAATGGTGTTATTATATCTATCTACTGCTATGTAAACGATTTCTTTCGTAGATAAGTTCCTGTATTCCTGTTGCAAGCACCTTGCTATTTCCTTTATTGTTGAATGGACTCGTTCAATTGCTCCGTTAACCTCACTTCTTTGTGTGGGTGTCAAATAGATTTCTATGCCAATAGTCCTTAAATAATCTGTTACAATTGGACTTGTGAAACTCGCTGCGTTATCCATTACGATTAGTCGCGGTGTTGTGAAATAATGTACAATTTGATTAATTTTTGCCTGATATGTAATGCTGATTTGCTTTTGATTTTGAAGAATTTTGTAAATTTAGTGAATTTATCTATGCAAGTTATGAATTTTTCTTTTTTTATTTCCATTATATCTATGTGAATAATTTCGGATGGGTATTTCGGTATTGGTGTTTCCATAAGATGTGGTTTGTTCGGATGTCGGTCGTATTTATTTATGTTACAGATGTCACAATTAGCAGTATACTTTTTTATTAAGCTTGCCATCTGTGGGAAATAGAAATTTTCCAAAATTTGTTGTTTGTTTTCTTTCCAATTTCTGTGTGCTCTTTTATGCTCGTCTTTGATGATATTAAATATATTTTCTTCATTGCAAATATCTGTTACGATTCGTTGAGTTATTCTGATTTTGTACGAACGGAAGTGCTCTTTATAAATATCCTGCAATGTTTGGATGTAATTTTCAGGAATTTTGATTCCATTAATAACGAAGGGTGACAGTTTTTCTTTTAAAACCTTTATAAGTTCCGAGTTAGTAATTTCTTTAAGACTAATATAATGTCTGTTGAAATTAGGATGCGGTTCTTCATGTGCTGTGACTCCATTTCCTACTGATATTATCAGCTGATTTCGAAAAACGTTAATTGGTCCTATATGATGTGGTATGAGATCAGAATTATCGTCTTCCGCGCTGTGAACTGTTGCCATTGATGAAGTATTTTGGTTGTTTTGATCTACTTCAGATGCCGTATCAGTTGAAGAATCGTCGTGTTCTCTTCTTGGGCTTGATAATAAGTATGCCTCGAGTTTCAGTCGGGATAATGCATCTGCCACTTTATTTGTGCATCCAGGCTTGTATATGGGCGTAGCGAAATAACTTCGAACGAAATAACTTCGACAAATTAAAAACGAAATAACTTCGACTGAAAATTTGGTTTTTTGTCGAATTTATTTCATTTTTATTTTGTCGAAGTTATTTCATAATGAAATAAGTTCGATAGATTAAAAATTAAATATAAAATGAAATAACTTCGATAAATTAAAAACTAAATCTCAATTCTTTTTGTTTATTTTGTAGGTATGTTTATTATAGTCATTACATTTTTTATTTAAAATTCATATTCAAGTGAACACTTGAATTGAATCTTCAACCACCTGTCTACAATATGGGCACAGGTAGTTGCTTCTATTTTGTGAAATCGCTTCAGCTTGTGTTAATGCAGGAGAAGGGCCTGGGCCCCGGCGGCGGCGCCCGCTCTTGCTGCTGTATATATATTAATTTGACAACTTTATAATTTACCTGTTCCATATATTCTATGTAGATAATTAAAAGCTGTTTGAAACAACCTTTAGGAACAATGGAAAATGTCCAAATACATAAATCAATTTGCTGTTTCTTCGTTTGCCATTTATTTCAATAAATTCCATTTTAAAGAAAAAATTCAAAGGATTGGCAAAAAAAAATCACTTACTTTTTATTTAATTGTACGACCTTAACTTCGTAAAAGTCAATCGCATTATAATATGAAATATGAATAATTATTATATTTTGCTGAAATAATAATACACTCGACAACAACATGAAATTAGAAATTACAAGAACAAAACTTAGTTTTTATTTAAAGCATTTGAAAACCGGTTTTATCTTTCAATTTATTTAATTTATAATTTTGATTTTAACAATTTTGTCAAAGTGTTTTCATAACGAAATAACTTCGACAAATTAAAAATGAAATAACTTCGACTAAAAAATATTGGTGTTTTGTCGAAATTATTTCATTTTTACTTTGTTCATAATGAAATAACTTCGACAAAATTAAATAACTATAACAAAATAAAAATGAAATAACTTCGACAAAAAACCAAAATTTTTTAGTCGAAGTTATTTCATTTTTAATTTGTCGAAGTTATTTCGTTGTTAAATAAGTTCGACAAATTAAAAATGAAATAACTTCGACAAAAAATCAAAATTTTTTAGTCGAAGTTATTTCATTTTTGGTTTCGAAGTTATTTCGTTCGAAGTTATTTCGCTACGCCTTGTATATGAGCTCATAGTTGTACTCTTCAAGCCGTGATTTCCATCGTTTTAATTTAGCGTTGTTATTGCTATTACTCAGGGTAAAGGTTAAGGGTTGATGATCGGTTAATATCTTAATCTTCTTTGCGCCATATAGATAGTTGCGAAGTTTGTCCAGTGCCCATATAATGGCTAGCATTTCTCGCTCGTTGGTGGCGTAATTTTCTTCGGTTTTATTGAGAGATCTTGATATATATGTTATCGGTCTATCTTTTCCCATTTCACCTTGGGATAGGACTGCTCCTATTGCTTCGTTTGAGGCGTCTGTAGTGAGATTAAAATGTTTATCGAAGTCCGGAAATATTAGAAGATCAGATGATGATAATAATTCCTTTAAATTTCGAAAAGCGGTAAACTCATCTTCTTTAAACTTTACTTTTATCTTTTTTGACTGGTTTGATTTGATTTGAGCATTTTCGCCTCTTGTCAGGTTGGTTAGAGGTTTAGCAATTTTTGCGAAATCTTTGATGAATCGTCTGTAGTAAGATGCTAATCCTAAGAACGATTTGAGTTCCTTAAGATTTTCGGGAGGACGTATTTTTTGAATTGCTTGAATCTTCGTTGGATCTGGTTTGATACCTTGACTTGTTATTATATATCCGAGAAATTCGACTTCTTCCTTAAGAAATTCCGTTTTATCAAGGTTGACTTTTAGGTTTGCGGCTTGTAATTTACTAAAAACTTTTTGTATGTTTTGGAGATGTTCTTCCTCGTTTTTACCACCAAAGATGATCACATCGTCGATGTATACGTAGCAGATCTTTCCAATATATTCTTTGAGTACATCGTCGATCATACGCTGGAAGATTGCGGGTGCGTTCTTCAGTCCAAAGGGTAGTCTCAAAAACTCGTATTTTCCATTTAGTGTAGAAAATGCGGTTTTAGAAATGTCTCTCGATTTCATTCTTATTTGATGGAAGCCAGAAGTTAAATCGATAGTAGTGTAAAACTTGGAGTTTCCTAGACTAGCTATTGTTGATGTTATATCCGGAATGGGGTAGGTATCCGAAACCGTAACTGCGTTTAACCTTTTGAAATCTATTACAAGTCGATATTTTTTTAGACCTGATGCATCCATTTTCTTTTCTACAATCCATATGGGTGAGTTATATGGACTTTTTGAAGGTCTTATTATTCCATCTTGAAGCATTTGATGTATTTGCTTTTCTACTTCTGCTCTCATATGTACAGGATAAGGATAAACTTTACTGTAGATAGGCTCATCAGTTGTAGTTTTAATTTCAGCTTCTACAGACGTGTCAATGGTTTCTTGATTGTTGATTGAACCAAAGAGTTCGTTGTATTGGTTTATTAATCCTTTTAATTTATTCCTTGTGTTTTCATTCAAATGATTATCTCGAATTTCGATACTGTTGACTTGGAGAGATGGATTCTCTTTTAACGGTATTCTTACTCCGGGAGCTATTGTAAGCATATGATTTTTGCGGTCGATTACTGCTTCGAGTTCTTTGAGCGTATCGTCGCCTATTATTCCGTCAAAACTTTTTAAACCAGGTAGTATGAAGAATTCTGTTTTTAGGTTGTTCCCAATA
Source organism: Dolichopus griseipennis (assembly GCA_963082915.1). NCBI lineage: Eukaryota > Metazoa > Arthropoda > Insecta > Diptera > Dolichopodidae > Dolichopus > Dolichopus griseipennis. The sequence continues at coordinate 103,572,119 of OY720442.1, forward strand.
CATTCAAAAAATTTAACCACTATTTTCTTTGTTATATTGATGTCTCCTCCTGCAGACTTAATTTTGAAAGATTTATTTGTTGGTATTGCATTTGGTGCTAATTCTTCTTTTATAAAATTCTTGTTTGCACCGGTATCTATCAAGAATTTTAGAGCTTTATTGTCTTTAGTAATATACTCTGAGTAGGGAATGCTACTATTGAGGCTTGGTTCGTAAAATTTATTTGTTGTTCTTCATAATCAATTTCTTCTTCTTGGTCATCGAAGTTTTGGATATAATCTTCGTAGTTTTCCTCATCTTTTTCTGAATTTGTTGGTTCAAGATTGTAAATTCTTTGCTGATTCGGTTGCGTATTTGATCTGTAATTGTTTCGGGCTCTTGATAGTTCGCTTTTTGAAGGATCAACCTCCATAGATTGATATTTTGGTTGTGCTGGTCTCTCTGAGTAATTATTTTGAATTGGTTGATTTATCTTTTGGTTTGGCTGTTGGTTGTATTGAGTATTTCGATTTTGTAAGTATGACATATTTTGGTTGGTTGGATAATTTCTTTGTTGTGGTTGAAATTGGATTGGCTTCTTTCTTATAACTGGATTTATTTGTTGTGCCATACTGTTAGAATTATGGCTGTGAATCGTAATGTTCCGGAAATTGGAATTTTCGATCTCCAAACAATAGGAGTATGCTTCGGGGAGTGTTTGAGGTCTCTGTACCCTTAGCATGTTTGAGAGGTTTCCATTGAGTCCTCTGATGAAAACATCTAGTGCTCTATCGCGATAAGTTTTGGTTAGAGCGTTTATCACATCTGTATTTCCATTTTCAGTTTTTATTTTATTTATTATTAGCGATAATTGATTATTTACAGTTGCGAAAAATTCGTCTGTAGATTGGTTTTTCTGCTGAAGATTTGCCAATTGATGTTCTAAGGATCTTAAATCTCGTTTATCGGCATAATGCAGGGAGAAACAATCTTTTATATCTTCCCAATTGTTATCAAAAATATTATAGGATATTAAGGCTGAGTCTGCATTTCCTCGTACTTTTCGTCTAATGTGTTGTAATATAGATCTGTAAATCGGTTTATTTTTTACAATTTCATAATCTTGTAGCTTTCTACATTATGCACCCAAGATACAAAATATAGAGGGTTGCCATCGAATGTTTGTAATTGTTTGACTGCATCCGGTAATTTCCAAATATCCTTTAAATCTTGCTCATTTCTTGGACGCTGTAGTCCTGTGTTACTGTTAGTTGCTGCTTGTGCTGCTTGTTGATTTATTCTAAGTTCTATGTTTTCTAAGCGAGCTGTTAAATTCCTGATAAGCTCGAGTTGTGCGTTACTTGCACCAGTTAATTGTCTAAGTGTTTCTTGGATTTCTTCCATTATAATATATATTTTTTTAAGATTTTTTTTTTATATCTTAATATTTTTTTGTAATTCTGAATTTTATATTCTTTTTGTAATTATCAATTTTATATTCTTTTTGTAATTATCAATTTTATATTCTTTTTTTATTTACGTTATAATTAGAGTAAGTTGCATTTAGCTAAGGATGACGTTTCCTTAGTTATTAAGAAGGTTCAGCTTCTTCGTATATTTTTTGAAATATAACGTATTATTCCTTTTTAGCCCTAAGCTTTTATACTCGCAAAGGACCTACTGCGGTACAATTATATTTACTCGGTGTTCTGTATTGTGTTCCCACGGTTACAATATCAGAATTAGTTGATCTTGGAGTTTTGGTTATGTTCTCACGGGTATAACTTAATCTTCCAAGTTGTTGACCACTGTGTTCCCACGGTAACAGCTGCGTCTTGTTGATGATCACAAAATATTGGTTGACTACTATGTTCTCACGGGTATAGTTGTGTCGAATATATTTCTGGATCAATCCCTGTAGAATGTCTAATGATTCCTAGTTTTTCTTCAGGGTCCTGTCACGGTCGCCAGTTAAGAATTTTAACATAAATTCTTTTAAAAAAATAATTATTAGGACTAATGTCCACTTTATTAATTACTTCTTAATTGACAAATTTAAACTGCAACTTAACTAATAACTAACAGCTAATTTATATTATAAAATATGCTGATATGACATTTTACATTATTACGAAATTAATTATTTCCCGTGAGAAATAATTTAAGTTAAAAAAAATAATTTAAGTATTGTAATTTGATATTAAAAGAAAAATTATGAAATGATTTGAAATTATTAAATAAACTTAAATTTATGAGAAATATAAATTTGCTGACTGAGCGTTTTATAATTCACGCATGTACAGGTGTCTTAACTTATATACCGAACATATCGCGAGATATAACGGTTTTTATAAAATAGACTAAAATAACAAGGATACTTTCAAATGTCCTTTTCGTCCTTAAAGGATAATATGCGCCATTAAATCTATATATTTTTTGAAAGCTGGCAACACTAGCTATCTTTTAGATATAGTCATTTGGTCCTACGCGGATATTACTTAAATCTTAGAATCCCCAAAAAGTTCTTATAGTAGAAATATAATTTATACGCCTAAGGAAGTTTTAAATAAAGACGAAAAGTTGGTGAAGAGGTAAAAAATAAACTGTGTTTTTTTGACGTTCTAATACCAGTTACTAAAATAAAAAAAATTATTCTTTTTAATACTAGTATTTTAGTGGTTTTTACGAAGTATTCATAAATAGGTAAAAATTCCTTTATTTTATTTTAAAATAATAAAAGAAAATATTGACAATTAATTTCGTGATACGCGTCTGGTCCGTAAACCTGCTTTAACACTTCCCGCTTGCCCGCTTTCCAAAAATCCCGTTTTTAAAATTCCCAATATTCAGTTGTTTTTTTTTATTTATTTAAAACTACAGCAAGCGATAAATATTCTGGGAAAAAAAAAAATTCTAATTTTTAAATCCAATTCTAACTTCTCATCTATACATATATATAAATATTCTGGAATAGGAAAATACCTTGATTTTGATATCAACTTTAAAATCAATCCTGATTTATATCTAAAATCGCTCCTAATTGCTTTTATTGTATTTAAAATATTGGTACAAACCCCCGCTAAATAAATTATTGATGTATTAGCTACACCATAACCAACTGCTTCATCTGAGTTGATTGATAAATTTAAATATTTTCCATTGAAAATTGTTGCACGAGGTTTTGTACTTTTTGATGTGTATTGAAATGGAATTGGAATTCTTGTATCCGATAAAAAGTCATTACTTACCATTTTCTACAAAAAATTAAGAAATTGAAAAAAATTTTGATTTTGTCGATATTCTAAGAGTCTACATTTCCTCAGTGAATATTTCGAAAAAATAATCTACCTGATGAGAAGTTCAATATTGGTAAACTTTCGTAGATGTTTCTAATAAAGTTGTAATTAATTTATTAGTTTTAATTGAATACAAAGTATTTGTTTTACAAGCAAAATAATATAAATAAAATTATACATATTAGTATTTATATTACTATATTATCATTATTATCATTCTTAAATAAAAAAAATTATTTAAAACAAAATATCAATTGATATTTTGAGTACCTACAATAAAGAAAATCCATTATACATAAAGATCACCCTGATTCTTGAAGGCTCATCACTTCTTACGAAGCAATTCAGCGAAGACACCACTAAAAAAAATTATCACGTCTCGCTATTCTTAAACACTTTTTTTTTGAGGTCATGTCATTTTTGTAAAGTTGGTATAGACATTACAATTTTTTTGTTTACTTTTGAGTTATTATTGTTGTCAAAATTTATAAACATAAATATGTATAAGTATTTTTTATTTGTATGATTCTTTTGAATTTTAAGTTAAAAAAGGATGTTGAACTACTTAAATTTTAAAGGTAATGTACCTTTAATTTTGCTGATTAATAAGTTTAATCAACGTATTTGTTTTAACCTGCACTTAACATTACAAGTAAATGAAATTAAAATTTATGAAATTCTTTATTTTTTTTTTAAAACATATTAAAGTTTTCAGGTACATAAAGTAAAATGTTTTTATGTAAGTATATAAAACCAATGAAGTGCTATTACATTTAAATTAACTATCAGTTTTTTCATTTTTGCTTGTAACATCACTTCTTAATAAATTTTAAAGAAAAAACTAGACATGATACCCTTTGATAGGCAAATTTAGAAGTGATATCAAATTGCTATCACTTCGTATGCTACGCCTTTAAGAATTGCCATACGTGATGATTTTTCCAACTGAAATCACGTAAAATTGCCAACATGGCGTCAATATCATTTTTGGGTAAAAGAATAGCCAATCATCACTTTTGTGATACTGATCGTATGCTATGCCTTCAAGAATCAGGGTGCATATTTCTTAAAAATTGTTGTCATCAATTTGATTTTTTGACACTTTCAAATTGATTTGTAGTTTTGTACATAGTACTAAAATACAATGTCAAAAGTAGTTTTCTGTTGTTAATGAGAATAGAGAAATTGTAATTTTAGTAAAGAAGCTAAGAATCGTGATTGATTTTTAATAAAATTATATTTATAATTAATTTTAAATGAAAACAAATTATTTGTTTTATAAACAAAGCAAGTCTTTATTGTTAATACTAATTATTATCTAAGATATAAATTACTTAACAAATTTTTTGAATTTTTAAATGAAATAAATTAATTATTAATATTTTAATTTATAATTATCTAAATTTAGTGTAACAGTCTAATTTTTCTTACGAAACCAATTTAATAACTAACTAAAATTTATAAATTTCCTAAATTAATCTACTTCTTCTACTGTTGGTCCTGACCGACCACCACCAAATCCACCAGCTTGACTACCACAACTTCCTGCTTGACCTTGAGGACCACCACTATGCAATTTGGTCATTATTGGAGTACAAACTCTTGTTAGCTCTTTCATTTTGTCCTCATATTCTTCTTTTTCAGCTAAAGTGTTGTTGTCTAACCATTTAACAGTTTCATCACACCACTTTGTAGCTTGATCTTTATCTGATTGACTTAATTTACCTTCAGCTTGTTCTATTGCTTGCTTTACATTAAATACATAACCTTCTAATTTATTACGAGCCTCTATTTTTTGTTTTTGTTTTTCATCTTCTTCTTGATAACGTTCTGCTTCAGCAACCATTCTATCAATTTCTGCTTGAGATAAGCGTCCTTTGTCATTCTTTATGGTAATATTTTTTACATTTCCTGTGCTCATTTCTTTAGCAGAAACTGTTAGGATGCCATTAGCATCCATATCAAATGTAACTTCAATTTTTGGTACACCTCTTGGAGCTGGAGGAATTCCAGATAAATCAAAGTTTCCAAGCAAATTGTTATCTTTTGTCATGACTCTTTCACCTTCAAACACTTGAATGCTAACTCCTGGTTGATTATCAGAGTATGTTGAGAATGTTTGAGTTTGTTTGCATGGAATTCTGGAATTTCTTTCAATAATTTTTGTCATAACTCCTCCAGCTGTTTCAATACCAAGTGATAGTGGGGCTACATCTACTAGAAGTACATCTTGAATCTTTGAATCTTTGCTTCCACTTAATATAGCTGCTTGGATTGCTGCACCATAAGCAACAGCCTCATCAGGATTGATTGATAAATTCAAAGATTTTCCATTGAAGAATTGTTGCAAGAGATTTTGTACTTTTGGAATTCTTGTTGAACCTCCAACCAAAACGATATCATGAATTTGACTTTTATCCATTTTAGCATCTGTTAATGCCTTTTCAACTGGCTGCAATGTAGATCTGAATAAATCTGCACAAAGTTCTTCAAACCGTGCACGCGATATTTTAGTGTAGTAGTCAACACCCTCGAAAAGTGCATCAATTTCAATTGAAGCTTCTGTGCTTGATGAAAGTGTACGTTTAGCTCTTTCAGCTGCAGTTCTTAATCGCCGGAGTGCACGTGGATTTGATCTAAGATCTTTATGGTATTTTCTTTTAAATTCTTCTGCTAAATGGGTAACCAGCCGGTTATCAAAATCTTCTCCACCCAAATGTGTATCACCAGCTGTAGCTCTTACTTCAAATAAAGAACCTTCATCTATTGTTAAAATTGAAACATCGAATGTTCCACCACCCAAATCAAAAATGAGAACATTTCTTTCACCAGATAAGTTTTTATCCAAACCATAAGCTAGAGCTGCTGCTGTTGGTTCATTAATAATTCTTAAAACATTTAAACCGGCTATAGCTCCGGCATCTTTAGTTGCTTGTCTTTGAGAATCATTAAAATAGGCTGGCACTGTAATTACTGCATCTTTAACTGTTTCTCCTAAATAAGCTTCTGCAGTTTCTTTCATTTTCGTAAGAACCATTGAACTTATTTCTTCTGGTGAGAATCGTTTTGTTTCTCCTTTATATTCTACACATAACTTTGGTTTACTATTTTCGTTAACAACTTTGAATGGCCAATGTTTGACATCTTCTTGTATTTTGGTATCGTTGTATTTGCGACCAATTAATCTTTTTGCATCAAAAATGGTGTTCTTTGGATTCATTGCAACTTGATTTTTGGCCGCATCTCCTATTAAACGTTCAGAGTCTGTAAATGCAACATAACTGGGTGTTGTTCTGTTGCCTTGATCATTTGCAATTATTTCTACTTTTCCATGTTGAAAAACTCCAACACAGGAGTATGTTGTTCCCAAATCTATTCCAACTGCTGGCATTTTGTATTTTCCTTTATTATTTTCTTTCACTTTGTAAAATAAATTTTTTAATTTGTTTGATGATTTTAAAGTAACTATTCGATTTTTTCAAATAGCTTTAAAAATTTTTTATTTTATTGTTTTCGCTTTGATTTTTAATTGAATAATGAAGCAAGTTGAATTGAACGTGAGTTTATATACTATTTTGATAAAACAGAGAATTTTCTAGTAATTGAAAGAAAATTTCTAGAGCTTTCAAGAAAATTATTACAACTAACATTACATTAGAAAATAATACGATAATATTATATAAATGTTATAACAGTTATAATACGTACCGATTTTCTTTTCTATTATGTTATGAATTTCGTTGAATTATTCAAGTTGAAAACAAAACCGTATTCAGTATAACAGAAAGTGTTAAACGGTAAAAAATCAGTAAAAAGAGTAATTCAATTTTCTGTTATGTTATTATTATTCAAACTGTTATATTATTTTGTATTGAGCAGTATATTGTTATGTTATATTATAATTTTTTAATGATTGAGAATGTTAATGTAGAAATGTAATGTAAATAATAAAAAGTAACAGAATAAAAGCAACTAAAATATTTTTAACATTAATTTATTTTTTAGTTTTATGTTAAATATTTGGTTTGTTTTGTTTGTTTGAAATGTTTTACATCGTGTCATGTTGAAATAATATTGAGGGTTAAATATTGTTCAAAAAAAAACAGTGAAAAAATTTTCTGTTTCGTAATATATACATATACAGTTTTTCAATATTAAAATCTAACAGGATGGTTAATGTTAAGGTCCTAATAGATTTTCCGTTTCTTAAAAAAAGGATAAAATGTAAAATCAGTCCAGAAATTTCTAAAATCTCAAAGATTTTCCTAATAATTGAAAGGAAATTTCTTTAGCTTTCAAGAAAATTATTACAACATAACATTTTGAATAAAATAATATTAAATGGTATAACAGTTAAATAACGAATTTCTGTTACAAATTTTGCTCTTCAAAATAAAAATATAACATTTTAAATTGTTGTATAATTTTATACTAAAACTTTTCATGGTTTTTTCTGTTATGTTAACTTCAGACTGTTAATGTTGCATCAAAGGGGAAAACTAGAGTATGACAGGCCATTGATCTCTTTGTTGTATTATCAACAAATAAGTATTTTTTTACCTTTAGGTATATTGTTAAACTGGGTAAAGATGTTTTGCACTTTATTATTATTATTAACATAATACATTGAATGGGACAGGTTAAATGGAATACAAAAACATTTTTCGCTTTCATAATACATGCATAATTTTTAAATATTGAATCGTTTTCTATACTGTTAATTGAAAGTAGAGCATAAAATAAAATATTAATCTAGAAATTTCTAGAATCGATTCTTATTCAGTATTAATATGGTATTATGATGTACTTAACATAATTATATTGAAATTAACAGCGTCTCATAGTTCTTACATTTATAATATGTTTTTTCATAATTAGATCGTATGACATGGCATTGTTTGAAAAACCTAATTTTTAAAATTTTAGAAAAGAAAGCGGAAAGTGTATTTTAAATTATCTATGTTTATGTATTTTAACTTGTATATGTATAATAATTAATAATAAAAAAAATTCTAAAATGCTGTTATGATTTTGAAAGAAAAAAAATTTAAAATTGAAAAATATAAAAAAGAATCAAATAAAATTTTAAGTAATAAAGATTTTTCTAATAGATTCTCTATTTAAATGCGTTTTAAGTCTTTGCAAAATTAATAATCAACAACGGCATAACCTGGATTTATCGAATTTATCAAATTTTCTTCTAAAAATACTGCAAGAAATTTCTTTATATTCTATACATATACATATATACATAATTACATACATAATTTGGATGAGCATTTTTAAATTGTCTAAAAAAAGATATCAAGCTTAAGGAAAGATATTTTTGAAAAAGGATTTCGATTGTTAAAATTTTATTAAAAGAAATTTAAATACAACTTTAGAGTGAAAATTCAAATTTTAATTTAAATATATTAAAAATAGTGAATTAATTAATCCATAATTCGGACATACATATATACATATGTATGCAATATGTATATTGTGTTAACCAATTACGAGTCGAAAGTGCCCTGGTATATCTCATATTTATAATATAACAAATTTCTTTGCTATACGTATGTATAACTTTGAGTTCCAAAAAATTTAAATTCTTTTTTATTATTTTTCAGAAACAAAAGGTAATTAAATGTTAGAAGAATATTCTTGTAAAAAAATTGTTCAATGGCTTTTGGTAAAATTTTATAATTTATTAGAAGTGGTAAGCTTATAAATTAAATACGGGTTGAATCAATTTCAAATTACACTAGAAGGTAATTAGTGATTAAAAATTATTAAATTATTATAGCTTAATATTTAAACAAACCAATACACTTTAGTATCTAGGAGTGCAAATTCATCATCATTTAAAATTTAAGGACTATGTTAAGTTTATATTTTACGCAAAAGTAACAAAGCATTTTTGGCTTCAAGAAATCGAGAGCTAAGATCATAGCTTAACAGACATTACTCATTGAACAAGTATTGTCACATACTGAACCTATTCGGTTTATATAAGTGACAGTATGAGTATTATGAAACTTATTAGAAAATCTTAGAGGAAATGCATTAGAGTCTGTATTGACAAAACACGAAAACCTGAGACTAATTTCCAACACTTTTGGGGAGACGCAAGTAGCAATAAAATGAAAAAGGTCCTAAAATTAAAAAAGAGAAATTTCAGACTGATAACATGAATAAGCACGGGCCATTTGATAACCAGGGCCCATGCAAAGAGCAACTACCGAAGAGTGTAGAGGTTGTGGAAAGGAGGACGAAATAGAAACTCGTTACTCCTCTTCAAAACAACACAACAGTTTCTAACAATATGCTCCAATTATATTATATGAGCAACATGTAAGATAATTGACTTTAATCCAAGAAAATTAAATTTTATAGTCACATACCAGAAGAAGATTAATTAATACATTAATCGAAATTATTGATAGTTAGAAAAAACATATTTATCTTAAATTAAAACTACTCTTTATTCGTAGGTTATCTTTTAATTCATTTTATTTGTAATTCTTTAACTCTTCTAATGTTTTTTATTTATTTTTATTAAATTACTTATAATTTATTATTATTTAGATTTTTCAGGAACATTTACGTAATATTGAAAAAAATAAAAAATAACTATGAAATTTTTTGAGCTGTTATTCCAAGTATAACTATTATTACTATTATAATTTCAAAAGGTAATAAGGCCTTCATAAAGGCAAAAAAACATTAGTCAAAAAGTTCAAATAATATACACTAATAAGGTCAACGTAAGATGCATCAAAAAGGTACAACATTAGTGCAAGTTTAATAGAAACATACAGAATATATGAAAGTAAATGTGTAAGAGTTTGTACCAATATAAACAGAAAGCCAGATTCCGACTACAAGCATTTTTACTCTAATAAATACTTGTACAAGGAAGCTAAAATCATAAGAAAACTTTGTAATAAAATTTATTAGAAATCATTATAACAGAGCACAAAGCATTCCAAAAAAGGTTTAATATTACATATATTTTACCACAATGAGGAGTATGTTGAAAATACTTTGCTGTATAGTCCCTAACATTCCATAATTTCATATATTTTACATGAAAAAATAAGTGGGAAATCCCAGGACATTCTGCTCTGCTAAAATATACAGAAATATCTAAGTTTAAAATTGAATATTGTTACAATTGTAAAATTTATTACAATTTATAGCTCATATAGCTAAAATCATCTATAGAGCGATTTTATCTACCTTGTAGTAAGCATTTATATGCAAGTTTGAAGTTCGCCAATAAAATTTTCTTGCACGCTTAGGTGTGGTCGTAAATGTAAACTTTTTGACGTAAAATATGTCATTTGACATTTATTATGATTTTAAGACCAAACAATTTGCAATCAGTAGACATTCAATTTACAAATAAATTTTTGTGGTCGTAAGTCAATTTATAAGTAAATTTTTTAGTTTTGCAATGGATATAAAATCGACAGATTGTTTTTGTTTTCCACTTTTGAAATGAGTTGCTATCGCTAATCTTGTACAAATTAGTAGTTTTAAGATGGATGTGTCCCACAACAAACTTTGTGATTCACTTTCAGTTTCACTCCTGTTAATTTAAATTTAAATTAATTTACAAAAAAAGACATAATATTTTCTTCTTACATTATTAAATAAAACAACGCTGAACGCTCAAAAAACTGTACCTTACTACTTGGTAAACTGATTGTAAATAAAAAATTTAGTTTGCATAGTTGACGTTTACTTTACACATATTTCACATTTACGACCAGGTTCAGTTAGCAATGATTTTTTACATAATTTTTGGTCGTAAATTCAAAATATGTATATTGACAGCAAATTTACATTTACGACCATAAGACTTGTCTCTTTTACAGCGTTACTAACGTCTTGGAAAATTTAGTATACCTTTGCACAATGTAATGAGGCTATGTAAAAGAAAAGTTGGATAAAAAAAAACTTTCGTGATTGAATTTTCAATTTTAAATAAGAACAAATTATTTCAGCTATATAAATAAAATAAGTTTTTATTTAATACTCTAAATTATCTAAAATATAAATTACTTAACAAAATTCAAATACTTATATTATTTAATATAAAATAAATAACTTATTTAAACTTTCATTTATAATTATCTCAACTTAATATATCAGTCTACTTTTTAAGGAAAATCATTTTTTAATTAAATTAAAATTTTGACTTTTTGCAATTAATCTACTTCTTCTACTGTTGGCCCTGATCGGCCACCACCAAATCCACCAGCTTGACTACCACAACTACCTGGTTGACCTTGAGAACCACCACTATGCAATTTTGTCATAATTGGAGTACAAGCTCTTGTTAATTCTTTCATTTTGTCCTCATATTCTTCTTTCTCAGCTAAGGTGTTGTTGTCTAACCATTTGACAGTTTCATCACATAATTTGGTGGCTTCATTTTTGTCTGATTGACTTAGTTTATCTCCAGCTTGTTCTAAAGCTTGCTTTACATTAAATACATAACCTTCTAATTTATTACGAGCTTCAATTTTTTGTTTTTGTTTTTCATCTTCTTCTTGATAACGTTCAGCTTCAGCAACCATTCTATCAATTTCTGCTTGAGATAAGCGACCTTTGTCATTTTTAATGGTGATATTTTTTACGTTTCCTGTGCTCATTTCTTTGGCAGAAACTGTTAATATACCATTAGCATCCATATCAAATGTTACTTCAATTTGTGGTACACCTCTTGGAGCTGGTGGAATTCCAGATAAATCAAAGTTTCCAAGCAAATTGTTATTTTTTGTCATCGCTCTTTCTCCTTCAAACACTTGAATGCTAACTCCTGGTTGATTATCGGAGTATGTTGAGAATGTTTGAGTTTGTTTGCATGGAATTCTGGAATTTCTTTCAATAATTTTTGTCATAACTCCTCCAGCTGTTTCAATGCCAAGAGATAGTGGAGCGACATCTACTAATAGTACATCTTGAATCTTGGAATCTTTACTTCCACTTAAAATAGCAGCTTGAATTGCTGCACCATAAGCAACTGCTTCATCAGGATTGATTGATAAATTCAAAGATTTTCCATTGAAGAATTGTTGTAAGAGATTTTGTACTTTTGGAATTCTTGTTGACCCACCAACCAAAACAATATCATGAATTTGTGCTTTATCCATTTTAGCATCTGTTAATGCCTTTTCAACTGGCTGCAATGTGGATCTGAATAAATCTGCACAAAGTTCTTCAAACCGTGCACGTGATATTTTAGTGTAGTAATCAACACCTTCGAAAAGTGCATCAATTTCTATTGTAGCTTCTGTGCTTGATGAAAGTGTACGTTTAGCCCTTTCAGCTGCAGTTCTTAATCGCCGGAGTGCACGTGGATTTGATCTAAGATCTTTATGATATTTTCTTTTAAATTCTTCTGCCAAATGGGTGACCAGCCGGTTATCAAAATCTTCTCCACCCAAATGTGTATCACCAGCTGTAGCTCTTACTTCAAATAACGAACCTTCATCTATTGTTAAAATTGAAACATCAAATGTTCCACCACCCAAATCGAAAATGAGAACATTTCTTTCACCAGATAAGTTTTTGTCCAAACCATAAGCTAGAGCTGCTGCTGTTGGTTCATTAATAATTCTTAAAACATTTAAACCAGCTATAGCTCCAGCATCTTTTGTTGCTTGCCTTTGAGAATCATTAAAATAGGCTGGCACTGTAATTACTGCATCTTTGACTGTTTCTCCTAAATAAGCTTCTGCAGTTTCTTTCATTTTCGTAAGAACCATTGAACTTATTTCTTCTGGTGAGAATCGTTTTGTTTCTCCTTTATATTCTACACATAACTTTGGTTTACTATTTTCGTTAACAACTTTGAATGGCCAATGTTTGACATCTTCTTGTATTTTGGTATCGTTGTATTTGCGACCAATTAATCTTTTTGCATCAAAAATGGTGTTCTTTGGATTCATTGCAACTTGATTTTTGGCCGCATCTCCTATTAAACGTTCAGAGTCTGTAAATGCAACATAACTGGGTGTTGTTCTGTTGCCTTGATCATTTGCAATTATTTCTACTTTTCCATGTTGAAAAACTCCAACACAGGAGTATGTTGTTCCCAAATCTATTCCAACTGCTGGCATTTTGTATTTTCCTTTATTATTTACTTTCACTTTTTAAATAAATTTTTTAATTTGTTTGTTGATTTTAAAGTAACTATTCGTTTTTTTCAAATAGCTTTAAAAATTTTTTATTTTAATGTTTTCGCTTTGATTTTTAGTTGAATAATGAAGCAAGTTGAATTGAACGCGAGTTTATATACTATTTTAATAAAACAGAGAATTTTCTAGTGAATGAAAGGAAATTTCTAGAGCTTTCAAGGAAAATTATTACAACTAAAATAACATTAGAAAAGAATACAATTACTTTATATAAATGTATTCAAGTTGAAAACAAAACCGTATTCAGTATAACAGAAAGTGTTAAACAAAGTCAAGAGGGTAATGCAATTTTCTGTTATGTTATTATTATTCAAACTGTTATATTATTTTGTATTGAGCAGTATATTGTTATGTTATATTACAATTTTTTAATGATTGAGAATGTTAATGTAGAAATGTAATGTAAATAATAAAAAGCAACAGAGCAAAATAGCAACTTAAAATATTTTTAACATAAATTTGTTTTTAGTTTTATGTTAAATATTTGGTTTGTTTTGTTTGTTTAAAATGTTTTACTTCGTTTCATGTTGAAATAACATTGTGGATTAAATATTGTACAAAACAGGGACATTTTCTGTTTCGTAATACATATAATAGTTTTTGAATAATAAAATCTAACAGGATGGTTAATGTTAAGGTCCTTATAGATTTTCCGTTTCTTAAAAAAATGATAAAATGTAAAATCAGTCCAGAAATTTCAAAAATCTCAAAGATTTTCCTTGTAATTGAAAGGAAATTTCTTGAGCTTTCAAAAAATTATTACAACATCTAACATAACATTTTGAATAAAATAGTATTGCATGATATAACAGTTAAATAACATAACGAATTTCTGTTACGAATTTTGCTTCTTCAAAATAAAAATATAACAGTTTAAAATATTGTATAAATTTATACTAAAACATTTCATGGTTCTACTGTTATGTTAACTTCAGACTGTTAATGTTGCATCAAAGGGGAAAACTAGAGTATGACAGGACAGGGCATTGATCTCTTTCTGGTGTTATCAACAAATAAGTATTTTTTTTACCTTTAAGTACATTGTTAAAGTGGGTAAAGATATTTTGAATTTTATTATGTATTATGATGAATGTGGCCGGTTAAGTGGAATACAAAAACATTTTTCGCTTTCATTCATAATACATGCATAATTTTTAAGAATCTTTTTGCATACTGTTAATTGAAAGTAGAACATAAAATAAAATATTAATCTAGAAATTTCTAGAATCGATTCTTATTAAGTAGGCTATAATATGGTATTATGATGTACTCAACATAATTATAATGAAATTATCAGCGTCTCGTAGTTCTTACATTTATAAAATGTTTTTTCATAATTAAATCATATGACATGGCATTGTTTGAAAAACCTAATTTTTAAAATTTTAGAAAAGAAAGCGGAAAGTGTATTTTAAATTATCTATGTTTATGTATTTTAACTTGTATATGTATAATAACTAATAATAAAAAAAATTCTAAAATGCTGTTATGATTTTGAAAGAAAAAAAATTTGAAATTGAAAAATATAAAAAAGAATCAAATAAAATTTTAAGTAATAAAGATTTTTCTAATAGATTCTCTATTTAAATGCGTTT
The DNA here is from genome assembly GCA_963082915.1 of Dolichopus griseipennis. NCBI lineage: Eukaryota > Metazoa > Arthropoda > Insecta > Diptera > Dolichopodidae > Dolichopus > Dolichopus griseipennis. Next base: position 103,587,182 of record OY720442.1, read on the forward strand.
TTCTTTGCAAAATTAATAATCAACAAAGCCATAACCTGGATTTATCGAATTTATCAAATTTTCTCTAAAATTACTGCAAGAAATTTCTTTATATTCTATACATATACATATATACATAATTACATACATAATTTGGATGAGCATTTTTAAATTGTCTAAAAAAAGATATCAAGCTTAAGGAAAGATATTTGTGAAAAAGGATTTCGATTGTTAAAATTTTATTAAAAGATTTAAGCACAAAATTCTTCGCTTTTAAATTTTTTATATATTTAGATTCTAAAGTGTACATAGAGGATCAAATCCATGTCCCTCTATTTCATTATATTAGATGAACAATATGTAAGATCATTGACTTTAATCCAAGAAACTTAAATTACTATAGTTGTTAAAATTTTATATTCACATACCAGAAAAAGATAGATTAATACATTAATCGAAATTATTGATAGTTAGAAAAAACATATCTTAAATTAAACTACTCTTTATTCTTAGGTTATCTATGAATTCATTTTATTTGTAATTCTTTAACTCTTTTAATGTTTTTTTATTTATTTTTATTAAATTACTTATAATTTATTATTATTTAGATTTTTCAAGAACATTTACGTAATATTGAAATAAAATACAAATAACTATGAAATTTTTTGAACTATTATTCCAATTATAACTATATTATTACTATTATAATTTCAAAAGGTAATAAGGCCTTCATAAAGGCAAAAAAACATTAGTCAAAAAGTTAAAATAATATGTTTCACTAATAAGGTCAACGTAAGATTCATCAAAAAGGTACAACATTAGTGCAAGTTTAATAGAAACATACAGAAAATATGAAAGTAAATGTATAAGAGTTTGTACCAATATAAAGCTCGATTCGGATCGGATTACAAGGGTTTTTACTCTAACAAATACTTGTACAACGAAGCAAAAATCATAAGAAAATTTTATAAATTAGAAATCATTATAACAGAGCACAAAGCATTCCAAAAAAGTTTAATATTACATATATTTTACCACAATGAGGAGTATGAAAATACTTTGCTGTATAGTCCCTAACATTCCATAATTTCATATATTTTACATGAAAAAATAAGTGGGAAATCCCAGGACATTCTGCTCTGCTAAAATATACAGACACCCCTATTCTAAATTCCCTCGTACAGCTACGTCGGAGATAATCTAAGAAAAAGTGATTCTCAATTCCGACTTAACGTTACGAAAAGTGCAAAAGTCTACGAAAGAAATATTCATTCGTAGCATATTTGTCTTTCATATATTAAAATTTTTAAGGGTAGAATAACGAAAGAACTAGACATAACAAAATATTAAAGAAATGATATGAAATATCTTACTATTTTTTTTTATTTATAATTAATTTTAAAATACTTTTTTCTCAAAATAATATTCAAAAAATATTAGATACCTACTACAAATTTGAAAACAATACACATCATTCTTACTTAAAAAAATGAATTCAAACGTCAAAGTTGCCATTGTAAATTTAATTTTCTACGAGGGAATTTAGAATCACTAAAACTTTTTTTTCGTAGCGTAGCCAATTTTTTTCGTAGAAAGTCTACGAGGAAATTTAGAATAGGTGTGATTGTAACTATTGTAAAATTTATTATAATTTATAGCTCATATAGCTGAAATCATCTACAGAGCGATTTTATCTACCTTGTAGTAAGCATTTATATGCAAATTTGAAGTTCGCCAATAAAATTTTCTTTCACGCTTGTCTCTTTTACAGCGTTACAAACGTCTTGGAAAATTTAGTATACCTTTGAACAATGTAATGAGGCTATGTAAAAGAAAAGTTGGATAAAAAAAAACTTTCGTGATTGAATTTTCAATTTTAAATAAGAACAAATTATTTCAGCTATAAATAAAATAAGTTTTTATTTAATACTCTAAATTATCTAAAATATAAATTACTTAACAAAATTCAAATACTTATATTATTTAATATAAAATAAATAACTTATTTATACTTTCATTTATAATTATCTCAACTTAATATATCAGTCTACTTTTTAAGGAAAATCATTTTTTAATTAAATTAAAATTTTGACTTTTTGCAATTAATCTACTTCTTCTACTGTTGGCCCTGATCGGCCACCACCAAATCCACCAGCTTGACTACCACAACTTCCTGGTTGACCTTGAGAACCACCACTATGCAATTTTGTCATAATTGGAGTACAAGCTCTTGTTAATTCTTTCATTTTGTCCTCATATTCTTCTTTCTCAGCTAAGGTGTTGTTGTCTAACCATTTAACAGTTTCATCACATAATTTGGTGGCTTCATTTTTGTCTAATTGACTTAGTTTATCTCCAGCTTCTTCTAAAGCCTGTTTAACATTAAATACATAACCTTCTAATTTATTACGAGCCTCAATTTTTTGTTTTTGTTTTTCATCTTCTTCTTGATAACGTTCTGCTTCAGCAACCATTCTATCAATTTCTGCTTGAGATAGGCGACCTTTGTCATTCTTAATAGTGATATTTTTTACGTTTCCTGTGCTCATTTCTTTGGCAGAAACTGTTAATATACCATTAGCATCCATATCAAATGTTACTTCTATTTTTGGTACACCTCTTGGAGCTGGAGGAATTCCAGATAAATCAAAGTTTCCCAGCAAATTGTTATCTTTTGTCATGACTCTTTCGCCTTCAAACACTTGAATGCTAACTCCTGGTTGATTATCGGAGTATGTTGAGAATGTTTGAGTTTGTTTGCACGGAATTCTGGAATTTCTTTCAATAATTTTTGTCATAACTCCTCCAGCTGTTTCAATACCAAGTGATAGTGGAGCTACATCTACCAATAGTACATCTTGAATCTTTGAATCTTTGCTTCCACTTAATATGGCAGCTTGAATTGCTGCCCCGTAAGCAACAGCTTCATCAGGATTGATTGATAAATTCAAAGATTTTCCATTGAAGAATTGTTGCAAGAGATTTTGTACTTTTGGAATTCTTGTTGAACCTCCAACCAAAACGATATCATGAATTTGACTTTTATCCATTTTAGCATCTGTTAATGCCTTTTCAACTGGCTGCAATGTGGATCTGAATAAATCTGCACAAAGTTCTTCAAACCGTGCACGTGATATTTTAGTATAGTAGTCAACACCTTCGAAAAGTGCATCAATTTCTATTGTAGCTTCTGTACTTGATGAAAGTGTACGTTTAGCTCGTTCAGCTGCAGTTCTTAGTCGGCGGAGTGCACGTGGGTTTGATCTAAGATCTTTATGGTATTTTCTTTTAAATTCTTCTGCCAAATGGGTGACCAGCCGGTTATCAAAATCTTCTCCACCCAAATGTGTATCACCAGCTGTAGATCTTACTTCAAATAATGAACCTTCATCTATTGTTAAAATTGAAACATCAAATGTTCCACCACCCAAATCGAAAATTAGAACATTTCTTTCACCAGATAAATTCTTATCCAAACCATAAGCTAAAGCTGCTGCTGTTGGTTCATTAATAATTCTTAATACATTTAAACCAGCTATAGCTCCAGCATCTTTTGTTGCTTGCCTTTGAGAATCATTAAAATAGGCTGGCACTGTAATTACTGCATCTTTGACTGTTTCTCCTAAATAAGCTTCTGCAGTTTCTTTCATTTTCGTAAGAACCATTGAACTTATTTCTTCTGGGGAGAATCGTTTTGTTTCTCCTTTATATTCTACACATAACTTTGGTTTACTATTTTCATTTACAACTTTAAATGGCCAATGTTTAACATCTTCTTGTATTTTTTGATCGTTGTATTTGCGACCAATTAACCTTTTTGCATCAAAAATGGTGTTCTTTGGATTCATAGCAACTTGATTTTTGGCCGCATCTCCTATTAATCGTTCAGAGTCTGTAAATGCAACATAACTGGGTGTTGTTCTGTTACCTTGGTCATTTGCAATTATTTCTACTTTTCCATGTTGAAAAACTCCAACACAGGAGTATGTTGTTCCCAAATCTATTCCAACTGCTGGCATTTTGTATTTTCCTTTATTATTTTCTTTCACTTTGTAAAATAAATTTTTTAATTTGTTTTTTGACTTTAAAGTAACTATTCGTTTTTTTCAAATAGCTTTAAAAATTTCTTATATTAATGTTTTCGCTTTGATTTTTAATTGAATAATGAAGCAAGTTGAATTGAACGTGAGTTTATATACTATTTTGATAAAACAGAGAAATTTCTAGTAATTGGATCGAAATTTCTAGAGGCGTCAAGCAATTTTTTACAACAGTTAACATAACATTTGGAATAAGATAATATTGAATTTTATAACATATCTTTTATTCATTTGTTCAAGTTAAAAATAAAAAAGTAGCTATTAAAATTACTGTATAACAAAATAATTAAAAACTGTAATGCTCTTTGCTGTTATGTTAACCTAAAACTGTTATATTATATTAAAAATTGCTGTTAAGAGTTTAAATGTTTAATACTATATTTATGCAGGGGTACTTCTTTTTCTAAATAAATAATGGGAAAAATGAAATGTAATAATACAAATAACACGACAGACAGAATATATTTTTTTTGTATTTTAAGAATATTCTTGATTTTATGTTAAATTTGTAGTTGTTTTCATTTTCAAATAACATTCTATACGTTATTAAATATTATACAAAAAAGGACAATGAAAAGCATTTTCAGTTTTATTACCACATACATATTTTTCAGTAAGAAAATTTAACAGAAATGTTAGGTTCCTAAAAGATTTTCCGTTACTTTAAAAGAAAAGGATCAAATGTAAATTTAATCTAGAAGTTTCTAGAATCGATTAATATTTAGAGGTATTTATGTATGTATGTATGATGTATTCAACAAAATATAGGGTTTTATTTTTTTTTTGATTTAAAAATTACATAATCTAAGAGTTAAAATGTTTAAAATTCACAACACTTTGTCTGAAAATTATTCCTTAAAATTATAAATTAATAAATTGCATATATATAAAATGTAGGTCATACTGAAATTGACATTATATTACATTTATCAATTGTGTCGATCCTATAAAAGTAAAATCAATTACTTAATAATAAAATATTTAAATATCTTTATTAATCAACATATAAAAAACAAATGTACCTATATATCATAGACTCTTGTAAAATAATAAAAGTTTTGAATAGAAAGTGCTTAATTCAGTCTATTATGTATTTCAAATAAATTCAGTCTTTTATCCAGTATTTCTTTTTGAATTGTAAATATCTTCTGAAAAATTTCAAATAAATAAAATAATTTATTCAATTACAAAAAATTTTTTTTTATTTTATTAATTAGTCTTATGCAATATTATATGAGAGTAAACCAGCCTGTCCATTTCGGATGCGGCAGGAGTTCAAAAAGGTTGTAAGTTATTTTATTCTTTTATTGTTAATATAATTGTTCATAACGTAAAATTCATAATTGTTAGTACCTGTTATTAAGTTTAAAAGAGTAAACTTCATATAATAATGAATAACGTAATCAAACCCAACTTTTTAATGAATGAAATTTGTAGAAATACTTCTATACAACACAAGAAAGAAATCGAATTTTCATGAGCTACCTGTAGAGTAATTCCTATAAAATTAAAATCAAAGATTTTATTTTAAATATAACAGACCAAAAACTTTCCAGTTTGAAATAGTAAATAATATAAAAAATAATAAAGTAAAAATTTTTTTTTTTAATAATTATAGAACTATCTATATATATCTACTAATTAACAGCTCCGGCTATTGTCATTTCAGCATTTTAATGTTCTTATATGTGTTGATAGTTTAATTTAAACCTTTTGTATGTAAATTTAATATTAGTGTTTTAACTTAAGAATATGGAAATAAAAATTAATAATGAAAAAATGAAAAATATAGATTACTTTTAGAAAATGTGAGATTGAAAATTAGAAAGTAGTGGGACAAGTGGGTTTATTAGGGGTTTCGTGTACACGGTTGAAAAAAGTAAAAAAAAATTAAAATTAATTCAAAATTTTATAAAAATTAAGCAAATTTATTTTTACTTTATTGGTTGTGTACACCCTCTGTAGGTACATGTTATAAAGTATAATTACAATACCATTTTTTTTAATTTTATACCGTTTTTTTTTCTAACGGTTCAATTGTTAAGCTAGTATAGTACCAACTATAATTGTTTTATGATTTCATATGATTTTGTACGATTGTATGACATTTCATATAACTAACTATATAACAGTCATTACCATCATTCGTTATCATTTAAAGATCATTCGTCAAGTCAAACGAAGCATACTTAACATATGATATCATACATACCAGCAAACTAAATTGAAAGGAAATTAAAAGTTACTAAAACTAATTTAGTTAATTAATTAAAAATAATTAAAAAAATTGTCGAACCAAACATAAAAAGGTAAATACATAAATTTTTAACAATTAAATGTTTATGCTTAACATTTTATACATATGATTGGTTATGAGTTATGACTATTATAGTTATAGGGTTATGATTTTGTATAACATATGTAATCATATCGAATATTTATCGAAAGTTCATATGACATATTTCAACTATTAAAGTTATGGGTATTAAGTTTGTCTATAATATAAGTACATATTAGAATTGATGCTAATGAATTACACATACAATTTAAATATAAGACATTATAACATGCAGAAATGTTTTAGATTTTTAAAAGATACAATTCTATTTTTTATATATTGTAAGGTATATATATATCTGTGATTTATATTATTTAATTAAATTATTTGTTCATATTTTGTATTTGTTATATTTATATATTATTAAATCAGAAAATGTACTTTTTCAATTTACAAAATGACTGTAATTTTTGATTCTATATACTACTAACTACTAATATGTATTTGAAAAAGAAATCGTTGAAATTGTGTTGTACAATGTAGTATTTTATTTACATAATATAATGAAGAGTGCCAGTTTCTCAAGTTTCTTTGATTTTAATATATAGGTTCCCAATATTTATTTAGTCTTAAAAGTTACAAACATAAAAAATAAATGTTGTTCAATGTTAAGGGATAACTGATTCGAAAATAATGAAGATGAAAATTTATAGTAGAATTGACTTTCAAATGTCATTGCAAACTCCCAGTTTCATCAATTTATAAACTAAAATCAGTATTATTCCATTTTTTAAAAACATATGAATGTAACAGAAACAATAGTATATATCGAACTGAAGAATTAAACTATTCGAAATAAACGGAATTTAACAGAATAAAAATAAAGATGCATATCAGCAACGATTTTCTTACTAAAAAAAATAAATAATGCTAGATTTAGCGCATGTTAAATATAAATATTCACCTTTTCTTATATTTTATTAGTACTTCGGTAGCTTACTTAAATATCAAATAAATAAATATATTTCTATTATAAACCTTTATAAGATCTAAGCTGTATGTTCTTTGTTGATAAATTTAAATATTTTTAACAACGAATATGGTACGAAACGAATAAATATTGCTTTCGTAGATTTTTGCAGTTTATAAGATTATGTAAAGATTTTTTTTTTTTTTTTGAAAAATTTCATTAATTTTCAATCATTAAAGTCTTCTGGCTTAAGATCTTTTTCTTTTAAAAAAAAATTGTAATATTTGTTATCAATAAAGTTTGTTAGTTTAAAATTTGTCATAATTTTAGACATTTGAAGTCAAATAAATACATTTTAGCTGCAGATTTTGAACAGAGATCATCGTAATGGATTCTTATAGCTTTACTTTCAATTTCTTAAATTTATTTAACCAAAATAAAGCTCCAAATAAAACTCATTTAAAAAAATTAAGAAATTTAAAAAAAATTAATGTTAATTAACAATTAATAAAAATTAACAAATGTAAGTAAGTTTAAATAATAATTACTTTTATCTTACACAACAAAATAATAAATAAAAATTACAAATAAAAAAATTTAGACAATATTTATTTTTTCAAATACAAAAGTAGTTCACAACTTCAAATCTATTAACAAACTAAAAATTATTATTCAAAAGTATCAAAATAAAAAATAAATAATAATTGACATTTAATTTTCTATAAGATAATATAATGCAAATTCTTTTAAAAATTTTCACGATTGCGTAACGTATGTTTTATAGCCTATCTACAATAACGAACGCTCTCGTTTCGCTCCCATTACATAGTTAACAAAGGAGTGTCCACAATGAAATGTATATGACAGTGTTTTTTGACATTGTTTTGTTTACAAATTTCATGAATTAAAAAATATTCAATATTTTAAAGTTTATTGTGTAGCTATTTTGAATAATGGTTTGATATTACATATTTAACCCTAAATACAAAAAAAATTAATAATTTTACTAATTTTTTATTCTAACAATATATTTTTTTATTTTTAAATAAAAAATATTTTTCAATTATTTAACTTTTGAATACGTAGAGAAAGCGAAAAATTAAACAACCTTTTTAATGGCTGCGTCTATTGAAGAGACTTTCATATAATTCAAAAAATTTAACTGACGTATAGAGAGCGAAACGAGAGCGTTCATTGCAGATAGGCTATAAAGAAGTTTCAAACCCACAGGTGCCCAACTGTGTAAGAAATTCGAATCGCAAATATTTGCGAATTTCATTTGCGATTCGAAAGTCAATTCGTACTATGTATCAAATTCGCATTTAAAAATAGAGCTGCCGGTGTATAAATTTTTAAATTTAAGCTTTTGACATTTCATTGACGTTTTGACATTTTATTTCATTGTGAAATTTTGTTTTGTTTTCAAACAATTTTTTTCAAAGAAAATAAAAATAAAAAGTAAACGTTTTAAAATTATAATAAAATGGATTGTGCAGCTATTTATTTTAGTGATAGCGAAGAAGAAGAGAATAGAGTGCATGCACTTCAAAGAAGAATACTGAGGGATAGATCTAATGTTCTGGAAATGCCAAACAAAAGGTACGTTAATTATATTATTTAAGGTAGTTTTGTCTTCATGATATTCTTTTTTAGATTTATAAAAAGTTTCAGGCTATCAAAAGAAGCCTTTATGTATGTAATGGAGGAAATTAAAAACGATTTAAAAACACCATTAAGAAGTACTTCTATACCCCCTTTTATCAAGTTGGCCGCAACTTTAAGATTTTTAGCAGAAGGAGGGTATCAGCATGGAGCAGGAGCAGACATGAATATTGCATTAGCACAACAAATGGATGAGCAGTCATAAAATTTACCATTGTCTGGAACTGCGATGGTCTTGTATTTTGTTTTGACCTAAAATATTTAACTTTATTTTTATTCATATACCAAAACAAAATAAAACTAAATTTAATAATAGTAATATACTAAATACATACTTTATATATTTTTAACATAAAATATTTATATTTTTACTTACATTATAACGTTATTCAATTTTTTTTCCTTTTTAATAAACCGATCACAGCACATCCGAAAGTAAAATGGCTATCGAATGAAAAATGTCAAGAAATACTCGAAAGTAGCATTATACAGTATCAACATTTTAAATTCGCATTCGCAAGGTTGCCATTTTCGAATTTCACAGTGTCAAATATTCGAATGCGATTTTCGTTTAGCGAAAATAGCATAGAATTACTAGTACTAGAATGGCAATAGAGAAAAAATTTTCAGACAAATTTCAAAATTTGGTACGTGTACCGTTTGTATGTATTTACTAGTTTCTCCGCGATTCATTTCATTTTAAAAGTGAAATATAAAAGAAACTTTTAAGTATGATTTAAGTAAGATTTCAAAGTTAAAAGTAAATGAAAACAAATTAGAAAATATTATATTCAAAAAATTTGTGTGTCGTTGTGCTTTTTGAAGTTTTTTAAAAAACATTAAATTAAATAAAGGATTATTAAGATGGGAAGAAAGTGTTGCTTAAAGATTTTTTTTTATTTCTTGAAGTTTTACAAATATCAGCCGATTTTTTTTAAAATTATTTTAAATGTTAAAGGTTTTAATTTTCCTTTTGGTGTTTGTTTTCCATTTTTCATTATTATTAAGTGACCGTTCTGTAAATTTACCAAAACATAGTATATTTTCGAATAGAATCAATTTGTAAATCATATTGTAATGCTAAATATTTTAAATAAGTAAAATTTTGATTGAATAAAAAAAGGGTAAAGAAAAAACCGTTTAATTTTTTATTCGGAAACCTTAAGTTATTCGAAACAGAAATCAAAACTCTCCTTACGGTTAACATAAATGTAGATTTCATATTTACAAAAGGTTCGTTCATATTTAAAAATAGCTAAAAATGTTTATATATTCACAAGATTATAAATACTTTTTGTTTTGTTCAAAAAATTATTATTTGTTTTTGATTTATTTATTTTCGATAAAGATAAATCAAAATAGACATGTAAGTTGATTAAAATTAAACTAAAAATATACTTATAGAGATTCCATTATTTTTTATTATAAAAATAATTTACTGCAATTTCTTTTAATATTATTCAAATTTTTTTCTTGATGTTTTGTTCAATTATACATTCAATATTAAAAATTAAATTAAATAGTTAAAATCTTTATTCGAAATAACTTACAATATACAAACTGCCTAATAAAAATTCTCATTTACTCAAATTTAAGCAATGACAGATGAAGTAGCCGTACCATTTGTATACGCATACGAAATTGCATATGTATTTTTTTGTCTGAATACCTCAGGATAGGAAATCACATTAGAAGAAAAGAGTCAGGAACATTCTTTTGCCATTCTAGAACTAGTAATTCTATGGAAAATAGCAATACACAGTAAGGGCCCTGCACTTTCTTGATTGACACCTAAAGGCTATTTCTATTCGAGCAAAATTGCCAACAATTGGACTTTAGCATAACCTAATAAAAACTTAAGAAGAATTCGGTAAACTTGGTTAAGCTTAAAATAATATTTTAACTATTAAATGAAAAGAAGTTATTTTTTTTTATAAACAAAATAAGTCTTTATTTAATACTCATAATTATCTTAGAAATAAATTACTTAATTTAAGTTTTTTTTAGAAATAAATAACTTAATATTTTAATTTACAGTTATTTCAACTTAACATAACAGTCTAGTTTTTCGTACGAAAACAATTTAATAATTAACTAAAATTTGTGAATTTCCTAAATTAATCTACTTCTTCTACTGTTGGTCCTGACCGACCACCACCAAATCCACCGGCTTGACTACCACAACTTCCTGCTTGACCTTGAGGTCCACTGGCTTGACCACTATGCAATTTTGTCATTATTGGAGTACAAACTCTGGTTAATTCTTTCATCTTGTCCTCATATTCTTCTTTTTCAGCTAAGGTGTTGTTGTCTAACCATTTGACGGTTTCATCACACCACTTTGTAGCTTCATCTTTGTCTGATTGACTTAATTTACCTTCAGCTTGTTCTATTGCTTGCTTTACATTAAATACATAACCTTCTAGTTTATTACGAGCCTCAATTTTTTGTTTTTGTTTTTCATCTTCTTCTTGATAACGTTCTGCTTCAGCAACCATTCTATCAATTTCTGCTTGAGATAGGCGACCTTTATCATTCTTAATAGTGATATTTTTAACGTTTCCTGTGCTCATTTCCTTAGCAGAAACTGTTAATATACCATTAGCATCCATATCAAATGTTACTTCTATTTTTGGTACTCCTCTTGGTGCTGGAGGAATTCCAGATAAATCAAAGTTTCCCAGCAAATTGTTATCTTTTGTCATGACTCTTTCGCCTTCAAACACTTGAATGCTAACTCCTGGTTGATTATCGGAGTATGTTGAGAATGTTTGAGTTTGTTTGCACGGAATTCTGGAATTTCTTTCAATAATTTTTGTCATAACTCCTCCAGCTGTTTCAATACCAAGTGATAGTGGAGCTACATCTACCAATAGTACATCTTGAATCTTTGAATCTTTGCTTCCACTTAATATGGCAGCTTGAATTGCTGCCCCGTAAGCAACAGCTTCATCAGGATTGATTGATAAATTCAAAGATTTTCCATTGAAGAATTGTTGCAAGAGATTTTGTACTTTTGGAATTCTTGTTGAACCTCCAACCAAAACGATATCATGAATTTGACTTTTATCCATTTTAGCATCTGTTAATGCCTTTTCAACTGGCTGCAATGTGGATCTGAATAAATCTGCACAAAGTTCTTCAAACCGTGCACGTGATATTTTAGTATAGTAGTCAACACCTTCGAAAAGTGCATCAATTTCTATTGTAGCTTCTGTACTTGATGAAAGTGTACGTTTAGCTCGTTCAGCTGCAGTTCTTAGTCGGCGGAGTGCACGTGGATTTGATCTAAGATCTTTATGGTATTTTCTTTTAAATTCTTCTGCCAAATGGGTGACCAGCCGGTTATCAAAATCTTCTCCACCCAAATGTGTATCACCAGCTGTAGATCTTACTTCAAATAATGAACCTTCATCTATTGTTAAAATTGAAACATCAAATGTTCCACCACCCAAATCGAAAATTAGAACATTTCTTTCACCAGATAAATTCTTATCCAAACCATAAGCTAAAGCTGCTGCTGTTGGTTCATTAATAATTCTTAATACATTTAAACCAGCTATAGCTCCAGCATCTTTTGTTGCTTGCCTTTGAGAATCATTAAAATAGGCTGGCACTGTAATTACTGCATCTTTGACTGTTTCTCCTAAATAAGCTTCTGCAGTTTCTTTCATTTTCGTAAGAACCATTGAACTTATTTCTTCTGGTGAGAATCGTTTTGTTTCTCCTTTATATTCTACACATAACTTTGGTTTACTATTTTCGTTAACAACTTTGAATGGCCAATGTTTGACATCTTCTTGTATTTTTGGATCGTTGTATTTGCGACCAATTAATCTCTTAGCATCAAAAATCGTATTCTTGGGATTCATAGCAACTTGATTTTTTGCAGAATCTCCAATTAATCTCTCTGAATCCGTGAATGCAACATAACTGGGTGTTGTTCTGTTGCCTTGATCATTTGCAATTATTTCTACTTTTCCATGTTGAAAAACTCCAACACATGAGTATGTTGTTCCCAAATCTATTCCAACTGCTGGCATTTTGTATTTTCCTTTATTATTTATTTTCACTTTTTAAATAAATTTTTTAATTTGTTTTTTGATTTTAAAGTAACTATTCGTTTTTTTCAAATAGCTTTAAAAAAAATTTTTTATTTTAATGTTTTCGCTTTGATTTTTAATTGAATAATGAAGCAAGTTGAATTGAACGTGAGTTTATATACTATTTTGATAAAACATAGAATTTTCTAGTAATTGAAAGGAAATTTCTAGAGGTTTCAAGAGATTTATTACAACAGCTAACATAACACTCGGAATAATATTACATATAGTGAATAATATAACAGTTAAATATCACCCGCATTTCTGTTATAAATTTCATAAGGTAAAATAAAAAGTATTAAAAAAAACTGTAAATAAAAAAAAAAGTAAATTCTCTTTCAGAGAGCAAGAACGTTATGTTAATAAAAACTGTTATACTATGTTAAAATATCTGTTAAGAGGTTTATTTGTTTAATTATTATATGGATTTTTTTTTTATGAATAACAGCGTAGAAAAAGAAAAATAATAAAATACAGACAACGTAACAGAGATAATATGTTAATTAGAAATTCCAACATTTTTAACAAAAAGATTATTTTTGGTTTTCTGTTAAATGTGTATTACATTGTGTAATGTGTGGTTCAATTTCATGTTCAAATAACACTGTCAATTAAATATTGTACAGAAAAGAGACAGTGAAACATTTTCGGTCTCATAATACATACATAATATTTCAATTGAAAATCTAACAGGATGGTTGAAATAAGAAGTCCTTTTAGATTTTCCGTTATTAATAAAGAAAAGGATGAAATGTTAAATTAATCCAGAAATTTGTAGAATCGATTCTCATTTAGAGCTATGAATGAATGATGTTACATATATTTAAATAAATTGAAATCCTCTTAATTTTAAAATTTTCTGTTACCTGAAAATTAAATTCTACATTAAAAATTATAATACCATTTTCTATAAGAAAATTTTATAAAATAATTAATTAGATTTTTTATAGGTTATTAATTTTGTGCTATATATTATTTTCATTTATAGGATTTCAATTTTAATTTAGGATTTTAATTGTCCCAAAAAAGTAAAATCAATTTCTAAACAACTTTATTAATTAATCAACTTCTTTAACACTAAAAAATATAACAAAATCAGAAAACTAAAAACAAAAACATTTTTTAAAGTAGTTTAATAGCATAACTGATCCAAATTAGGCTAAAATTTAGAATTTCTAATTCTGAGATTCTCAATTGAAGAAGATTAAAATTAATAAATAATATAATAATCAATAAAATTGTTAACAATTACAATAATATCTTTTTTGATTACAGTTTAAAGTGTTCTTTGTTCCTTTTAAGGGTTTTTAATTAATTTTAGGGATATAATCACAAGAGTATTAAAATCAGGTAGAACCGGTTTTCAAATGATATTGTCATAAGTTTTTCAAAGGCAATATTATAATGATAATCATGAAAGTTTACTGAGTCCAAGAAATACATATATTATATAAATATATCTTTTAAAATTTTACACTTCAGAAATAATTATCTTGAAAAGAAATGGGGCTTATCGTGGTAAACGCACGTTTCAATGATGCGTCAAACATACAAAATTCCTATCGTGAAAAACGTAAACGGTAAACGTATGACAGCAAATTTTCGAAATTGCTTTTTTTTGTATGGTTTAAAAAAAAAACTGTGGCCGTTGTAGAACAACTACAAAACGTAAAATTTTTTGTGCGGGCGGTATTTAAAGAAAAGTTATTTTAAAATTTTTAAAGAATAATAATTAATTTTTTATTTACATACAGAGGAAAAAGTAACTAATCATAATCAGTATAAATCTTTAATCAGGTCAATGAAAGATAAGAAACCTAATATTAGTCGAAGATAGATATAAATAAGTACAAGCTTAATTTAAAAATTAGAATTAGAGAATTTTGTATTGTACACGCAGTTTAAGTTTTTTTTTATTTTATTTTTGAAATGACTGAATTTTAAAATCATGAACATTATTCATTTTGTGCCTTACTTTTTTTAAAATTTCATTTTTATTTAAGATCTTAAATAAAAAATCAAATATAAAATCAATAATCTGTTTTATTTAAAAGTATTTTTTTCTTAACACATAAAAAAAATTAAATAAAAATTAACATAATGTAGCTGCTATGAGTTTGATCTCTTTGAGCTATCTTTAATTCTCCCAAAATTTTCTCAAATGTTATTTTATTCAACCTAAAATTCTTGATGAAACTAAATTTTATTTTATTAGTAAACATCACGAATTCATAAACAAAATAATTTTGATTTATTTACCTTTTATCATCAATTTTAAAAATATCCCTAGAACAACTTCTTAAATTTTGCCTATTTCTTCTTTCCGTTGATCCTTCAGATAATAAATTGACTGCAGCACTGTTAATTTATATTTTTTAAAAAATGAATTCTTAAGCATTTCTAATACCTCAAACTATTCCAATATTAACAACTCTTCCAACAATTGCAACATTTTCAAAATTCTTGCTAAAATTAAGCCCTAACATAAATATTTAACTGTAATAGTATCTAAAGACAACTGTATTTTAAACATGTTGTAACTTTTAAGATGTCTCAGAAAACATAATATACATATATAAACTGTTGACAATGAAAATAGTTTTATTTGGATACAGCTATTAATTACGGGATTGGCCCGTTATCCTGCTTGAGTAATACTTGTTTTTTAAAAAACACTCCCTTAGTAGGCACCCCCTTAAATCTATCGTAATTTGAAATTGTGATGATTTATTAACTTGTGATCAATGAAAAGTGTTACCTTAACCTTTTGGAACTTCCAAATATATTAAAGTCTTAAATTTTAATTACTATCATCCTTTTCTAAAAAATCAACAATTTGAGGATCAGCTGTTGATGAGTTTTGCATTTGATTAGCAATAAATAATTGTTAATGACTTTTGCAGTAGCAATAAAATAAATGCGGAATTGCGTTGATAATTTCAAAATTTTTGCTAATTAAACAATTTTTTAATTTTACAGTTTATGAATTTGTCGCTTTGATCATAGTCGTTTTTTTAAGGTTTCAAAAAAGGACTTTTTATTTATTTTCTCCTACATACGTTTTTGTTGCATAGGGTCAAATCAAAAAATAAACACTGCGACAATACTGCAAGTATCTTGCTGGTCACGAAATCAAAAATTAATCATTCAACAAACAACATTTAACATAGAAAAAATATTAAATCAAAATTTCTCAAATATGAAATTTCTCAAATTTTGGGTGATATTGTGATTTACAGCACGACCTAAAAAATGGTTGTTAACACAACCCAATTATCTGTTAAAATTATTGAACTTGTTTTTTAAGTTGAGTTATGTTCAAATATAGTTATAGTTTAGAATTGTAAAAAAGAGAAAGTAGATAGTAAAAAAATTGTTGACCTTTGGAAAAATGTTGTGACTCAAATGAAGGATTTTCCCTATGTTATATTAACGCAGTATATATTCTGTACGTGTTTTTTAAAGTAAGTAAAATAGTTTTATCAAAAAAAAATTTTTAAAATAATCGAAAAGATCCTATTTGTGTAATTTAAAAAATTTTATTCTTGTTAAAAATATTTTTGTTTTTATATTTGGAAGTAATGTTATCAATTCAAAGATGTTTGAAAAATTAATTTCGTATACACTTCAAAACAGTTTTTACAATTAAAATTGAATTGCAACATGCCGATTGCAGCACTTTTATGACATACAACCTCTTTACAACTGCTAAAGTTGTTTTTCACAATTAAAAAATTTAGTTGTGTTGTGTAAAAAACAAGTCAACTGAAAAGAATTTTTAATCACAATAGCACCATTTATGTTTTAAGATTTGTCAGACAATTTAAAATTTTGTTTAATTTTAAAAATGTAAGAAGTAAACAGTAAGAAAATTAAACTTTAGAAAAAAAACGAGGAAGAGTGTAGTAGAGTAGACTGTCAACTCTGGGATACCCGTATGACCGTTATATAAACATTATATCATATGTTTATAATAATAACATTAATAATTACTTTTGACAAAATTTCAAACATTCAGCTTTATTAGGTGTAGAGTAATGCTCATATAAAAGAAAGAGTTGAATGCAGCTACTCGAACCCTTTGCAGTAGACCAACCAAATTTTGCAGTAACTTTGGCCATTACACTAAACTATTTTTGGCAAAATTTCAGACACCCAACTTCAATAGGTATAGAGTAATGCTCATATAAAATAAGAAGTTGTATGGCAGCTACTCGAACCCTTTGCAGTAGACCAACCAAATTTTGCAGTAACTTTGGCCATAAAACTAAACAACTTTTGCCAAAATTTCAGACACGTAGCTGTAATAGGTACAGAGAAATACTCATATAAAATAAGAAGTTGTATGGCCGCCACCCGAACCCATAGATCAAAATGGCTGAATTTAAATAGCGATGACGGCTATTGCAAAAAAACGAATTTGTGAAAATTTCAAGATCCCAGCTTCTTTAGTTTCTGAGTTATCGTGCGGACGGACGGACGGACGGACATACATAGCTAAATCGATTTTTTTTTCGATTCTGATCCGATCCATACACTTGAGTCTATATCTACCCCCCACCTTCTTTGCGTCACAAACGTAATGGCAAATTTATTATACCCTTTGACTATATAGTCATACGGGTATAAACATCCTTTATATGAATTAAATAAAAAATCGAGTAGCTTCGATCTACAAAAAATTGAGTACGCTACGGAACAAAAAGTTTTAGCAATTCTAAATTTCCTCGATTCGAATTAATTTTTTACGTAAATATAAATAAAAATGGTAACTATTGTTTTCAATATTGAACTAATAATTTTTGGACATTATTTTATAATATATTTTAGAAAAAAGTATTTTAAGATTAATTAAGTAACCCTTTAATAATTTACAAAATTCTCACCAACTGAATTTTTCATTCATGATTTATATACCTAGATAAGAAAAATCAAATTTCGGTAAACCAATTTTGAATGAAAACAAATTATTTATTTTATTAACAAAATATGTCTTTATTTAATACTCATAATTATCTAAGAAATAAATTACTTAATTTAAGTTTTTTTTAGGAATAAATAACTTAATATTTTAATTTACAGTTATTTCCAATTAACAGTCTAGTTTTTCGTACGAAATTAATTTAATAATTAACTAAAATTTGTAAATTTCCTAAATTAATCTACTTCTTCTACTGTTGGCCCTGATCGGCCACCACCAAATCCACCAGCTTGACTACCACAACTTCCTGCTTGACTTTGAGGACCACCACTATGCAATTTTGTCATTATTGGAGTACAAACTCTTGTTAATTCTTTCATTTTGTCCTCATATTCTTCTTTCTCAGCTAAAGTGTTGTTGTCTAACCATTTGACAGTTTCATCACATAATTTTGTAGTTTCATTTTTGTCTGATTGACTTAGTTTATCTCCAGCTTGTTCTAAAGCCTGTTTTACATTAAATACATAACCTTCTAGTTTATTACGAGCCTCAATTTTTTGTTTTTGTTTTTCATCTTCTTCTTGATAACGTTCT
Source organism: Dolichopus griseipennis (assembly GCA_963082915.1). Lineage (NCBI taxonomy): Eukaryota > Metazoa > Arthropoda > Insecta > Diptera > Dolichopodidae > Dolichopus > Dolichopus griseipennis. The sequence goes on from OY720442.1 coordinate 103,605,789, forward strand.
GCTTCAGCAACCATTCTATCAATTTCTGCTTGAGATAAGCGTCCTTTGTCATTCTTAATGGTAATATTTTTCACATTTCCTGTGCTCATTTCTTTAGCAGAAACTGTTAAAATGCCATTAGCATCCATATCAAATGTAACTTCAATTTTTGGTACTCCTCTTGGAGCTGGAGGAATTCCAGATAAATCAAAGTTTCCAAGCAAATTATTATCTTTTGTCATCGCTCTTTCACCTTCAAACACTTGAATACTAACTCCTGGTTGATTATCGGAGTATGTTGAGAATGTTTGAGTTTGTTTGCATGGAATTCTGGAATTTCTTTCAATAATTTTTGTCATAACTCCCCCAGCTGTTTCAATACCAAGTGATAGAGGAGCTACATCTACCAGCAGTACATCTTGAATCTTTGAATCTTTACTTCCACTTAATATGGCAGCCTGAATTGCTGCACCATAAGCTACAGCTTCATCAGGATTGATTGATAAATTCAAAGATTTTCCATTGAAGAATTGTTGTAAGAGATTCTGCACTTTTGGAATTCTTGTTGAACCACCAACTAAAACGATATCATGAATTTGACTTTTATCCATTTTTGCATCATTTAAAGCTTTTTCAACTGGCTGCAACGTAGATCTGAATAAATCTGCACAAAGTTCTTCAAACCGTGCACGTGATATTTTAGTGTAATAGTCAACACCTTCGAAAAGTGCATCAATTTCTATTGTAGCTTCTGTACTTGATGAAAGTGTACGTTTAGCTCTTTCAGCTGCAGTTCTTAATCGGCGGAGAGCTCGTGGATTTGATCGAAGATCTTTATGGTATTTTCTTTTAAATTCTTCTGCTAAATGGGTAACCAGTCGGTTATCAAAATCTTCTCCACCCAAATGTGTATCACCAGCTGTAGCTCTTACTTCAAATAATGAACCTTCATCTATTGTTAAAATTGAAACATCAAATGTTCCACCACCCAAATCAAAAATGAGAACATTTCTTTCACCAGATAAGTTTTTATCCAAACCATAAGCTAGAGCTGCTGCTGTTGGTTCATTAATAATTCGTAAAACATTTAAACCAGCTATAGCTCCGGCATCTTTAGTTGCTTGTCTTTGAGAGTCGTTAAAATAAGCTGGCACTGTAATTACTGCATCTTTGACCGTTTCTCCTAAATAAGCTTCTGCAGTTTCTTTCATTTTCGTAAGAACCATTGAACTTATTTCTTCTGGTGAGAATCGTTTTGTTTTTCCTTTATATTCTACACATAACTTTGGTTTACTATTTTCGTTAACAACTTTGAATGGCCAATGTTTGACATCTTCTTGTATTTTTGAATCGTTGTATTTGCGACCAATTAACCTTTTTGCATCAAAAATGGTGTTCTTTGGATTCATTGCAACTTGATTTTTGGCCGCATCTCCTATTAATCGTTCAGAGTCAGTAAATGCAACATAACTGGGTGTTGTTCTGTTGCCTTGATCATTTGCAATTATTTCTACTTTTCCATGTTGAAAAACTCCAACACAGGAGTATGTTGTTCCCAAATCTATTCCAACTGCTGGCATTTTGTATTTTCTTTTATTATTTATTTTCACTTTTTAAATAAATTTTTTAATTTGTTTTTTGATTTTAAAGTAACTATTCTTTTTTTTTTTCAAATAGCTTTAAAAAAAAATTTTTATTTTAATGTTTTCGCTTTGATTTTTAATTGAATAATGAAGCAAGTTGAATTGAACGTGAGTTTATATACTATTTTGATAAAACAGAGAAATTTCTAGAGCTTTCAAGAAATTGATTACAACTAACATGTAAGAGCAATGTTAAATGGTATTACAGTTAAATAACATACTGAATTTATGTTACAAATTTCATTCTCTTCTTTAATTTACCTAATAAAAATAAAAAAGTCCATATAAAAAAAATAAAAACTGTTATACACTTTACTGTTATGTTGACTTAAAATTGTTATATTAGATTATAAATTTCTATTGAGAATTGAGAGATTATTTTATTTTTAACTTAAGTTATAAAATTAATAACATAACAGATTATACAACATCTCAATTGAAAATTATTTAACATTTTTAACAAATAAACTTTTTTTAGTTTTATATTAAATGTTGCAGTTGAAGTAACAACAACACTGCCAGTTAAATATCGTACAAAATTGAGTGAATTGAAAAAACGTATTCTGTAACCTGTTTCTCAATAATACATTTTATTCAGTTTTCTATTAAAAAAAATCTAACAGAATGAAATCTAGAAAATTCTCGATTTAAATTTCACTTTTGAATATGCAAAGATGGAAATGTTTGATGTGTTGAAAATAAAATTCAAAGAATGGAAAAGTCACGGTATTTGCATAGAAAATTAACAAAATGGAATATAAAATTAAAATTTTTCCATTTAAAAGTTTACGTGAACCAAAACTTAAATTATAACAAATTAAGACCACTTTTTTCAGAAAATTTAAAAAAAATTAAATCAAATTTTCAATTACCTAATCATTAAATTATTATACATATGTGAGGTGAGGTGAATGGATTAGCATTTGGCTTATTAACAGAGGGATTTCGAGTTCAATACCCGCAGAGTATATAATTTATAAATATTTAATAAAAAAAATTAACTTTAAATGAAATAAATAAAGAATGAAGAAAACAGAGAGAAAGTCATAAATAATATAAAGAACATATGTAATTGCCAAAGAAAAGGGACAAATAAAAATCATCTGGGTACCAGGACAAGCTGGTATACCTTAAAATGAAATAGCTGATGAAGAAGCAAAATGGCAACTAAGAGCCCAATAATAAAGTCAACACCGAGAACCTATTTATATGCACTGAACGCCATTAAAAAGGTTAACAAATTTATTGAATAAGAGGAGTGGGAACAAAAGAAACCTATTGTTAAAAGAAATTTTTCCTATAAAAGAGAAAATCACAAGAATTAAAACCAAAAGCCGTCAAAATTATATAAAAATAGCTAAAATTAGATTGGAAACAAAGCAAGACTAAGTATATTCCTGTTTGATATGAGAGAGCCAAAAGCATTCACAATTTGTGATCCGCAGCTTACAATCAGGCATACAGTACAAGATTGCATAAACAACATAACATACATATACACAGTATAATTTATGATACGTTTAAATGTAACAACCAAAATTATATTGAAAATATCAAGAGCAGAATGGAAATATTCGGAATTTAGAATGAAATACCTACATAGGTATGTATGTATAAATTTTTTTTTTTTAAAAAGTATAAAAAGTTTTAATGAAATTATTAAAAACAATATATTTAGTAATTATAATTTTGATATATAACTTGTTAAAAATAATCTGAAGAAAACATAGAATATGTACAATGTTAAATATATTCAAATGGCCTACATCTGAAAGCAAGAGGACTTATAAGTTTTTGTTACTTTTATTAATGAATTAATAAAGAAAAAATAAATATTTCAAAACTTGAAATTGAAATCTAAAAATAAAACAAAATAGTATAATTTTTAATTTTAAGATTAAATTAATAATTTTAAAAATAAAAAAAAATAACAGCTTATAAAATAAAAGTTAAAATAGCAATTTTTATGAAAATGCGTTTTTGGCTGAAAGCAAATTCTTTCTTCCATTTTAATTCAATCTTGTATGAATCATTCTATTGAATTTGGTTTTTCATTTTTATTTTAAAATCATAAGGAATTCCCAATTTATTTTGTCTGAAACACAGCTCAAACAAATGGAAATATAGAAAATAATTCTAAAAATTTTACTATGCAAACTTACGAAATAATAAAATAATTTTTATTCTAAACTACCAACATAAATTCAAAACTATAAAATGTAAAAATAAAATTGATTGAATATTCAATAAAAAAAAATTTTTTTTCTGTTAATAATTTACTAACATTTTGAGCTTTTAAATATCGTTTTATTATACCCGTATGACTATATAGTCCAAGGGTATAATAAATTTGCCATTACGTTTGTAACGCAGAGAAGGAGGGGGGGTAGATATAGACTCAAGTGTATGGATCGGATCAGAATCGAAAAATAAATCGATTTAGCCATGTATGTCCGTCCGTCCGTCCGTCCGTCCGTCCGTCCGTCCTTCCGTCCGTCCGTCCGTCATCACGATAACTCAAAAAGTAAAGGAGCTAGGATTATGAAATTTTCACAAATTCGTTTTTATGCAAAAAACGGAATCGAGTTTAAAATTCAACCATTTTGGTCCACGGGTTCGAGTACCTGCCATACAACTTCTAATTTTATATGAGTATTACTCTATACCTATGGAAGCTGCGTGTCTGAAATTTTGCCAAAAGTAGTTTAGTATAATGGCCAAAGTTACTGCAAAATTTGGTTGGTCTACTGCAGAGGGTTCGAGTAGCTGCCATACAACTCCTTCTTTTATATGAGCTTTACACCACACCTGATGAAGCTGGGTGTCTGAAATTTTGCAAAAAATAGTTTAGTGTAATGGCCAAAGTTACTGCAAAATTTAGTTGGTCTACTGCTGAGGGTTCGAGTAGCTGCCATACAACTCCTTCTTTTATATGAGGATTACACTACAGCAAATGAAGGTGGGTGTCTGAAATTTTGCCAAAAATAGTTTAGTGTAATGGCCAAAGTTACTGCAAAATTTGATTGGTCTACTGCAAAGGGTTCGAGTAGCTGCCATACAACTCCTTCTTTTATATGAGCATTACTCTACACCTAATAAAGCTGAATGTTTGAAATTTTGCCAAAAGTAATTAACCGGATGGTATAATGTATATGTTACGGTCATACGGGTATCCCAGAGTTGACACAGTCTACTCTACACTCTTCCTCGTTTTTAATTATTATATTGAAGTAATATAAGCGACAGAAGTATATGATAAATTGCAGCTATTTGAAATGCGGATTTTGTTGCCCAAAAAAACAGTTGGTTCAACTGCTGAAGGAGTTGCTGACTGAACAGTTGGAGCAGAATAATCATGATGGTTTTTAACTAGATTTGGACTGCTTGTAGATGTAAAAACATGAGTAGCTGCAAATACTGAGTCTGCTCTACATGAAACTGGAGCAATTAAAGATGGTATAGCCATAGTACAAGCAATGATAGCGAATACAACTATGATATATTTAAATATTTTTATTCAGATATTTATTAAAAAGCTATTGCAAAAAAAAAAATTTGCGAAAATTTCAAGATCCTAGCTCCTTCAGTTTTTGAGTTATCGTGCGGACGGACGGACATACATAGCTAAATCGATTTTTTTTTTCGATTCTGATCCGATCCATACACTTGTATTTACACCCTTCCTTCTGTTAGATATACTGTCTAAATAATTTTTCTTTACGAATCTCCATGGTGACCAAATATAATATAAATATACAAATATATAAAATAAATAATATAGTAGTTATAAATAAATAGAAAGTATTTAATGAGGGGTGCACAACGGGCCGCAAGGCCTAGGTGTAAGGGAGACTTGCTTTCCCCCCTGTCTAAACAACAACAACATATCTACCCCCCCCCCCCCCCCCCCCTCCTTCTCCTTCTCTATAGTCATACGGATATAATAAGTACCAGAATGGGATAGAGACAATTCAAGCGATTTAATATATGAAAAAAAACTGTTAGTATGAAAGAAATAGATCAAAATTCTCAAAATGCATTAAATTCAGGATTTCGTGATTAAATTATGATTCTCTAATATAAATTTTTATATTTTTTTCCAACTTAAAATAAATATTTGTTCAATTCTTAAAATTTTGAACTAACTTTTTCTTTTGACTTTTGCTCTTTATCTTGTACCTAAAAAGATTTACAAAATTATTTCACATTTTTTAAATTTTAAACTGTTGTTTACATGTAACTGAAATTATAATGTATAAAATTGATTATTTTTTTTAATACACATCATGCATACATTAATATGTTAAGATACCTAAATTAAAATGTTCATATGTACATAAAAACATGCACACTAAAAATACATACATGTATGTATACTTTTTAACCATTCTTAAACGTCTCTTAATGACGGAACATTGTTAATGCGGTGTGACCACTATTACAGTATTCCAGGGCTTCTGAAAGAATTATTGTAGGTTTTGTAAATTTTCAAAATTGCTAATTTTTTTTTTTATGATTATGACAGCAACACCGTTGAAGATTGATATATGTACAACCTTACCTATGTTGATTTTACCTACCGCTATCATTTTTAATTTTTTATTGGTTTCTAAATTGAAGTGGGCTAATACCGACCTATTTAAATTTATATTAATTGGATTTCCGGTTTCCAAGGTAAATGTTATTTTCAATTAAAAGGTCACATTCATTGGGAAATTAATTTCATTGCAAAAAGAAGCTAATTTCATTTGAAAATGGTGTACTATTTTAATTTTAAAACGACTGATTGAACACTTTTATCTCATTTTAAGCAGGAAAGATCCACCTGAAAGGTTTTTTAAAGAACTTAATTTTGCCAAACTGGTCTTAGTATGTCAATTTATATTAAAAATTAAAACTGCATTTTTCTTTAATTAAAACAAATTAAATATTTTTTAAGTCTTTATTTAATTCTCATATTAAATGAGAAACTAATTAATTAATATTTTAAATTTTTTTTTTAATTTCTTATTAATACTTTTTTCTTTTAATTCTTATTAAAATTATCTTACTTAATAACAGTCTAGTTTTTTATTACAAAAATAAATTTTTAACTAAACTAAAATTTGTAAATTTCCTAAATTAATCTACTTCTTCTATATTTGGTCCTGACCGATTACCAGGAAATCCACCAGCTTGACTACCACAACTTCCGGCTGGACCTTGAGGACGACCACCATGCAACTTTGTCATTATTGGGGTACACACTTTTGTTAATTCTTTCATTTTGTCCTCATATTCTTCTTTCTCAGCCAAAGAATTATTGTCTAACCATTTAACAGTTTCATCACACCACTTTGTAGCTTCATCTTTGTCTGATTGACTTAATTTATCTCCAGCTTGTTCTATTGCTTGCTTTACATTAAATACATAACCTTCTAGTTTATTACGAGCCTCAATTTTTTGTTTTTGTTTTTCATCTTCTTCTTGATAACGTTCTGCTTCAGCAACCATTCTATCTATTTCTGCTTGAGATAAGCGTCCTTTGTCATTTTTAATAGTGATATTTTTTACGTTCCCTGTGCCCATTTCTTTAGCAGAAACTGTTAATATGCCATTAGCATCCATATCAAATGTTACTTCTATTTTTGGTACACCTCTTGGAGCTGGAGGAATCCCAGATAAATCAAAGTTTCCAAGCAAATTATTATCTTTTGTCATTGCTCTTTCACCTTCAAACACTTGAATGCTAACTCCTGGTTGATTATCGGAGTATGTTGAGAATGTTTGAGTTTGTTTGCATGGAATTCTGGAATTTCTTTCAATAATTTTCGTCATAACTCCTCCAGCTGTTTCAATGCCAAGTGATAATGGAGCTACATCTACCAATAGTACATCTTGAATCTTTGAGTCTTTACTTCCACTTAATATAGCAGCCTGAACCGCTGCACCATAAGCAACTGCTTCATCTGGATTGATTGATAAATTCAAAGATTTTCCATTGAAAAATTCTTGTAAGAGTTTCTGTACTTTTGGAATTCGTGTTGATCCACCAACTAAAACAATATCATGAATTTGTGCTTTATCCATTTTGGCATCCGTTAATGCTTTTTCAACTGGTTGCAATGTAGATCTGAATAAATCAGCACAAAGTTCTTCAAACCGTGCGCGTGATATCTTAGTGTAGTAGTCAACACCTTCGAAAAGTGCATCGATTTCAATTGTAGCTTCTGCACTTGATGAAAGTGTGCGTTTGGCTCTCTCAGCTGCAGTTCTTAATCGACGAAGAGCTCGTGGATTTGTTCTAAGGTCTTTGTGGTATTTTCTTTTAAATTCTTCCGCGAAATGGGTGACCAGTCGGTTATCAAAATCTTCTCCACCCAAATGTGTATCACCAGCTGTAGATCTTACTTCAAATAATGAACCTTCATCTATTGTTAAAATTGAAACATCAAATGTTCCACCACCCAAATCAAAAATTAGAACATTTTTTTCACCAGATAAATTCTTATCTAAACCATAAGCAAGAGCTGCTGCTGTTGGTTCATTAATAATTCTTAAAACATTTAAACCGGCTATAGCTCCAGCATCTTTTGTTGCTTGCCTTTGAGAATCATTAAAATAAGCTGGTACTGTAATTACTGCATCTTTGACTGTTTCTCCTAAATAAGCCTCTGCAGTTTCTTTCATTTTTGTAAGAACCATTGAACTTATTTCTTCTGGTGAAAATGTTTTAGATTCTCCTTTATATTCTACACATAACTTTGGTTTACTATTGTCGTTAACCACTTTGAATGGCCAATGTTTCATATCTTCTTGTATTTTGGAATCATTGTATTTGCGACCAATTAATCTTTTTGCATCGAAAATGGTATTCTTTGGATTTATTGCAACTTGATTTTTGGCAGCATCTCCAATTAAGCGTTCAGAGTCAGTAAATGCAACATAACTGGGTGTTGTTCTGTTTCCTTGATCATTTGCAATTATTTCAACTTTTCCATGTTGAAAAACTCCAACACAGGAGTATGTTGTTCCCAAATCTATTCCAACTGCTGGCATTTTATTTTATTATTTTTTAATTTTAATTTTTAAATAAAATTACTATATTTGATTTTAAGTATTATTTAATATTTACTTTAAATTAAAATCGTTCGACCGACTTTTAACTTTTTCTTACTGTTTTCACTTTAATTTTTATTTGAATACTGAATAAAGTTTGATTGAAAGTGAGTTTATATATTATTTTTAAAAAACAGAGAATTTTCTAGTTGATAAAAGAAATTTCTAGAGCTTTCAAGAAAAAAAACTGTTAATTTATGTTGCCACTTGCGAAATACGAATGAGTAATATGTTATACATATTTCTGTTAAAAAATTCGTTTCATTCTGTAATATGAGAATGTGTTGAATGTTATTTTAAGTACAAATATAACATATGAGTATGACGTGTAAATATAATATTTTATTAAAGAAGGTTTATTGACTTCATTTCTATTTATGTTTTGTTTAGAAACCAATGAATATTATTGAATGAAATAATTTTCTCTTTTTATTTATTTAAAGTTTGTAGTAATTTGTGTATTTTATTTTAGTAAAAAACTTGCATGCAAAATTCTCTTAACACATACAATAAATAATATGGAAACATTTTCAGTTATATTGGTTCGTAGGTACACTCGTTTTTTTACAATTTTCTAGAAGTAGATACGTACCGTAAATTTTCTAGATTTTTCTTAAACGAATAGAGTGTAAATTTGGCGAAGAAACAATTAAATAAACCTAAAGTTTTTGGAAATAAAAATTTCAATTATGTATTTACATGTAAAAATAATTTTAATTAATAAAATTTAATTAAACATAGGTACCTAACAATTTTTTTTTAAATTGTAGAACAAAGCTCATTTACGAGTTTTTTATTTGAAGGACAAGTATCAAAATCACGTATTTCAAAGTACCAAAGTAATATAATCCCAGATTTAAAAGATATCCCCAAAATCATAATCTTCCGAGCACATATGAAATCCCGGAATATTCAGCATTTAAAGTACGGGATTTTTTTTTAAATTATATTTACAATGCATATGTATATATCTGTAAAGTTTTTAATTTTCTTTTCAATCGCAACTTGAAGTTAAAAAAAATTATTATTTTCTTATTTTGGGAATTTCCCAAATTTTATTTATGTATTCTTTTAATAATTCGGTTTTAATTACCTTTTAGTTATAATTTTTCGGTTAATAATTTCTAACAGTATCAAATATGGTGTATATATTTAAATAGGTAGGTACTTGATACCTTTTATTTATATTTTAACCAAAATGAAATCTTACCGTAACTAAAATATAATGAGATTTTAAAGTAAAGTCAAATATTGGTTGAAAAGCGATATAATTTTTACAATTGATAATGCATTCGATTTTGTAAATGTCGCTTGTCAATTATCAACTCGTTTACACTGGCAATTTGAGCCTTTTACTTTAAATTCCAAGATTTTTATTTTCTAGTATTTAGAATTACGAGGTTTTGAAATTATAGATTTTGGTTTAAGAGATTGCCTGATGAAGATGAATGATTTCTTTGGTATAGAAAATTTGAATTCTGGAAAATAATTTTGTTTTTACTGATATAAAAGGTTCCTCAGATTCCCTCATTTTAAAATTTAATTCATATCAAATAACAAATTATATTTAAATATTAACATTAAAACAATCAATATTTAATAAGGAATCAATTTATTCAAAATTAAAAAAAAAAAAAAAATTACAAACAATAAAACGAAATTCCATATGCACAAAAGTTAATACATAACTTGTACTTATATATTAAGAATATTGTTTTTTTCAAATTACATTTTCGTTTTTTCTTTCGGTTTTTCTTCAACTTTATTTTCTTTAACATTAAGATGAGCTGGTCCAGTTTGTTGAATCTGTACAACTCTTTCGTTATTTTCAGCCGATTTAACTGGTATCGGAGCTTTAATTGTTAAAATACCGTCAGAAGATAATGTTGAAAAAACTTGATTTGTATCATATCCTTTCGGCAATTTGTATTTTCGAACAAAATGACGTGAAATATAACCATGTTCATCTTGTCTATCTTCATGTTTACCTTCAATCACAATACAATTATCCACAGTTTTTACGCTAATTTCATTTGGTTTAAATTGTTGAACATCCATATGAACTTGAAAACCATCTTTACCAATAAGTGATTGAGACGATTCTCCCTCATGATGATGTTTATCCAATTCATTTCTATCATTTAATAATAATGATGGTATAGCAGATATTAATTGAATATCGGCTGGAGTTATTCCCGAACCAAAATGATCCCATCCATGAGATGGTTGAAGACGTCGACGCGGATAATGACGTCGCAATTCCCACGGATCATAATCCCATGGATTACTAAATATAAATGGAAGCATTGACATTTTTAGATTTTTTTTTTTTTTATATTTTAAGTTTTAAAGCGTATTTAAGTTTTGTATCTACAAAATGCTTTTTATTGAATTACTAATTTCAAATATAATAAAAAAAATTATTTATTTGTGGTTTTTAATTAAAATATCAATGGTAAATCGATTTCAAAAAAATTAACTTATTTTCTTAAAATAAATATATATCTGACCGATAGCTCAAATGTAAAAGTGGTGGGTTTTAAAATCGAAAAGTCTCAAGACCAGGGTTTGAGGGATCGGATACATATCTAATAAAAAACTAGAAAAGGTGTAGTAGAGTAGACTGTGTCAACTCTTGGATACCCGTGTGACCGTTATATAAACATTATATCACTAGCTGTTGTCCCGTCACAGAATGACGGAAGGTCAATTAAAAGAAGAACTTTTTCTAATTAAAAACTATTTTTAATTTCATTATTTACATTATGTTAAAAGTATGTTAAATAAAATTGCAACCGTTACATTTTATATAACGCATATTATGCTTCGATTCTAGTAATAGGTACACAAAAAATAACTCATATAATTTCTTCTTGTATCTTAAAAACTTGAAGATGAACAAGTTAGTTAGCCTACTTTTTATATGTTTCGTGTTTGTAAAATTTTGGTGTCGTTAGTTCAAATCCCTTCTTGGTATAATTTTTTTTTAATTTCAATTATTATTTTTTTTTTATTTAAGTGAGTACTTGCTAAAATTAAATACATTAATAAAAGATTTAAAAATTTTTTATAGGTTTATTTTGTTTCAATAATGATCTATTTCTCCACTCATTAATGTTTTGTATATTATATTTTTAAAAAATGTTGCTATACATTCTATATCGTTTCCTTTGTTTCCATTCAAATCGGAATACTTGTTTGTTGCTAACATTCTACAATGTGTACTCAACATGCTAAATAATGTATCTATTATTTAAATTTACGAAAATTGTATTAAATAAATGTTGATTTTTGAATTGAGTTTTGCAATATCACAAATTATAAATTTTATTTGAAATTTTTTAATATACCTAACCTAACTAAGTTTGAAAAAAATTTATTTTGTTTGGTTTTTATAGTGCATTGAATTCAGATATTGTATACCCGAATTATTTATTTCCATTTTTAACTTTTTTTAAATAGATAAATAAATAAAAGTTTATGAAGAAAGGGATGAGAGATAGTTGAGAGCGAGATAAGGGGAAACTTTGAAATTACTTTAATACATTGCTTGGTTTATTTGGTTAAGCAAACCAAGCAATGCAACAAAGCATACATTGGGCTTTCGCCCTTATTTCAGATTTGCACTGAAAATTATTAAGACTTACTACACAAATGTGCCTGTGAAGCATTGTCTTCTTAGTTTTTATTTACAAAATGTCTTACTATTTATTTAAAATTTCCAGAAAATCTTCTGCGATTTTTAAAACTGAAATGAAATTATTCATATACTAATAAATAAATTTCATTTCAAAAAAAATTTTTTTTTTTTTATTAAAAATAAATAAAATATTTTTTGGCCTGCTTATGATAATTTATGATATTTTATTTTCTAAAATAAAACACATCCAACAAAACATTAATATTTTATTTTTTTATAATTGAACACATCCAACAAAACACATTTAATTGAATGCGTTTGTTACACCTCATTCTAGACAAATATATTAATAATTATTATTATAAACATTAATTACTTTTTGCAAAATTTCAAACATAGCAGCTTTATTAGGTGTAGTGTTAATGCTCATATAAAAGAAGAAATTGTATGGCAGCTACCCGAACCCATGAACCAAAATGGTTAGATTTAAAAAGCGATGGCTATTGCAAAAAAAAAGAATTTGCGAAAATTTCAAGATCCCAGCTCCTTTAGTTTTTGAGTTATCGTGCAGACGGACGGAAAGACGGACATACATAGCTAAATCGATTTTTTTTTAGATTCTGATCCGATCCATACACTTGAGTCTATATACCTTCTCTGCGTCACAAACGTAATGGCAAATTTATTATACTCTTATATAGTTATACGGGTATAAATATAGTGTATACCTATTACAATAGTTTAATAGATGTCCAAATGACAAATAGGCAAAGGACTATTATAGTATCAGGCAATATTTCTACTATTTGTCCATAAATTATTAGTCCATTTAAAATACTGCAATTTATAAATATAAATTTCTAGATAAATTAGCAAAAAGATTTCCATACAATTAATTTGTAATAGTGTGCTATGCTACGGTATTAATAGTACTTTAACATTTTTTTTTTTCAATTTAAAAGTTTATTATCCTTTAAACGCATCTTAACCTAACTTTAAAATTACAGATTATTCAGAATTGTAATTTATACATACATAAGTTAAAAAACTGTAAACATTGTAGGTATTCAAAATTCAAATACAAAAAAGGATACCTATGTAAAATGTACCAATCCTAATACATAATTGTTTTATATGAATTTTCAATTTCAACCTGTTCATGTTAACAACAAAAATATATCAACTGTTAAAATTGACTGTTATTTAATAAGCTAAATGTAAATGTTATATTATTTAATACAATACAATAATACATAACATTTTCATGGTGAGTTTTGTTGTTCTGGAATTTGTGAGAGAACAAAAATAGAAAAATGAGAACAAAAATATTTAATTTTAATTTTTATTATACAATACAAAATAAAAATTTCATCAGATTTTTTAATTTTTTGTTTTTATTTACCATCAACAAATCAACGTTTTAGAAATGTTAATTCATTACTGAATATAGCCTATACATAGGTAGAAAAATTAATTATAGAAGGCTTCCCTGACCATATGAATCATGTTACTTTTTAATCTTTTCGAAGATGATTCTTGTAAAACAACTTTGGTCAATCATTTAATTAAATATTTAGTAAAAAAATATTAATAAAACTTTTTTAGAGAATATTGAGAATAATGTATTATGGCTTAGACAAAAGTTCCGAAATAAAAAGTCCCCCATGAACTTATGACATAAAAAATAAGGCAAAAGTCCCCCGGATATTAGAACTCCTATGAATGAGCCTAAAATCGCCTAAAAAATGAGACATAATTTCCCGTATGTATATTTTTTAACATATTATGTAATTATTGAATTGTTTATTGCCTTTTAATAAGCCAAAATTGAAAATCATATAAAGTCGATTTTTTATTTTGGCAAAATATATGTATGTATTAATGTATGTATAAGTAAACATCACCTGAAATGCTATCTGCATGTTTTAAACGAGTTCTTCAACGTAATAAGATAATAAAAAAAAAATAATTTTCAAAAATTAATCTTAAAAGCTATGACATCATTAAAAAAAAATCCTCAAATTAAATTTTTGCTATATGACCTTGAAAATAATTGGCACAGAATGAGATCAAATAATTTGAAAGTTGAAACCAGTTCAGAAACTTTGAACAAATTTTTAACATTTTCAGAATAAACATATTTTTCTATTTTATTTAAATTTTGTAATAATAATAATAATATTATCTTTGAGCACACTGAATTACAAATTTACTACTTATATTTTCGAAATTAAAGGTAATATTCTTTATTATGGTACAGTGAAATTGAATATATAGTTCATGCTACCTATACACGGCGGACTTGGTTGTCAACTTGGTACGCGGGCTTGAGGAGTTTTATCGTGTTTGTGGGCAAGTTGAGCGACTTGTATGTCATATTTTTATTTGTTGTATTTAGTATTTTTCATTTTTTGACACAAAAATACGTTGAGATATTTCTGAGAAAAAATTAAAAATTATAACGTATATAATTACAAAGAATTAAGTAAATAATTTTAATTTATTATAAAAATAAGTAAAAAATTTTAACACATAAAAAATATTAAATATAATTTTTCAGTAAAATTTTATAGGTAAGCTGAACTAAAATAGTTCAATAAAAGCTGTTTCAAATTTCCAGACACTTTTGACATTTTACATATTTTTCAAAATAAAAAAAAAATTTAAAAGATGATTCGATAGTCGGTTGGATAAGAGTGTAACTGTGATATGATTTTTGAATATGTCTGCGTACCAAGTTGACAACCAAGTCCACCGTGTATTGACAGCATGATATTTTTCGTGTATAGTATTCAAAAATTTAATACTGATATTTTTAAAGAAATAAAAAAAACTAGTACCTAACCTAGGTACTTTCCTTTTAATTGCACTAAAATTATTTATTTTTACAAATAACAGTTAGTACCTATTTGATTAACAAAATTTATTGCAAACTTATAAAATTTATAATTAATTAAAATCTTTTCAAAATGTTTTTATGTGAATTTATCTAAATTTCGATACTGATATTTTGTTTCTAGCATTCAAATACCCAAAGTAAGAATATTTTTAAAGTTTTATATTGGAATTATTTTAGTATTTTAAAAAAAAATATCTGCAGTATGTAGATAGTATACAGATATGGCTACTCTAGAGCCTGAGCGATATTTTTTTATTAATTAATCTAATTGCATGTTTTCGAGTAAAAACTGATTATTAAATCTATTTTGTTGAAGTAAAGGAGACCATCTTTTAATTTCAAATAAAAAAAGAGCAAATTCAAAGATAATAATTATAAAGTATACTTTATACAAAGAACTTTGAGGAATATGTACACACTTTATTAATAAGTTGTTCTTTCTATATATAACATACAATAAATGTATATTCCCATAAATATTTAAAGAAAATACCTATACAATTTTACTTTTAAAACCATAAACCGGTTAGCGTGAAACAAAATATGCAATACCAGACGTATTATACATACATACATAAAAAGTATATTTGCTGATTTCTTTAGATTTTTTAATATTTAGATTTTAAAAATTTTATAGGGTCTTGAATTGAATGCAGTTTTGATAAAATTCAATTTATTAAGGATATTTACAATACAACAAACATCAAGGTAAATGTCTTATCTGTGAGACTTATAAGTTATAACCCATAAGAAACAAATAGAAAAATAATTGTACCTATATTTAGTCTTATAGGAATCAAGTGAAATAAATTTTATATTCCAGTTAAAAAACTTGTTTTTATTTTATTAAATTTTGAATATGAAAAACTTCAGAGTTTTAAAACCTAAAAAAAAAAATGTAATAATTCTACTTTGTGTCCGTGTATCTTTTATTGATACAGACAAGATTAGATATTAAGATTTAAAACTCATTAGTAGAATATTCAAGTTATATTCTTCCTTGGTTTAATTAAATTTATATAATATTATATTAATTATAAATGTCATATAATGAAGAGAAATAATTTGAAATAGTGAAACAGTGAAAATTAGTGATTAGTGAAACAGTGAAAGTATAAATCTGTATAATAAATATTAAATATAATTAATAATTGTGCCTTATTTATAATATAAATTATTTTTTGAAGCTCTTAATGTTAATTTTTCTAAAAATTCGAATTTATTATTTGATATACATTTGGTATATTATTTAATATACAATATTATATTTCACCTCTCACCAGTTTACTACACTAACCCTACACTACAGTATAAATTCAAAATTTTCTTGAACATTCAACTAAGTTATAGAAAATTCTTTAATTTGAAAAATAGGTTAAGTTTAAGAAACAAATAAATAAATACAAAAAAATGCAAGAGAATAATTCTACAGTTAACAGTACTGTGGTGAAATAATCATTTCTATTTATACTATTAAAATTTGTTATTGTTTTCAGTTTACAGTTATAAGATTTTTCTTTTTTTATTTTTGAATTTTGTTATACAAAATAAAAAAATTTTACATGTTAAGTAAGCTGTAATGTTAAAAAATAATGTTATTTTTTTTAGTATATAAATATTGGAAATATAGCTTTAGATTCAGTTATTTATTATAAATAAAACTGAAAAACGCATAATAATTTGAATCGCAAAGATTTATTAAAAACAAAAATAATAAATATTTTTTTGCTGAGAAATATCTTTTTTAAATTGTGAAATTAAGAAATAAGAATTTTGAAGAAAAATGTCATTATTACCGGTAATGTTACGTTCAATGGGTTGGCAATTACGTCAACACAATGAATTAATGCGGCATTTTTTAAGACAAGATATGAAAGGATTTTTTACACCAGAAGAAATTAAATTTTTAACAAATCCATTTCCAACTATTGGCTTTGTGCGTGGTGGTGATACCAAAAATCAAACTCAAGAAACCGAAACAGTTATAAATAAGGATGTATTTAAATTAAATATTGATGTACAACAGTTTGAACCACACGAAATAACTGTTAAAACTGTTGATAATATGGTAATTGTTGAAGGTAAACATGAAGAACGTCCTGATGAAAATGGTATTGTATCAAGACAATTTGTTAGAAAATATGCAATACCAGATGGATATAATATTAAAGATTTAATTTCAACATTATCAGCAGATGGAATTTTAACTGTAAAAGCACCATCATTAGAAAAACTTGAAAAAAATGAACGTATTGTAAAAATTGAACAAACTGGAGAAACAGTTCGAAAAATTCCAAATGAAAATGAAAAGAAAGAAGCAATTAAGAATGAAAATTAGTTTTTTTTTTGCTTTTTAATGGATATAAAAATTAAATTTTGAAGTTTTTTAAATTTGATTTTATAATTTTGAAATATGTTATTTATTAGTTTTTGAGTTTGTTTTGTTTTTTTATTTTAAATTTATGAAAGTAAAGACTGTTAGTTAGAATTAAAATTTATAGTAATGTAAAAAATTATTTAAATAAAATAAAAAAAAAAAAGTTAAAAATAAAACGATAGGTATTTTTTTATTTTATGTATTTTTTCAAATGCTTAAATATTTTTAGAGGTTTTTTAAGGGAAACATAAAATCACAATACAAGTGATCAATTTTTATCTGGAACTTCTTAAAAAATATAAATGTGATGTAGGAAATCAACAGAATGTACATTTTCCATATGAGAAAAACATTTGAATTGTTGTTGCATATTGCATTATTCGAAAAAAGCCCAAAAGTTATCAATTTGCTTCTTGTATCAAGTTCCTAAATTACATTTAAACTTTCTGACAGTTCATTCGTAGCATATGTATAAATTAAAAGTTTCAAATAAACTTAAATTTTTATTTAATTTTTTGACTAAGTTAATCGTGAGTGTCAATTATCACAAGTCAATTATCACAATTTGTGATTACTGTCACAAATTTTCATTAACCTCATCGCCAGTGTCAATTGCATGAAAAAATTGTGTCTATTGTGAATTTAGTCAACTGTCATGTGATAATTTGGTATCGTGAAGTTTCAAATATGTGACACTTGACTGTTTATTTTATCAACTGCTAATTTGAATGTGATAATTCAAAATTTGTTAAATAAAAGGAAATTTTAAGAATTTTATTGCTTTTATAAAAAATGTAAGTAGTAAATAAAATTGTTGAATTTTTTTTTTTTTAAATTTTAAAATAAAATTTGTTTATTAGAAGTAAAATAGTTAGCAATTTCTATGATATTTCTTCCTTTTGCATGATTTATGTTGAACCTTGCTTTTGATGATCCTTCCTCGGCATTACGATAGGGCGTCAAAAGGTATGGTGTTAGGAGATATCCGCTGTCTCCTAAAATGAAAATAAATTATTAAAGTATAATAAATTATTACTAAACTAAATTAAATACCAAGAAGTGTTACATTGTTGCGTTGATTGCAGTATTCTTGATGTATCTTCTGTTTTAAACTGGACATATTCCAAACAGTGGCATCATGTGTTGCTCCAGGATTTTTTGCATTGATGTATCTTATCTGCATTAAGTGATCGCAAACCTTAAAAATGTATAAATATGTATAAATTTATAATTGTTAATCTCAAAAATTAAAATTCTTACTATCATAGCATTTACACTATGATAACCTTTTCTATTGTAGTACAAATGCCTTATTTCCCTATTAGGACCTATAATTCTAATGTGTGTACCGTCCACACATCCTGTAATATTTGGAATACGGCATTTTTCATAAAAATAAAGTACTGCCCGACGCTGATCCTCATCCGTATATTGGCTATTTATCCACTTAGTGCAAATGGTTGATTCCAATGCATTAAATACGTTCTATTAAAATACATTTTTATTTATTTAATTTTTTACATGTAGTACACATATATATTTTACTTTAAATTAAAAATTAAAATCATTTCCTACGCTAGTTTGGTAGTTGCCGTGTGCAAAAAACCTTAATGCAGTTGCAAGTTTTATAATATTTGGCACCGCTCGTTGCCTTATATTAAGCCTCAATTTCACCTCAATACTTTGTAATACGTCATGAAATGCAGATTTGTTCAAACGAAAATATTTGATAAAGCTAAAATACATTTAAATTGTGCAGTTTTAATTTAAAAATCAGAATTTTTCTTACATTTGTTCATTTAAATCATCACATATGTGATAATTGACACTCACGATTGACCTGGTGTCGGAATTGAGAATCACTTTATCGTAGGCTATCTCTGACTTAGCCGTACGAGGTAATTTACCCTAGGGGGTGATAATCATTTATGCAATACTGTAGGAACATTAAGTCAACATTTTGTAGTAATTTTATGTTGCAAATTAATTGTCTTGAATTATCAAATTTTATTTAATTTTTAAAATGGAAGAAAACTCTCATTTAGCTATGCGTTTAAGTAACTTGTTTTCTAGCAGTCCTAGAGGAACAGCTACTAAAAATTCAAGAATACTTCAAAAATCGATATTTTCTATTGCCCACTCCCTTAAAAAAAATTGTTAAATTTCAATGTCTGTGATCTATGTTCTATTGTTTTAACTATAACGTATATAATGGTAACCTTTTCTATTATAATAATAAGATGGATCAAGCTAATTTATTTTCAAAAATAAATTTAGCTACCTACAAGTTACGTCAAAAGTGTCGTGAAATTAAACATGAAAGCATCGCAACATTAAAGTACCGTCCACATGTAACACATTGCGGTAGTGTTATTTTTCATGTTCAATTTTTGATTTTTTATAATTTTAATAAAATTTTTTGCTTTGGTTAAAGGAAAAATAAATATAAATTTTTTTATAGACATTTATAATTCGCTTCCATTATCATCAATTTTAAATTAAATAAATTTATATAAAATAAAAAGAGTAACTATAATTATTCGAATAACAATTTATTTTAAATTATATATATTACTCACACAAATGAACAAAATTTTCAACAAGAATATTGATATATTTTAAAAGTTTTTAAATTTCATAAAATATTTACTAAAACATTAATCTTATTGGAAAGATTATAACAAAAATACTGCATTGCAAATTAGTCGACTTCTTCAACAGTGGGTCCGGTACGAGCATCTTTGGGTCCGCAAGTTTGACTACCGCATCCTCTTCCTTGAGGTCCACCGCCATGTAATTTGGTCATAATTGGACTACAAACTCGTGTTATTTCTTTCAATTTGTCCTCATATTCTTCTTTGTCAGCTAAAGTATTATTATCTAACCATTTTACAGTTTCATTACACCATTTTATTGCTTCATTTTTATCAGACTTAGTTAATTTATCTCCAGCGTCATCTACAGCTTGTTTTACACTAAATACATATCCTTCCAATTTGTTACGAGCTTCAACCTTTTGCCTTTGTTTTTCATCTTCTTCTTGATAACGTTCTGCTTCTGCAAGCATTCTTTCAATTTCAGCTTGTGACAAACGACCTTTATCATTTTTAATTGTGATATTTCTTACATTTCCTGTACTCATTTCTTTAGCAGAAACGGTTAAAATGCCATTGGCATCCATATCAAATGTTACTTCAATTTTTGGTACTCCTCTTGGAGCTGGAGGAATACCAGATAAATCAAAGTTGCCAAGCAAATTGTTATCTTTTGTCATTGCTCTTTCACCTTCAAACACTTGAATACTAACTCCTGGTTGATTATCAGAATATGTTGAGAATGTTTGAGTTTGTTTGCATGGAATTCTAGAATTTCTTTCAACAATTTTTGTCATAACACCTCCAGCTGTTTCAATACCAAGTGACAGTGGGGCGACATCCACTAATAGTACATCTTGAATTTTCGAATCTTTGCTTCCACTTAAAATAGCTGCCTGAATGGCTGCCCCATAAGCTACTGCTTCATCTGGATTTATTGATAAATTCAAAGCTTTTCCATTGAAAAATTGTTGTAAGAGATTCTGTACTTTTGGAATTCTTGTTGATCCTCCAACTAAAACAATATCATGAATTTGTGCTTTATCCATTTTTGCATCTGTTAAAGCCTTTTCAACTGGTTGTAATGTAGATCTAAAAAAATCAGAACAAAGTTCTTCAAAACGTGCTCGAGATACCTTAGTGTAGAAGTCAACGCCTTCGAAAAGTGCATCGATTTCAATTGAAGCTTCTGTACTTGATGAAAGAGTACGTTTAGCTCGCTCAGCTGAAGTTCGTAAACGACGTAAAGCTCTTGGATTTGATCGAAGATCCTTTTTATATTTTCTTTTGAATTCATCAGCCAAATGATTAACCAATCTATTATCAAAATCTTCTCCACCAAGGTGTGTATCGCCTGCTGTTGCTTTTACCTCAAACAATGACCCTTCATCTATGGTTAAAATCGAAACATCAAATGTTCCACCACCCAAATCGAAAATAAGAACATTTCTTTCGCCAGATAAATTCTTATCTAAACCATAAGCAAGAGCTGCTGCTGTTGGTTCATTAATAATTCTCAAAACATTTAAACCAGCTATAGCTCCAGCATCTTTAGTTGCTTGTCTTTGAGAATCATTAAAATAAGCTGGTACTGTAATCACAGCATCTTTGATTGAAATTCCCAAATAAGCTTCTGCAGTTTCTTTCATTTTAGTGAGAACCATTGAACTTATTTCTTCTGGCGAAAATTTTTTAGATTCCCCTTTAAATTCGGCACTTATTTTTGGTTTGCCATTGTCATTAACTACTTTAAATGGCCAATGTTTAATATCTTCTTGAATCTTTGGATCATTATATTTACGACCAATTAATCTTTTTGCATCAAATATTGTATTCTTAGGATTCATAGCAACTTGATTTTTGGCAGCATCTCCAATTAATCTTTCTGAGTCGGTAAAAGCTACATAACTGGGTGTTGTTCTGTTGCCTTGATCATTTGCAATAATTTCAACTTTACCATGTTGGAAAATTCCGACACAAGAATAAGTTGTTCCTAAATCAATTCCAACTGCTGGCATTTTTTTTTACTTTATTTCTAATTTTGCAAACGCTCTTTCCAAATATTATATTTTTATTTTAAAATTTTTTATATTTTGATTGACAAAAAATTTTTCTAAAATTAAATTTATACAACTATTACTTAAATATTTTTAAAACTAAATATATTAAAAACTAAATTTTACTTATTTTTTTTTTTTTAATGTGATGTGACCTTGTGGCTTGTCTCTAATTTTTATAAACGTACTACTGTACTTGTAAACTGTTTAACTTCCAAAAATTAAATGCGAGTTTTCTAGATAAATTTTTGAAAACGAATAAAGCTTTTATTTTATTAGCATAACAGAGAATTTTTTAATGTAATTTTCATTAACAGATACGAGTACAACTTATTTAAGTCATTTTGAGTATAAAAAATGTTAAACTTATAAAATTGTTATTTCTAAATATAGGGTAAATAAAAATATTTGGTGTATTGAAGGTCAATAGGGCATTGTTATACTGACACTATTAAAAAAATCTAATACGTAGAATGTAATACAGTATACATACAAGTTTTATTGATTTTTTTTGACATTAAAATCTTACATATCTGTTATACTGTATCAGTTTATTTAAAATCCTTTAAAGAGATTTTGTTAAATTATTTTTACTTGGAGGAAAACAACACATTGTACATAGGTAATTTATATAGGTATGTATGTGTAATTTTATTTAATTTTTGTTTGTGTCCTTCAGTTCTTGTGTTTGGTTACCGGTTAAAGCTAAAATATCATTACTCATTAATTATTTTTAAATCACTTGCTTTGCTTTTAAATTACATACATCCTTACGCATTAAATAAGTTGAAGTTTTGTTTCAAATGCCGTTCTATACTATTGGATTACTTTCAAAATAATACTAATATAAAATATTCAGCGAATTAGCAGAGGCTGTGCAGAACACGCTAAGAGATTGACAACCAGATTTTGGGTAGAAGTTGTCTTGATCAAGTCAACACATTGAAGATATTAGTGTAGCAGTCGCACGAGTGTCTGGTCTTCGTTAACTTCAAGTAATCATTCGACTCCAAATGAGAAGACATATGAAAAGCTCTTGAGTACAGCAGGAGTACAACAATTGCAGGAGTCAAACAAGGATGTTCTCTATGACCACTGTTGTTCACAATAGTCTTGGATGATATAATGAAAACAGTTAGCAACACTTGGGATGACATTAATTGGTCAGATGATATTTCTCTCTCTCTCTTATCTTTACCCTATCACACTGGAAGACCACCATATAGGCAGTGTGCTACCTCTGTAGCATAAAAGCACAGGTGGAACAAAAGAACATGTCCAGAATAGAATTAACAAGGGAAGATTAGCACTCAGCAGACTTCGGCCTATATGGAATAGTAACCAAATATCAAGGAGAACAAAAATTTGGGTATTTAACTCCTGTGTTAAATCCACACTAGCACATGGCAGTGAACCATGGTTACTAACGAACATCAAAAATAAGAATCAGCAACAAAGACCTATGGGACTTAGCGAACGAAAAACCCCTTGTAAAGCAAATAACCAAAATAAGGTGGAAGTAGTTCGGACACAAAATGGAGAAAAGACGAAAATACCATAACTAGAATTTCATTATGTTAGAACTCAAAAGGAAGTTACACATAAAATGACATAGAAGCGCACTGTCCTAGCATAATCCGAGAGAAAGCATCAAAGAGAGAAGATTTCAAGTGGAAGCCCTATTCCCCAATAACAGAAAAAAAAAACAGAAAAAAGCATAGAATTTGAACGCGTATCTCAGGTTATCAAACAAATAAATATATTTATTTTAAAAAGGAGCGTATCAAAATCTCGCGAATCAAAATCTCGTGTATCAAAATCTCGTCCGTTAATAAATCTCGCGTGTCAAAATCTCGTGTTTCAAAATCTCGTGTTGCAAAATCTCGCGCTTTTATAATTTTGTAGTTGAAATACTAAACTTTGTTTAACGGGAGCTATGTTCTACTAGAGCCTAAGACCCCTTTTCAGAAACTAGTTTTTGGTAAGTATATATTTTGTAACATTTAAGAGGGTGAATAATATGAAAATCAGCTGGGTTTTAACTTTTAATAGGCAGTGTGTGAATTTTGTATAACAGTTTATTTTATTCTCTAATTATGTCCATCATAATAAAAACTAAATAAAATGCTTTAAAAGTTTTTTATAATTTAATTTTTAAAAGCTTTTGTGTTATGTTTTTTTTTATATGTAAACATTTATCTTGCCGGTTTGAGTGTTCGTGTATTGGTGTAAATTTTGAGAGAATTAGGTAGGTGTAAAACTGAGTAATTCATTACTAGTTTAAAGTTGCCAACTATTTTTATTTTAAAAGCACTATAATCAAAAAACAATTTTTTTGAAACCAACTGTAGAAAATCATCTACAGTTGTGGTTCCAACAAGATGGATGCTCACACTGCAAGGGACACAATGGCTCCGTTATGGGACCTTTTTGGCGAACGCATTATTTCGCGCGGAAGCGATTTCAATTGGCCCCCACGTTCATCGGATTTAACAGTTCAAGACTGTTTTCTTTGGGGTTATTTGAAAGAAAGGATATACGTAAACAAGCCAGCGACCATACCAGAGCTAAAACAAAACATTTGCAATGAAATTCAAGCCATAACACCGAAAATTTTACGAAAAGTTGAAAATGTACTGGAAAGAGCACGAATGTTCGAAGCCGAAAATGGTCACCATATTAATATACTGTATAACAAAAAAATAATAAAAATTAACCATTAAATAAAAAAGTTATTAAACATTCAAACCATATCGGTCATTTTACGCCACCCTGTATCACGAATTTTTATAGGTACCTATATGTTTCATTTGAATTAATATGGGCCTCATGATGTTGCATCAACCATTTATCACTAATCAAATAATAATTTATTAAATAGTGCGTCTGTGTGTGTTTCACTAATCAAACTTTATTGGTTTGTTGTTAAATATGATTTACTTTTTTGAATATAACAGTGAATAACGGTACTTTTTTTGCAAAAATTTATTTTAGCATTCTCTCTTTTTTTAATAAGCCCTCGCATGTTATTCTAGTTTTCATAGTTCTTGAGTGTGGTAAAAAATGAT
This sequence comes from Dolichopus griseipennis, assembly GCA_963082915.1. Classification (NCBI taxonomy): domain Eukaryota; kingdom Metazoa; phylum Arthropoda; class Insecta; order Diptera; family Dolichopodidae; genus Dolichopus; species Dolichopus griseipennis. The sequence goes on from OY720442.1 coordinate 103,631,144, forward strand.
TGACTTTTGTATGAAAAAAATTATTTAAATGTTAATTTACAAATACCTTCATTTTAGAATATTATAAAGCCAACTTTCATAGTTGTAATGTAATAAAATGTTTAATTATATTCTAAAAAGGGGTATATAAGTTTTGGTTTAAGGGTTAAATACGGTACGCGCCAATTACGAACCCAAAAAAAACTTCATGAATTTCATTGTATTGTTTAATCTCTGAAAATTTCAAGTCTAACTGTAGTGGTCACCTATGTTTTCCAAAGTACAACAAAACTTTAATTGAATTTTTTAAAAAAATCTAAAATTATAAATAAAATTTACTAAGTTGGTAACACTTTACTTAACACTTTAACACTTTAAATTACTACCATAGAGTATAGTATGTGTGTATTGTGTTAGTATAAAGTAAAGTATTTTATAATAAAAGTAATAATATTTGAGAATATTATATTGTATCTTGTAGTTTTATTTTTGGTTTATACATATATATACTCGTAGATATATAGTTTATTTATATACCTACAAATATATAAACTTGTTTTTTTTTTAAACTTTCATTCTAACAATTTTTTGAATGAAACTATAAAAAGCATTTACAGTTAATTTAGCTTTCTAGTTGAAGTTTTAACTTTGATATACAATCAATAGCCAAGTGAATTTAAAAAATTAAATATATTATAAATTATAAAAAAAAAAAAAAAACTGAATCAAAATGCCTTTAGCAATCGATTATTTACAATTAAATCTTAAAAATGAAAAACAAAAACATAAATTAAAACGTTTAATACCACAACCAAATTCATATTTTATTGAAGTTAAATGTTCCGGTTGTTCTAAAATAACAACTATATTTAGTCATAGTCAAAGTCGTATTAAATGTTCACATTGTTCAACAACTTTGTCATATTCAACTGGAGGAAAATGTAAAATAGCAAACGAATGTTCCTTTCGAAAGAAACGAATCTAATCAATTTAAAAAAAAATATTAAGTTGTGAATATTTAAAGTTCAAATACTGGCTGTACTTGCCTTAAATAATATTTGAGTAAAATTGATTGTCAAATTATATATACATGTATATATGTGCGAAAACTGCAGCTCTTTAATTTACAAATGAATTTTCAAAAAATTCAACAATACTAAGGATTTGTGGAAGTATATAGTGGAGGAGGATTCAGGCATCAGAGTAATAATTAAAACTGGAGTAACAGCAAGTTAAAGTTTTTGGTATTAAATAAATATATACCTATACCTATTTACTTTTAAAGTATTAAAAGTAACTAAGAAATAATTAATATAATATTATAAATTATAAAAAATTACTTATTTAAATAAATTTCGTAATATATTTCGAAATAAAAATTAGAAATGCGTATTTTTATTTTAAATTTAATCGATCCAAATCAGTTGTTCCAAACCAAATTTAAAAAGAGACAAATTTATGACACATATTTTATTAAAAAGTATAATATGTTTGTATATACATATATTGTTTTTTATATTATTATTTATTTATTTAGTCATATATGTACATAATAACAAGATACAATGTAACTCATCCAATTAAGTTTTTTAGTTATACTGTTGTTATTTCACAATCTGTGAAATTAAATTCTGTTATATTATATTATATGTTTATACAGATGTATGTATGTATATGTTTAGTTAGTTAATCTATTTCACAATGTTGAAATTACAAATACCTTATATTATGTTCTGTTATTTTTTATATCTATATTTATATCTATATTATTTTATTACATGTATGTATATAATATATAGATAATTATTTGAAATAATCAAATACAGGAAAGTTTTTAATTATCTTATATTGTACATACCTGTATATGCTTATATAGGTTAATGTGGCATGTGATAATATAAATATTTTTATACCCGCATGACTATAAAGTCAAAGGGTATAATAAATTTGCCATTACGTTTGTGACGCAGAGAAGAAGGGGGGTAGATATAGACTCAAGTGTATGGATCGGATCAGTATCGAAAAATAAACCGATTTAGCTATGTATATCCGTCTGTCTGTACGATAACTTAAAAACTAAAGGAGCTATGATCTTGAAATTTTCGCAAATTCGTTTTTTTGCAATAGTCGTCATCGCTATTTAAATCCAGGCATTTTGGTCCATAGGTTCGGGTAGCTGCCATACAACTTCTTTTTTTATATGAGTATTACTCTGTATCTATTACAGTTGCGTGTCTGAAATTTTGCCAAAAGTAGTTTAGTTTTATGGCCAAATTTTCTGCAAAATTTGGTTGATCTACTGCAGTGGGTTCGAGTAGCTGCCAGACAACTTCTTATTTTATATGAGTATTCCACTACACTTAATAAAGCTGTATGTTTGAAATTTTGCTGAAAGTAATTAATCGGATGATATAATATGTTACGGTCATACGGGTATCCCAGAGTTGACAGAGTCTACTCTACTACACTGTTCCTCGTTTTTTATACAACGTTTGTTAAAATGATTAAAATGTTCTATTGATTTGATAATAAAACATTTTATACACCTACCTACCTTTTTTCAACTTTATTTAAAACGTAGTTAAATATTGCTAGTTGCGCAATTTTGATTAATATCATACTAAGTATACATTAAAGAAATTAAGTACTATTATTTATTTATTTTATTAAAAAATGATAAGAAATAAAAAGTCTGTTGCAAAAATTAAAGAATAACTTTACTTATTTTTATTTTAAAATTATAAAATTTATTTTATTATATACTTTTATATGAACTTGCCTGTGTCTATGGCTTTTTTTATGTAAAATCAGATGTTTAATATTTGTGCTAGAATAATAAAATTTTGGGAATTTCGATAAATTACTAACAGATATTTTTACAGTAACAGACTGCAGCAATATACAAGTTTACGTTTGTTTAATTTGCCATATTTTGATTTACTTTTAAAACTTTATAATTTTTTCACAATTTTCTAGCAGTTTTATACCAATTCATAATAATTCTAGTAAATCGGGGTTGAAGCCAAAAAAACCTTATTATCAAAAACAATAGGTTAAAGTCGGACTAGCGAATAATTAAAAATTTCATAAATTAAAAAAAACGTAATAAAATCGAACTGACTTTATTACCAAAAACAATGGAAATATAGTCCAATTAGCTATTCTATCATATTTCCAATAAAAATTAGCAAAAAATAAAATCAAATGCAAAAAAAAAGAAAAAAAGTCGAATTTGCCAGTATATATTATTCCCAAAAAAAATAAGTTAAACGATAAAGGGGCAATTAATTTTAAATATAATTCTTATTTTACAGTTAATTTCAAAATTTCATATACATATTCTTGAAATGGGGAATTCCCTAATTTTGAGCGCAAAAACAGATGGGAATATAAATATTCTGGAAACGGAAATACCCTGATTTTGTACCCAACTATATTAAAAAACATATTTCCTGGAAAAATTTTTTCAGAATATTTATTAATTATTTTTTGATTTTGATTTTGTTGTTGGTTTGGATTTTGTAGTTGTTTATTAAACTTGACTAGGGTTAACCTAGATGAGTTCGCTAGTAGGGTAGCCCAATTAATCTAAAGTTTAAATAATTTGCTTTGGGGGCGTTTAAGGCGACAGTCTTCTTTATTTTGAATGATTTCTTGCCAATACATATATGAAGAAAACTATAAGGAAGGGATGTTTCAGAATCAGGGTATTCCTTTTTGACTGAATATTTCAATATTTTTAAACTCATTTGTTTATTTAATTTTTTAGATTCAATTTTGCTTTTTTTTACTTTCATTTATTTTAGTATTTTACAATTTTTTTGGAATTCAGATAGAATTACTAATTCGACTTTATTTTCATTATTTTTAATAATAAAGTCAAATCGGCTTTGTGCAAAGTTTGAAAAACATCGAAAGCGTATTTTAGTCACAAAGAGGAACCAAAATATCCTTCATCTATATTTCACTACTATAAAAACTCTTTTCTATTCTAAAATCGTGCAATAGATTCAAAACATAACGCTTAAGATTCTAAAATTCGGAATATGATGAATTTTAAAAAAATTATTCATTTAACTCATCACGTAAAAGAGCTTTTTTCAAAATAAAATTTTAATCCTTATTAAACTTTAAAAGCTTAAAGCTTATTTTAAAACGATAAAAGATAAGCAAATGTGTAAACACACTAATGTTAAAGAAAAATTTTTAAGTTTTTTAAAGGCATTTTACCGAATTGTAATGCGAAATCTAGAAATGGATGCTAATTTATTAAAATTAAACAAAACATGAAAGGGGACACCCTCACGAACATAATAAGTATTAACATTATGTCATCAAATTAACTGCTTTTGGCAAAATTTCAAATACACTACTTATAAGAACTGAGTTATGATTTTTATAATAAAAAAAAATATGAGTGTTATGGCAACTATTAGAACCTCGTGCACTCGACCAACAATATTTTGTTCAGATTTGGTCATTAAACTCAATTTTTTTTTGACAATATTTCAGATCCTGAGCTTCTTAAGAAATTAAGTTATGCTCATATTAAAAAATAAGTTGTATGGCATTTACTCAAGCTCTTTCTCTCTCACGAAAACTTTGCCATATCATTCAACAATTACGACACCAAAAATTTTGAGATACCCTCCTTTATTACCTAAAGATTTGGTTGATGTTACTGCAAAAAGTTAACACAAAAATTACACTGTTGTAAATGTTAATTTTAAAATGTATGAAAGAAATTTTTTTAAAACGATTTTTCTAGGATTATTCTTGTAATTTCCGAAACTTTCTGGAATTCAAAGCAGTACTAACTACTTTCCAAAATTGGACGTAATTTACTTCCAAAAAGTTTTTTTTGGCCAATCGTAGGACCGACAAGTGTTACCAAACACCAAGCCTGTTAACAGACTCAACTCCATTTTCAAGGTGCTTCAAGCATACAAAATTTGGAGTCAACCGGTCAAACCATTTCTAAACCTATAAAAAAGCTGTGGGCCTCAATGGATAAACGAGATCAACAAAATTTTTTTTTAGGATTTCTTTTTGCCAAAGTAGTATTTCTTAAAATTGGACTATATTTGCTCCCAAAATTTTTTTGACTAATCGTCTGGTCGGCATGGGTTAACAGATTCCAAATCTGTTAATAGTGTCAGCTCAATTCTCACAGAGGAACACGTATAGAAAATTTTAAAAAAATTGGTCAAACCGTTTTCATTTTAGAACAAAAAAGTTTAAATACTTGCACCACAGCCCCAACTTGTCGGTCCGTTAGAGCAAAATTTTTGGCCCAAGATTTCTTTCCGTACCCAAAAACCCCTAAATACAAATTTTCATAAGAATCGGCTGGGCAGTTTAGGAGTCTATTCGTAACATACAAAAAATATATATAGATAGTCATTAGTTTTGTCAAACAGCTAGATCTTACTTTTCGATTCTGATTTTGAGTCTATATCTTTATCCTCTCCTTTACAGAGTCATAAGCGTAAATGACAAAATTATAACATCCTTTGGACTACGCACTAATTCAAAAAGAATTAATGTAGGTACTAGGCTCAAAACGGTATAAAAAATTCTTTCACATAAGAGTTTTCCAAACAGCGACACATAGCGGGCAGTTAATTCAGGGATACCTTTATTTTCACATTTTTGGTTTTGTTTCGCCAATTCGATTTCACTTTTTCTAACTTTTAATTTGAATTATAACCTTGAATTATTTTTTTATTTTGGCCAAAGTTACTGCAAAATTTGGTTGGTCTACTGCAGAGGGTTCGAGTAGCTGCCATACAATTCCTCCTTCTATATGAACATTTCACTACACCTAATAAAGCTAAATGTTTGAAATTTTGCCAAAAGTAATTAACCGGATGATATAATGTTTATATTACGGTCATATCCCAGAGTTTACATAGTCTACTCCACTACACTCTTCTTCGTTTTATATTTAAATTATATTTGGTCACAATGAGGATTTGTAAAGAAAAATTATTATACTCGTATGACTATATAGTCCAAGGGTATAATAAATTTGCCATTACGTTTGTGACGCAGAGAAGGAGGGGGGGTAGATATAGTCTCAAGTGTATGGATCGGATCAGAATCGAAATAAATCGATTTAGCTATGTATTAGTGTAATGGCCAAAGTTTCTGCAAAATTTGGTTGGTCTACTGCAGTGGGTTCGAGTAGCTGCCATACAACTTCTTATTTTATATGAGCATTATTGTCCACCTAATGAAGCTGGGTGTCTCAAATTTTGCTAAGAATAGTTTAGTGTAATGGCCAAAACTACTGCAAAATTTGGTTGGTTTACTGCAGAGGGTTCGAGTAGCTGCCATACAACTCCTTCTTTTATATGATCATTACACTACACCTAATAAGGCTTTATGTTTGAAATTTTGCCAAAAGTAATTAATGTTTATAAATGATATAATATTTATATAACGGTCATACGGGTATCTCAGAGTTGACACAGTCTACTCTACCACAGTCTTCATCGTTTTTCAATCATTTTTTTTTAGTTAAATATTGTATGACCTGACCGGGAATCAAACCCAGAACACCTCAGTTAGCAAGCCAAGTGCTTATCCACAACACCTAGACCCCAAACCTTGAGTTATAATATACCTTAATTTTAGAAAATATCTAGCAAAAAATGTCCAAATTATAAATGGTAAAATATGGTACAAAAACAGTAAGTAGGTATGTACTATTGCATATAAAAACAAATGAATAAACAGAGAGACAAACAGACAGACAAATAGATTGACGAAGAGAGCAAAGTTAATTGAAAATTTAAACAAATGATTTAACATTACAGATAACGTCATAAATACAATATAAACATTCGTTAAATTTTGTATCTTTAAAACCATAGTATATATACTTATAAGTTGTACACATACACGAAAAAATCTTTGCAAAAGGATATTTTTTAAAATTTTTCGATAAGTTTCCAAAAAAAATTGATCTATAAAGTTCTCACAAATTCTAGAAGATTATTTTTGCGTATAGAACAAACAAGAAACAGAAAAATAAACAAAATTGAAATGTCGGTACCCACTACATTCTAACCATACCTTACCAGTATTTTTATATTATATTGTGCAAGTTAGTATGCATGTAAAGTAATTTTGAAGATTCCATTTTCGTTTTACCATCAAATGATAACGTGCACCTTCTCCAAAAAATAGGCTGTGATGTTCAAAACTTTCATCTGCCGGCATTATTAAAGTTGGGCCGAGACTAGATAAGATGACCAAGAGGTTATACTTCTCGACTCCAACCCGGAATCTGATGGAAAAATTCACAAAAGGCGGGTGGAGTAAGGAGCATAATATATAATGCAAGTTTTTCATTTTGTATACGTACATTTTTAAGTAACAAATTATAAAATTAAAGTAATGTGTACGTGTAATTAAATTACAACTATTATTTGTTTTAAACTTATAAAATTATATATAGAAATGCGATTAATTTTTTTCTACATTTAAACAATCGAATTAATAAATTTTGAATAAAAGTGTATTAAAAGGAATGCCAATTCATATTACTATTAATATTACAAATCAAAAAACTTTTCATTTCCCAGCACACGAATCCCCACTTCCCTGCAGCACACTTAAATGTCGACTAAATTTTCACGAAACAATTACTTTCCGGAAATACAAAATAAATAAAAACAAACCAAACTAAAGTTCATAACAAGACGCTTAAACTAGCACACCCGGCTTGTTAAAAACAAATGACGCCTTGTGAGGAAAACAAATGACGACACCTAAAATTTTTAAAATAATCATAAGAAAACATATGTTTGTATTTTAATTTTGAACATTTATAATTTATTTTAAGGTTTTTTTTTTAACATAAAATTTTAATTCAAGAAAAGCTATTTCAGCCTCAAAAACATTGTTTTTTTAATTTGAAATTCAAATTAAATAAAAACATAGGCTTTTATTATTTTTATTTTCGTGTAATTTGTAAAATAAAAATTTTTTAAATAATTTGTTAACTACTTTATTTTAATAATCTAATATTATAATCCATTCCTAAAATTAAATCACACTATAAAACCACCTTTTCTTCTTAAATTTTAAATTACACTAAATTTATTTAATACATATTGACTTTCAGTCTTTAAAATAAAGGAAAGAATTTTTAAATACTGCACGAATTTATTTAATCTACTTCTTCTACTTGAGGACCTGATCTTTTACCACCAAATCCACCAAATCCACCAGCTTGACTACCACAACTTCCTGGTTTACCTTTGCCACCACTACCATGTAATTTTGTCATTATCGGGGCACAAATTTGGGTTAATTCTTTCATTTTATCGTCATATTCTTCTTTCTCAGCTGTAGTATTACTGTCTAACCATTTGATAGTTGCATCACACCATTTGGTAGCTTCATTTTTATCTGATTGAGTTAATTTATCTCCAGCTTGTTCTAATGCTGGTTTTACACTAAATACATAACTTTCTAACTTATAACGTGCCTCGACTTTTTCTCTTTGTTTATCATCATCTTCTTGATAACGTTCAGCTTCAGCAACCATTCTGTCAATTTCTTTTTGAGATAAACGACCTTTGTCATTTTTAATCTTGATATTTTTTACATTTCCTGTGCCCAATTCTTTAGCTGAAACTGTTAATATACCATTTGCATCCATATCAAATGTAACATCAATTTTTGGTACACCTCTTGGAGCTGGTGGAATTCCAGATAAATCAAAGTTTCCAAGCAAATTATTATCTTTTGTCATCGCTCTTTCACCTTCAAAAACTTGAATGCTAACTCCAGGCTGATTATCAGAGTAAGTTGAGAATGTTTGAGTTTGTTTGCATGGAATTGTACAATTTCTTGCAATAATTTTTGTCATAACTTGTCCAGCTGTTTCAATACCAAGGGATAGTGGGGCTACATCCACTAATAGTACATCTTGGATCTTTGCATCTTTATCTCCACTTAATATGGCAGCCTGGATTGCTGCACCATAAGCAACTGCTTCATCGGGATTAATTGATAAGTTCAATGATTTTCCATTGAAAAATTGTTGTAAGAGATTTTGTACTTTTGGAATTCGTGTTGATCCACCAACCATAACAATATCATCAATTTGTTTTTTATCCATTTTTGCATCATTTAAAGCTTTTTCCACAGGCTGTAATGTTGATCTGAACATATCAGAACAAAGTTCTTCAAATCTTGCCCGAGATATTCTGGTATAGAAATCAATTCCTTCAAAAACTGCATCAATTTCAATTGTAGCTTCTGTGCTGGATGAAAGAGTACGTTTAGCTCTTTCTGCTGCAGTTCTAAGCCGGCGGAGTGCTCGTGGATTTGATCTAAGATCTTTTTTGTGCTTCCTTTTAAATTCTTCAGAAAAATGAGTTACCAACCTATTATCAAAATCTTCTCCACCCAAATGTGTATCTCCTGCTGTAGCCTTTACTTCAAATAATGAACCTTCATCTATTGTTAGAATTGAAACATCAAATGTTCCACCACCCAAATCAAAAATTAGAACATTTTTTTCACCAGTTAAATGTTTATCTAAACCATAAGCTAATGCAGCTGCTGTTGGTTCATTAATAATTCTTAAAATATTTAAACCAGCAATAGCTCCAGCATCTTTTGTTGCTTGCCTTTGTGAATCATTAAAATAGGCTGGAACTGTAATTACAGCATCTTTAACTGTTTCTCCTAAATATGCTTCGGCTGTTTCTTTCATTTTAGTGAGAACCATTGAACTTATTTCTTCTGGTGAAAATCTTTTTATTTCTCCTTTAAATTCAGCGGATAATTTTGGTTTACCATTTTCATCAACTACTTCAAATGACCAATGTTTCATGTCATCTTGTATCTTTGGATCATTATATTTGCGACCAATTAATCTTTTGGCATCAAAAATTGTATTCTTGGGATTCATAGCAACTTGATTTTTTGCAGAATCTCCAATTAATCTCTCTGAATCTGTGAATGCAACATAACTGGGTGTTGTTCTATTGCCTTGATCATTTGCAATTATTTCCACTTTCCCATGTTGGAAAACTCCAACACAGGAATATGTTGTACCCAAATCAATTCCAACTGCCGGCATTTTGTATTTGGATTTGCTTGTTAATTTTTATTTGAAAAATTTCGATTTTCTTATGTAAAGTTTTATTTTCAAAATCTCAACGACTTTTTAATGTATATTATCGTTGTAATATTTGATTAAATACTGAAGAAAGTTAAACTAAATAGGTTTATATATACTTTTTTTTAAAAAAACCAAAACAATAACAATTTTTTAACGTAATGTATTGAAAAACAAATTTTTCCAGAATATTCAAGAATTAAAATGTTTTTAATATTAGAAATAAAGCAAATAACAGCCTCATATCTGTTAAAAACTTCGTTAAATGCTAATGAATTCAGTAAATTTGATCAAAATAAATGTATAACGGTAAACAAAACATATGTTACACAAGAAAGTTTATTGACTAAATTTTGTTATAGAAGGAAATAAGTGTGTTACAGTGTGCCATTCAAGGTTACGGTCAAGGTCATATTAAATTAATTCCGGGTTGATTAAAATCTTTGTTTCAATTTTAAATGTTGACGATTTAGAAAAACGTTTATTACATAACATATTATATATGTTTATAGAATTTATGTATTTTTCGTCAAGTTCGTTAAATAATGTGTTGCGGAAATATATTTTCCAAAAGGATATAACGTTTTTTTAAATTTGTTCCAGAAATTTCGATTAAAAATTAGTCAAAAGACGTATTGTAAATTAGATATGGCAAAAGAAATTGTTTATTAAGCTTTCGGACAATCGAAACCAATTTTCAGAAATCTTATATTTCTGCCAGCTTTAGTCAGGCTTTTTCTAGAATAAATATTTATCAGAATTCAATTATATGAACCTTATTTAAATGCTGTCCACGAGGCATATTTTAACTCATAAAAACATTAGTCAAATTATATTATGTTATACGGCATGCGCACAACAAAATTTTAGGGTATTGTTATTTTTCTTATATTATACTAATGAATACAAAATAAAAGAAAGCTTTATTTTGGAAATAAAAGAAAGCTTTATTTAGGAAATAAAAGAAAGCTTTATTTAGGAAAATTTTATACATATACACATATGATGAAGAAAATTTTATACATATGATGATGATTGAAGAATCAAAATATGATTAAGTTATTATTATGATGGCATACATTTTTATCAACAGTACATACATAGGTAAGTATACTTATTTTATGCATAATATGTATGTATGTTTTGTGGTGTATATTAAACAAAATAATAATAATATGTTAGTATGCATTTTGTTAGAATTTGGTTTATATTAAAACAAAGAAATTTTGAAATTTGAAAATTGCTTGGGTTAAGTTGATATATTTATGTACAATCCCCTACCACATACAATGTGATAAGTGATTGGTTGAGACTTTCCTTTTCAGGTGTGACAGGTACGTATTTTTATTACAAATTATATTTATATTACATTTATTACTTAAATTAAACAAATTATTTATTAGATTAGAATTGACCTAGGTTTGAAACCGAGACTTTTGATTGAAAGGCTGTCATCCTAACCTTTAGATTAAATAATTTTCGTAATCATAATATAAATTATTTACTTATTATGTATTTTTGTTTTTTTTTCAACATGTATAGCTAAAAAGGTTATGTATGTATATACATATATACATATATATATAGGCTAAAAACGAGTACGCGGCTCACAAAAGTAAAAGTATAGATATTTTTAAAATGAGCAGATTTTAGTACGTAAACCGATAAATGTGTTTAATCTTTATCTAAACTAAAGAATGTATGTGGATCACAAAATAATTCCAGATGCATAATATTAGCGGTATATTAAACCGTATATCTTTAAATTTTTATATAATAATTTATTTTAATATTTTTCAATAATAATAATATAGATATGCATATTCGCAATTCCAGTATAAAGATATTACATTATAATTAGATTTCCTCTAAAATTAGTTTTCTGAAAAGTACGCTCCTGCTTTGGTGTACTCGTATGTCTATGTAATTTTAATTTTAAAATATTTCCAATTTTAGATTGTAGATTGTCATGTCATCCAGTATCGATCTTCCTAATTTCATTTTTATACTCGAATGACTATTAGTCAAAAGGGTATACTAAATTTGCCATTACGTTTGTGACGCAGAGAAGTAGGGGGGTAGATATAGACTCAAGTGTATGGATCGGGTCAAAATCGAAAAATAAATTGATTTAGCTATGTATTTTCGTCCGTCTGTCCATCCGCGCGATAACTCAAAAAATAAAGGGGCTGGATTTTGAAATTTTCACAAATTCGTTTTTATGCAATAGTCATCACTTTTTAAACCCACGGGTTCGAGTACCTGCCATACAACTTTTTTATATGAGCATTACTCTGTATTTATTTAAGCTGGGTATCTGAAATTTTGCCAAAAGTTGTTTAGTTTTATCGCCAAAAGTTACTGCAAAATTTGGCTGGTCTACTGCAGATGGTTTAAGTAGCTGCCATGCAACTCCTTCATTTATATGAGCATTTCACTACACCTAATAAAGCTGAATGTTTGAAATTTTGCCAAAAATAATTAACCGGGTATCTGACAAATGGCGTAGTGGTAAATACGCCGCCTCTCATGTGGAAGGTCTCGGGTTCAAACCCCGGTCAGATCATATCTAATAAAAAAAAAATATCGTAAAATTGTATAATTATATCGTAATAGTTTATATCGTAATATAAAATAAGATTTAATAAAAATATATAAATAATTCTTGTGTAAGATTATAGATGGCGCAAAAAGTTTATATTTGTGTATTCATACTTCATAACCTTATACAATAGCTACAGCCGAGTAATCAAAGGCTTAGTGAATATTATGATTAAAGAAACTGAAGCCTAGTTTAAAATAAACTTGGTGAATGCCCTATACTCCTAAAAGAAGTGGAAAAGGAATAAAAAAAAAAATTAATCGGATGATATAATGTATATATTACGGTATCCCAGAGTTGACACAGTTTACTCTACTACACTCTTCCTCGTTTTCTGTTGTTTTCTTACACTTTTTACCAGATTATCGTTATTTCTTTACATATGTATCATATATGTTTATATGTTTTCCATTACCTAAATATGTATATATATATTTTTAATTTTAAAAACTAATTGTGTAATTTGCTAACTATTTTATTTTAACATTTTAACAAATAACTAAATGAATTCATTTCTAAAATTATATCACAAAAGAATCTTACACAATTTAATCCTTTTTTCAAAGCAATTATAATTTAAAGTAAACCCAAATAAAAAAGATTTAATATTGGATTTCAGTCTTAATATTCAACAAAGTTAAATACAAATTTTATTAATCTACTTCTTCTACTGTAGGTCCCGATCCTCCATCACTATATTGACTTGCCGGACTACCACAATTTTCTGTCTGACTTTGAGCACCACTGCTATGTAATTTTGTCATTATAGGAACACAAATTTGTGACAATTCTTTCATTTTCTTTTCATATTCTTCTTTCTCAGCTGAACTGTTGCTGTCCAACCACTTGACAGTTTCATCACAACCTTTGGTAGCTTCATCTTTGTCTGATTGACTTAATTTATCTCCAGCTAATTCTAACGCTGGTTTTATACTATATACATAACTTTCTAATTTATAACGTGCCTCTATCTTTTCTTTTTGTTTTTCATCATCTTCTTTGTAAATTTCTGCTTCATTAACCATTCTGTCAATTTCTGCTTGAGATAAACGACCTTTATCATTATTAATTGTGATATTTTTTACATTTCCTGTATCCATTTCTTTAGCAGATACAGTTAATATACCATTAGCATCCATATCAAACTTAACTTCGATTTTTGGTTCACCTCTTGGTGCTGGTGGAATTCCAGATAAAATAATGTTTCCAAGCAAATTGTTATCTTTTGTCATGGCTCTTTCACCTTCAAACACTTGAATGCTAACTCCCGATTGCTTATCAGAACATGTTGAAAAGGTTTTAGTTTGTTTGCATGGAATTCTGGAATTTCTTTCAATAATTTTTGTCATAACTCCTCCAGCTGTTTCAATACCAAGTGATAGAGGAGCTACATCTACCAGTAGTACATCTTGAATTTTTGCATCTTTGTCTCCACTTAATATGGCAGCTTGAATTGCTGCACCATATGCAACTGCCTCATCCGGATTAATTGATAAATTCAAAGATTTTCCATTGAAAAATTGTTGTAAAAGATTCTGTACTTTTGGAATTCTTATAGATCCACCCACTAAAACGATATCATGGATTTCACCTTTTTCCATTTTTGCATCATTTAAAGCTTTTTCAACAGGTTCTAATGTTGATCTGAACAAATCAGAACAAAGTTCTTCAAATCGTGCACGTGATATTTTTGTGTAAAAATCCACACCTTCAAATAGTGCATCGATTTCAATTGTAGCTTCTGTGCTTGATGAAAGTGTACGTTTAGCTCTCTCAGCTGCAGTTCTTAATCGACGGAGAGCTCGTGCATTTGATCTAAGATCTAGTTTGTATTTCTTTTTGAATTCATCGGCTAAAAGAGTTACCAGTCTGTTATCGAAATCTTCTCCACCCAAATGTGTATCTCCTGCTGTTGCCTTAACTTCAAATAAAGATCCTTCATCTATAGTTAAAATTGAAACATCAAATGTTCCACCACCCAAATCAAAGATAAGAACATTTTTTTCACCAGTTAAATTTTTATCTAAACCATAAGCAAGAGCTGCTGCTGTTGGTTCATTAATAATTCTTAAAACATTTAAACCAGCTATAGCTCCAGCATCTTTTGTTGCTTGTCTTTGAGAGTCATTAAAGTAGGCCGGAACTGTAATTACTGCATCTTTGACAGTTTCTCCTAAATAAGCCTCTGCAGTTTCTTTCATTTTTGTAAGAACCATTGAACTTATTTCTTCTGGTGAAAATGTTTTAGATTCTTCTTTAAATTCAACACTTAGTTTTGGTTTACCATCGTCATTTACCACTTTAAATGACCAGTGCTTAATATCTTCTTGTATCTTGGAATCATTGTATTTGCGACCAATTAATCTTTTTGCATCAAAAATTGTATTCTTGGGATTCATAGCAACTTGATTTTTTGCAGAATCTCCAATTAATCTCTCTGAATCTGTAAATGCAACATAACTGGGTGTTGTTCTGTTGCCTTGATCATTTGCAATTATTTCCACTTTTCCATGTTGAAAAACTCCAACACAAGAGTTTGTTGTACCCAAATCAATTCCAACTGCTGGCATTTTATATTTAAAATGCTTTTAAAATTCTATTACGCGTGTGATGAAATTTTGATTTATTTTTTAGTGTTATATTTCTATTACTAAAATTCTAGCGTCTATTTATGTTTAATATTATCGTTTCGATATTAAGTTAAATACTTAAGCAAGTTAAGTAAAATGTGAGTTTATATATACTATTTTGTTTAAAATGGAATTTTAGAGGTATGTAAAAAGCTGTTTTTAAGAACATTCAAGAAATAAAATAAATTTTGTTCATTCAAAGGAATATTTTAAACAAAATGCCCAACATTGTTATAATAATCTGAGTGTAAGATCGTAATAAAATTTGAAATATAATATAATACAAATTTTTCAATTGGTTAATTTTCTCTGGTTCTTAAGTATTTGTGTATATTTTTTGTTAGAGAAGAGAATAGAAAAGAACATAAATGTACGCAGTTTTAATGTTTCACCAAATTTTATACATTGGTTACATTTCATTTATCAAGTACGGATTTAACAAAGTCAAAATTGAATTCAGTCATACAAATTTCTCAGATAACTGAAGAAGGTCTAAATTGAAATGGTTTAAAAATAAAAAAAAAAATAAAAAAAACATGATTTATTATAAAATAAAAAGTTTTCTTGAATTCATTCAATTTTGAAAATTTAACAGCAAAAGCTCACAGGATATAATAATTCATATTATATTTCGGATTTTTCTAGAAAATTCTAGTTAAAATGATTCAAAACTCTCGACAAAATTTTATGTTTCCAAATTTAAAAAAAAAAATAATAATAATAATAATAGAAATACAGAAAATAACTATTAGTTATATAATTAATAAAAAAAAATAAAATTAGCTTTTTATTAGCTTTCCGAGTAGTTAATATTAATGGAACCATTTTTATTTTATTGGACCTCCGATTCACTCGCCCCAATTTAAAAATTATTTAAAAAATTGCAAGCAAAAATTGACTCATGAAAAACTTAATTTGATAATTATTTGAGTAAAATATAGAAAATCATAAATGTTCCATTTATAGCATTTCATGAATGATGACAATATTATAATAATAAAAATACTTAATTAATGTTTAAATTTAAAAAAAAAATTGTATGTATTTTGTTTATTTAATTAAATTCGGTTATAACTTATAATTAATTGGATTCAGTTAAGTTTATAAAATAAATAATAATTATTAGTTTATATTGGTTAAATATCATAAAATATCATAAGCACGCCTAAAAATATTTAAAAAAAAAAATAAATAAAAAAATTTTTTTTTATGAATTTAAATTATTTTAAATGTTTATGAATTAGTTAATTTCAGTTTTTAAAACTCACAGGATATTTTCTGGAAATTTTATATAAAAAGTAAAATATTTTGATATTAAAAATTAACACTTAACACAATAATAATAATAATAACAAAATTTACACAATTAACTAAGTCTTCATTATTTTCAGTGAAGATCTGAAATAACGGCGAAAGCCCAATCTATGTTTTGTTGCGTTGCTTGCTTTGCTTTGAAAAGCAAATAAACCAAGCAATGTAATCAGAGTAATTTCAAAGTTTCCCTCATCCCTGAAATAAAGGTGAAGGACCAATGTATGCTTTGTTGCATAGCTTGCTTTGCTTTGAATAAACCAAGCAATGTAATCAAAGCAATTTCAAAGTTTCTCTTATCCCTGAAATAAAGTCAAATGAAATGCACCATAGAAATCAAACAAAATATATCTTTTTTAACTTAATTAGGTATAATAAAATAAATCAAAAAATAAAATTTATAATTATCATTTGATAATGCAAAACTCAGCTCAAAACTCAACATTCGATACAATTTTATGTACATATAAATAGGTACATGATTAAGGGTGTTGACTGTTGAGTAGGTACATTGTAGAATGTTGGCAACAAGTATTTCGATTTGAATCTAAACAAAGGTTGTGAAACAATATAGCTTAGCAACATTTTTTTATAAATATGTACACAAAAAGTTAATAGATGGAGAAATAGATCATTATTGAAACAAAATAAATCTATTGAAAAACTTCAAATCTTTTATTAACAAACAAATTTATCGAATTTAATTTTTAAAAGTACGTAATTGAATAAAAAAACAAAATATTGAAATTAAAAAAAAATTTTACCAAGAAGGTATTTGAACTCACGACGCCAAAATTTTATCAAATTCAAAACATACAAAAGGTAGACTAAATAACTTATTCATCATCAAATTTTTAAGATACAACAAGATATAAGTTATCGGTTTTTTTTTTTTTTGTGCATTTATTACTAGAATCGAAGCATAGCCTACGCAATACAAAATGTAACGGTTCCTTTTTTGTTTATGAAAATGGTATTGATATAAATACAATAAATGTATATATAATGTCTATAATTTAATTAGAAATAGTTATTATTTAGAAAAAGTTCTTCTTTCAATTGATCTTCCGTCATTCTGTGACGGGCCAACAGCAGTTGTATTATATTATATATTTTAAATTAAATTTTCAAAATTTTTTATTTCAATCAAATATTTTATGACCTGTACGAACCCGTACCTCCTCGTTGAGTAAGCCAAAATGATTACCTACTTTACTAATATAAAAAAGAATGCCAAATCTGACCGATAACAAAGTATTTAAAGTGGCTACTATTCAATCAAAATCTCGGGTTCAAACCCTACTAGTCGGATGATATTTAATAAAAAATACATTTAATAAAAAATTTAAATACAATGTATATTATAATAGTTTAATAAGAAGTCTGTTGGTAAATCAATAATTAAATAAATATGCCACTTTTTGAAATCATGGTTTGATTTAACAAATTATTTAAAAATAATAACACTACAACAAAAGTCCAATCAGACTGGATACTGTGACAGGATTTAAGTAATATTAAAGGCCGTATATTCCAAATAATATGTATATCCGCAGTTTTATCGAAAAAGACAAAAGACTAATTTTAAAATAATAAAAAAATTATCGAAATTTTTATTAATTTCGCTCAGAATAAGCCCCTAAATTTCATATTTTTTAACCTAAAATAAAATAATGGCCTTTTGCGAAAACAAAAGTAAAAAATAGATTTATTATATTCAATTGAATTTTTAATTTTGCCTATATCAATGTCTACAAAACTGCATCAACTCAAGAATCGCGGATTTCTAGATATTTACTTATATTATAGTATTGCATTACAAATTATAATGCAATACCTGAAAATCATCGGTTACTAAGACCCATTAGAGGTTTGAATACTTTTATTAGATTTATTTAATTTATAACATACTATTATAATTATATTTGATCACAAGAGGAAATTGTCATGATAATTACTTTTTTTTCACTAATTACTTATTTTCATTGAAAAAATTTAGGTTGAATCGCTAGGTACCAAAACCATAAACAACCAAGGCCGTCCTGGCTTGTTAAATCATAAGGCATTGCTAAATAAATTATTAATCAAAAGTTTTAACTATGAAATTTTTAATACTACGCAGTAAAATTATCAAAATAATTATTTTATGTATATGTATTTCATTGTTTGGTAACATTTGTTTGTTATTTTCCTTATTTTTAAAACCTTCTAAACTCTGGGATTGCCACATGTAGGTAGTTCTTTTTGAAAATGTTCTAGAAAATTTTTAGAAAATGTACATAAAATCCCTTTTAAACTAATTTATATTTATACGATATTGAAATATATATACGTATGTACATATTATGTATTTTGTAAACATTCTATACATTCAACAATATTTAACAAATCAAAATGTAATTGTAATGAAATGATGATTCTTTCAAGTTATACTCCTACCTATTTTTATATTATTTAGAGAATTTTTATTTATCGTACATCCATACGTTGTTATCATTACAAATAAACTTATAAGTCTATATTTAAGTTTCATATATAATATGTAGCTTTACCTAGATACATCGCAATTTTGTGATTAACTCATGTCAAAATACCACCAGATTATAACGTAAATGTACAAAAGATAAGATACTAATTTTAAAATTATTGCAAAATTACTTAAAAATCAGTAAACACCACTTGAAAATGTTTTTATTTAAAAAACAAGTCTGATCAATAATATTGTATTAAATCCCAATTTAATATTTACATACCCATATAATAAATATCGCATACATGTATATCAACTTTTTTATTAAAAAAAATTTTAATTAACAGTCAAAGTATTTTATTCAAAAATATTTTCTTATTTAAAATTATTGTAAAACCTAAAAAGTTAAATAAATTTAAAATTGAAAGCAACCAATGTTTTAATAAAATTATTATTTTATTATTATTATCTTTAGTACCAGCTCGGTATGAATATGAGTATAGATGAATGAAATCTAAAAAATAAATGTATAAAACTTCAGTCAATAAAAAGATTTTGACCTTGACATACCTACATACATTCAAGTTCATAATAATGTATCACAAAGTCAATGAACTTATCTTATGAAAAAAAAAAATGTTATATCCACCTACAGAGTACAGAAAGTTTTTTTAATTTAACAGAAATTGAACGAAGTTTTAACAGAGATTTGGTGCCATAATATTTACCTATTATATGAAAGTATTTCTTGTTTACTTAATTATTAAAACAAAATTAAAGAGGAAACATTTGTTTTGTTATTTGATTTTTAATAGCATCTATATATATGTACATATATATATATATATATATATATACGTATATGTATGTACATGTATTTATGTGATGTAATGATTCCTAATTAGATTTATGATTATAAAATTACAATTAAATAAAAATACACTAGGTATTAACTATTATAATAGAATTTTCGCTAATTAATTAAATCTGAATTTTTATTAAATAAAAGCAAAAATCTTTTTTAAAAAGCTAATTTTAGTTTAAATTATCTTTTTTTAAATTTTTATTTTTATTTACAATAGGTATTTAACAGAATTTATGATTCTTTCAAAATGTATTTAATTTAAAAAAATAACGAATGTTTTGTCTGGAATATTCTAAAAAATGTTTTGTCTGGAAATCAAAAGACTAATTCAATATATTTTATAAATTTTAATAAATCTAAATATAATTGGGACTATGTAATCTATCTTTAACTAATTAATTACCTACAGTTTAATTTATTTATTTTATATTACTCGTAATATACATATAATGGAATAAGTATCATAAATGATAATGGTATACCTATTTAATTTGAAACCATCGGTTACTAAGGTAAAAGGTTTGGATAGTATTTATAATAATTTAAAAATCATTATAATTAATCAAATATAGTGTAATGATTTTTGGTCTATATTTCTATATTACTATCTACTGTAGTGGGTTCCAGGAGCTGCCATACAACTCCTTCTTTTTTGTGAGCATTACTTAACAACTAAGGAAGCTGGGTGTCTGAAATTTTGCCAAAAATGGTTTATTATTATGGCCAAAGTTTCTGCGAAATTTGGTTGGTCTACTGAAGTGAGTTCAAGTAGCTGCCATACAACTCCTTCTTTTATATGACACTACACCTAATAAAGCTGTATGTTTGAAATTTTGCTAAAAGTAATTAACCGGATGATGTTATGTTTATATTACGGTCATACAAGTATCTCAGAGTTGACACAGTTTACTCTACTACACTCTTAGTTGTTTTAATATTATCTTACATACCTATACAAAATGGGGTAAGATTAGGGAAATGATTTTTGTTTAATGGTTTCATTACCTATAATTTATATGATCTTGAAAAGTTAGTTTTTAGGCTATTCCAAAGCCACCTTACGGATTCTATCCACTTTATTATTGTAGGAGGGGTTTTATTAAACAAATTTTTGTTTTAATAAAATTTTACTCATTAAAAAAACTTTGTAGATTGTTAGGTTTTTGTACATAAAACATATCTACATACATAGGTACATAACAATTTTTTTACATAACAAGGACTTTTGGTTTGACTTCAATAAAATGCTTAATCCCTTTTTCTTTATTTTTTTTTAAATCCAATTTTTATTATAATTCAAATCATATTTTAAACAAATTTTATCAAAAATTATTTTATTAAATAACCATTTCTTAGCAACATAAGAAATTAAAAAAATATCTTTTAACCAATGTCCAGCTACATAGGAAATTAAACAAGTGATGAAAAAAAACTAAGGGTTTTTAAAAAAGCACATTTTAAAAATTATATTGTGTTAAAAACTGAGTTTAATTTTGGAAATATATACACTGCTAACTTGTAAAAACAGTATATTTTTAATTTGTAAGTCCTAATAGCCCTTCAATGGGGAAGATTGCCATAATTCTCAAGCATCTAATCTCACCCCTCCCCCCCCTCCATTTTTTTAGTTTCTAGGACTTAAACCAAAATTTGCAATTTTACTTAGAATTTTACTATCTAAGCAAAAATGGGTAAAACTGAGAGACAAGAACCGCTATTAAATTTAAGAAAAACCCTTAACATATGTTAAAATATAATGTCGGACCTTTAAAAATTTTGAATATTAATAAAAAAAAAAATTGGACAGGTATTCAAGTTACAGGTGCTTAAAAATAGCAAAATTTCAATTTTGGATCCCTTAAAGCTGTTAAACGGAGGGCGCAACAAAAAAATTTCAAGTTTCTAGCTTGAGCCGTTCAAAAGTTATGTGGGGCCAAAAACTTTGCAAAATTGAGTTTTGTATAACGGTAAATTTTAGTACCATATGGCAACCCAATGAATTTGTTTTTTAAAAGTTTGTAAAGCTCATAAAAGCAGCTACCTTTCGACGTCAGATTGAAAATATACCTCATAGAACTCTTGTTATAACGTTTTAAATATAGGGTTTCTTTCAAATTTGAGAGGCTCTAGATCCGTAACGGGTGGGGCTACAGAAAAAATTTCTTCCGTGAAATTATTTTTTTTGCAACACCTACCCGTAGTTAAAATTTCTTCTCTCTATTTAAAACGGTGTAAAAGTTTGTGTAAACATACGGACAGGCGGACGGACGGACAAAGTCAAAATTAAGAAAAACCTTTGACACTTTTTGAAACTTTCGTTTTAGAACTTTCAATTTTGTGTATAAATAAAAAAAAAATTTGACAGGTATTCAAGTTATAGATGTTTAAAAGCAAAATTTATAGCAAAATTTAAGTTTTTGGACCCCTTACAGCTACTAAACAGGGAGCATCTAACTTCTCCCAAAATTTCAAGTTTCTAGATTGAGCCGTTCAGAAGTTATGAAAGGCCAAAAATTTTGCAAAACTTAGTTTTAGATAACGGTAAATTTTAATATCGTATAGTATATACATTTGGCTTTTAAAAGTTTATAAAGCTTATAAAAGCAGTTGTCTTTTACCTTTTTCAAGTTGAAAAAGCTCCGTAACGGGAGGTTTTCGGAAAAAAGTTTTAATATTCAATTACTTTTATTGCAATACCTACCCGTTGCTGATATTTTTTAGTCAGTCGTAAGAAAAAAAGGAACGGACGATAACTAACTAAGTATATAGACACATTTATACAAAATTTTTTTGAAATGTATTAAAAAAGGATTTTAATCAATGTTCGACTATTGGTAATAGCTTGTCCGAGTATTAGCAAAAAACGAATTATTGCGTTCAAGATCTTATTTAAAAAAAAACTGTTAAATTTTTCAATAAAAAATAATATAAAATATAAAATTTAGTTATTTTATAAATTAATAAAATTTACAAAAAGATTTTACGATCATTAGTTATTGTTTTATAATAATTTGAAAGAAAACTGCCAACAGTTTGTCCGACCAATGGCGACATCACCCTACAATTTTAATTAAAAATAAAAATCTATTTGTGGGTACCGATTTAAAAATATTAACAATTTATTTTTAATAATACAGCAAAATGTTATTGTTCTATGTTCTATTAATAAATACGTGATAATATAAATTATTACTCAATAGCAATACAACTAAAATGACCTACCTCAATCTCAAACTGTTAGAAACGTAACATTGTTTTGTTATTGAAAAAATTAAAAGAAAAAAAAACCAAAACAAATTTCTAACAAAAAAAAAGTAAAAACGACTAGCACATAACAGCTGTTATATATGTTTTTATTCTTTCTACCCTTTCGTTCCAACTTAAAATATTCTCTTATTTCTAAATGTATTTTTCAAACAAATTTTAACATAAAATGTTAATGTCTAATAAAAAATCAAATGAAAAATAAAACACATATAACAGAAAATCAAACATTGTTGAAAAAAAAGTATTTTTTTCTGTTTCTTAACAATACATGTTAACAAATTACAGCTTCACAACACAGCACACAATACAACTACAAGATATTTATAACAGTTTAATAATGTTCTTGTTTGTATAATCAAAATAACATGTTTTAAAAAAAATAAGCTTCTACAGAATACGAAAAATTATTTGATTGTTGAAAAATTTTCATTTCTCATGTTTAACTTGCTTTAACAGAATAATATGTTATCTCAATTTTCTTGCAAATTGTAAATAATTAAATCTGTAAATTTGAATGTTATTGTATTCTAAGTATGTATAAGAAAATTATAATATGAAGTGTATAATGCGAAGCCATATTTGAAAATCTTAGAAATTTCGTGAATATTCCTTTTTAATTTAAATGATGACAGCACAGAAATATATTATTTTAAATTTTTAATGTACCATTAGTAAAATTATTTTAAATAAAAAGAAAATTAAGGAAAATTATAATTAAAGAAGCCACTTTCAACTAAAATATTTGAATAAAACCAATATAAGAACGTATACCTTCAATACTGATATATTAAATCCCTTTATTATGCATCCCATACATCATGGACCAGATTTTCAACTTGGTACTCAGCATGTTTACAAACCTTACATACACTATTCAACCTACCATCGATCCATCGTATAATTTTTTTTTTTTTGTTTTGAAAAATATATTCAATGGTAAAAGAATCTGATAATTTTAAATTTGAATTTTTAACAGTTTTTATTTAAATATAAAGTTCTGGCTATTTTATTTGTTTCTTCTTAAATTATGATATTTAATATTTTTTTATATTTTAAAACATTTTTCTAACTTATATTTCAAATTCTTCACTTAATTATTTGTTATTTTATACATTATAGTTTTCTTATTTTTTCAAATCGGAATATTTCAATGTTCTTTCATGTCAAAAAATGAAAAAAACGAAAAATAAGAAAACAAATGACATTTAAGTTGTTCAACTTGCCCATACACGATAAAACTAAAATGCAAACCAAAGACTCCGCCCACAAATTTGATTTTTTTCCAACCAAATTTTCAACCTTCAAAATGGTCTTTCAACTTGCCCATAGTCCATACACGATTCAAATTCGCAAGTACGCGTACTAAGTTGAAAACCCGGTCCATCGTGTATGGGAAGCATTATACATGATTTCTTCCTTTTGCTTTTCCAAGTTCCAAAAAATACAATTAGATAAAAAGAGATAAGAACGTACTAGAAATTCTATATTCCTTTCATCTGACATTGTACTGGCAATAAAATATATGAAAAAAAAAGGATAAAAAAATATAAAAACAACAATTACACAAAAAACATCAAAAAATTATAAAAAAAAAATACATTTACCGAACTTTAATCATTTAACATAACAGAATAATGTTAAATAAAAGTTTACACAATTAGTCAAACAATTGCAGATAAAAAACAAATCTGTTAAATATATTCGAGAGTGTTCTCGAAAGCTCTCAATTCTCAATGTTTATTTAACAGATCTGATAAAGTGTTAGTGCTGTAATACTGTATGTATAATGTTTATATAATATATATGTATCTGATTAACCGGCCGGCAAATTAGTATAAATAGTCGCCATATTTGCACAAAAATTCAGTATTTAAAATAAAATTCAGAAAATTCAATTCAATTGCTAAAAGCAAAAAATTTGAATCGAAAGTTTTTTAACTTAAAAAAAATTTAAAGAATTTGCATTTAACATTAATTAATTTTATTAAAGCATAAAAAATGTCATTGTTACCATTATTACTTTCAAATTCATTGGAATACGATCCATGGGAAATTAGACGTCATTATCCACGTCGTCGTCAAGTAGCACCATGGGATAATTTTGGTTTGGGAATGCATCCAACTGAAATTCAATTATTAGCCGCTCTTCCAACATTATTGGGTAATAATCGAAATGAATTGGCACAAAATGAAGATGTACCAAAACCAGTTATTGGTAAAGATGGTTTTCAAGTACATATGGATGTACAACAATTTAAACCAAATGAAATTGTCGTAAAAACTGTCGATGATCATATTGTTATTGAAGGAAAACATGAAGATAGACAAGATGAGCATGGTTATATTTCACGTCATTTTGTCCGAAAATATAAATTGCCAAAAGGATATGATGCTAATCATGTTATTTCATCATTATCATCTGATGGTGTTTTAACAATTAAAGCTCCACCACCAGCTAAATCTGTTGAATCCAATGAAAGAATTGTACAAATTCAACAAACTGGGCCAGCTCATTTAAATGTAAAAGAAAATAAGTCTGAAGAAAATGGTAGCGGAGAGCCAGCAGCTGAAAAGTAAAAATTTTTTTTAATAATATCGTAATTTAATATTCCCTAAATCCTAATTATAATGTAACTTGTATTATGCAGTTTATATACTTTAAAAGTATTTTAAGTTAATAATTTTTTTTGTGACTGAATGGTAAATGTTAATGTTTTTTGTCTCATATTAAAATTGGCTTGATGCTAATTAAATAATTCTTTTTTTTTAATAATAAATTATAAATAATATTTAAAAAAATAAACGAATTGTGTTTTAAATTATTTTGGTAATATTTAAGGTCAAAGTGACTTTAATTTAAATGTAAAAAACAGGGCGTTTTCACTGTTAAAATAATGTGCATTTGCATAACATGAAATTTCAAAATGGTGTCGTATAGGTACTCTAGAGACTTGGTACTTTTTTTTTAAAAATAAAAATTTCTCAACGGAATTAACTCAAAAAAAATTTTAGCTAAGAGTAAAACTTCAAAAGGAAAATAATCAAATTAAAAAATTTTGAATTTTACAGAGTAGGGTTATTAAAATGTCTGTAAGTTCATTGGTTTAATGAAAAATTCAAGGTTAATCCCAAGGTTCATTATCGTGTTTGTCATTGTAATATTTTTTAAATGAATTTTTAGTGTACTTTTTTGTATACGGTTCTTTTTAAAATGATACCTAATTATTAAGGAGATAGGTACAGGACTTACTTTTTTATGACTATTTACAAGTTTTAACAATATTAGTCATTGTTTTTTTAGATTCTAACGGTTTCCACGATTTTCTCTTTTTTAATAAGGCACTTAGAAAACTTATAAAAACTTCTATTTGGGCCTCTTATGAGTCTTATGAGAAGTTTCATATGTATGTAATATGCGTACCCTATTATACTAAGAGTTGTAATTTATACAAAAATAAGGAAGGGAAATAGGACATCTGCAATGAAAATTAAATTAAAAGGATTTTTTCTTAAGAATTGAAAACTTCGTAATCTTAAAAATTTTTGAAAATTGCATTTTATTTTTAGGCAAAGCACATTTAAAAAAAAAATTTTTCTATATAGTTTTTGGGTGTTTAGTACGAAATTCCAAACTATAAAATCTGTCGCAACCGCCTCCAAACACCGCTAAATAAAATTATTGGAATTCTCATTTTGGTTCAAACTCTGAAATCTTCCAACTTTTCAAAAAAATAATAAGTCAGCAACAAATCATTTAATATATTGGCGGCTGCCGTCCCCAATTATTGAAGTTCCAAAGTTTAATTTTAGATAGGTATTCAGTTTTTGTTTAGGGCTAAGCAAATTATCTTGAATAAACTGATTATATTTATGGAAATAGTTGATACGCGGATACTTTATCATAAAGTAATGGTATATATGAAATAAGGTAACCATCTATACACTTTTTGGAAGTAGTATACTTCTTTGAAACCATTTATACTCCCCAAAATATCCATTGTTCGAAAGCACTAGAATTGTCTAAACACTAGAATTTTCTAAACACTTGAATTGTTTATGGGTTGAGTAGACGGTTTCTAAATAAAACACAATTATTTTATAAAAATTGTTTGAATAGTCTGCAGGAATGGACAAAATTTGTAATTCTGAATGGGTTTTGTTGCAAGGAAGGCAGCATAAGCTAGATAATCATAACCGAATCAGTTATATTTATTATTAAAATAAAATAATATACTCCTCAGATGAAAACCTAAATGGTTTTTATATGAAAGCGTTTTGAAAACCATTTAATTGTAAAGAAATTAATTTAGTAATTTTCATTATAAATTTCAACAAATATAAAATTTATAATTTTAAAATTACAGTTTACTTCATGATATCTGTAATATGCTGCTTATTTTTTCAGTTTTATGTATTAAAAGGGCATAGAAATGCAATTCAATTGAACCCATATCTAGCTATGTGGTCTATAAATACATTATAAAATAAAAAAAGTTTTTTTATTTGGTTTTGTTACACCCGGGTTTTTTTAAAACTCTATTTTCTAAAAATAACTTAAGAATGATATATGAGCATGAAATGATAAATTTTAAAAAAACTATATTCATTATCAGGATATACATATATATGTACATACACTACGTCTAGTCAGAATTATTATTTATTTGAAAAATTATAAATTAACGAAACAAAAGTTTACATTATGTAGATCATGTTATTGAAAAATAAGGTTAGCGTTTCAATCCAACCATTAAATTCAACCGCAAATTTTAATTTGAATCGAATATCGATAGAAAAATTTAATTATTATGTTTGCAATGTCTTTTGTTTTTTTGTTTAAAAAAAATTAATATTAAGGATACCAGAGCACCTATTTTTTTAATTCGGGTTGATCTAATGCAATCAGAGAAATCTTAAAAATTGTATCAGACATTTAGGTTAATACAAGCTTCAGTTATATTTTTATTTAGAGAACTATTACTAACTGATTAAGTCATCATTTACAGGTGTTGGTAAGTTAGTAAATAATAAAAAAAAAAAGCTTCAATTTATATTTTATACTATAACATTTAATTATTATAATAATAATAAACTACATTTGACTAAAAAAATACGAGCACCACGCTTTCAACTCGTAATGTGACAAAAAACATACGGATATCAGACTACGGTAGTTAGTTCCTGCCCGAATTACTATTAACGATCATACTAACGTAAAGTCTGGCTTAAGTCTGGCACTTAAGTGCTAGTTTATTAACATAAATATAAAAAGGCTGAGATAGTGAATTGGTCTCCTTTAACATTCGCGTAATAGGTTCGAAATTCCCATAATCTGTCTAATTGCGTGCTATATTAAAGAGTTATACATTTCGTGAATTGCTCTAATTAAAAAAAAAAAATTTAGAGCTTGAAATTTATTTATTTATTTGTAGTACCAAACAATTGTAAATATTGCCTGGTAATATTAATCCTTTGCCGATTTGACATTTAGACTTATGATAAATTATTGTATTTGATCCGACCAGCGTTTGACAACCGAGACTTTTCGACTTTACCACTAAGCTATCAATCAGATTAGCTTGAAATATAGGATATGCTAAGAAAAGTTAGACATGAGTTAGACGTTTTATGAAATTTAAGACGTTAATTGTAATTTTAGTAGGCATGACTATAAGAAATATGTAGGTAAATCATACAATTAAATATAAATTAAATATTTTTTAACTCGCCCTTTAAATATTATTTAAAAAAAATGCAATTTAGAAATGTTATCATCTGGCAACCTCTTATAAGCGTTTTAAATATTTTCATATTAACTTTGTTTTGTACATTTTTATGCAGTTACATAAATTTATTTTGATGGTTTTGGTTCGAAGATTCACAAATCAAAATATAATTGTTTTAAAATGAAATTAAAAATAAAACAATAAATTTTAAAATGAATTCTAAAAGTTTTTAATTTTTTTTTGCAATCGATTTTATCATTAAATTAAAATTTTTTTTCATTTTAATCTGATGCCATTGAACTGCACCGTTTTTTTTTAGAACAGTTTTTTTTTCTTTAATTGTCAATAATGCAAAAGAAGAGTAAAAAAGAAATTTTGTTTACTTTTTTTGTTTTTTTTGAATATTTTTTTTTATTATTTTAAAGTATTTTATTATTTTAACAGATGCTTCTCATCAGCTGTTATTTTCTAAAAATATAACACAGTCAAAACAAAATTACAGTAAATTTTTTTTTTGTATCAAAGAGGTGAGGCATATTTTTTTAATTTGCAATTTATTTTTTTCTAAAAGCTTCTTATATGAACCCAGACGACGAATAAACAAGTTATATTTATATACATATGTACATACATATGTTTTTATGTATACGCATTTCATTTATTTTTTGACTTATTACCCTTACTTTTTTTATCTACTACGTTTTAATTTTTGAAAATGATTGAACATATTTTTTTACAAAAATTTTGTATGTCCCAAATTATTGAAGAATAATTTCAAGAAAATTCTGGAATTGTATACCCTACCCTACCCTACCCATCCATTAAAATAAAATGTAACACAACACGACGTAAAAATAAATTGTAAAATATGTTATGTTATGTTAATACTGTTAAATTTTTTCTAGTTCCTTTCCTTCCCTTTATAAAGTACATATGCATACATAATATAATAGTAAATAACATATTTTATGTTAAAATCACATTAAAGCTTTTTATTTTTGAAATAACAGAAAAAATTTTCTGTTTCATTATTAACAGAAATATTTTTATTATTAACATACAAGTATAACAGAAATTATTAAAAAAATTCTGTTAAAGATTTTTTAAATGTATTTCGTATTTCTACAAATTTCTAAAAGAATATTATAGAAGGTTAAGAACGTATCTTTTTTAAACATTCAATGTGTTGTTAATAGAAAAAAAAATTCTGTAATATTAAAATTTACAGAATTTAAGAGCGAATAGGTATATTAATATATAATTTTTATTTAAAAAACTACTGTATGAAATGTTGCGTTACTTTAACGCCCTATGCATTATTGCACTTTTTAAAGTGCAAGAAGACCTTGTAACAAATGTGAAAAAAGATAAAAAAAATTCCTTCTTAAAATTGAAATAAGACCCTTCGGTTATTATTGAATGTATTTGCTTTATTAGAAAACTGTTATACGTATATATGTATGTATTTAAAAATCAAGATTATATGGTTAAAATCAATCGACTTTAATTCCTAAACATTTTAAAATTGTAATAGAGCATATTGACTTTAATTCCTTTCTGTATTTGACTTTATAACATAAATGCGTACATATAAATATTCTGGAACAGAAGAATACCCTGATTTTGAATCCAACTCTAAAATCTCTTTTAATTCAGAATTCCTCATATACCTAGGTACATGCTTTTGAATTCAATTCTACAAACCCTACTAACTGAGAAACGCTCGCGTTGTCGTCAAAGTCCCCGCCAGAGGTCGTGTGGGTGTGGTATGACGGTCATATGTCCGTCGCGAGTCTTGCGAGTGGCCGTTTCATTTTTAGAATAAAACTAATCATTTGCAGTGTTATGGCCAACTAATATTCATATCGGTAATAGAAGAGGGGTGAATTAGAAGAGATTTTAGACTTGCATTCAAGATCAGGGTATTCCCTAAATAAAAGGGATTTTAGAGGTGGAGTCAAAAACAGGGTTTTACGCCTTTTCTAGAATATTTATACATATGTTTATGCAAGATTCTAAATTAGTGCAATATGCGGTAATAGTGCATATTATAAAAAATAGTGCGAGGGACCTTATTGCACTTTAAAAAAAGCACATTAACGACCTTCGGGCGTTATTTCATCTCACCATTTTTTCCACTAAAAATTAAATGTATGTTATGTTACAGTTACAAATTTTTTTTCTCCTGTCTGTTAATGAAAATGCATGTATGTTATGTACATAATGTATCACTTTTATCAGAATGAAAGGTAAATTCGAAACTAATTTAAAATTACTTATTTCCCACAAAATTAAAAAGTAAGTAAAAGGGTGTGGCCGAGGAAATGAAAACCTTTGAAATCTAAAGAATTAGTTATTATTAAAATCAACAAAACCCTTGTCAATGTCAACTTTAAAATTTTTAATTTATTCAGAATTGAGAATTAAGAAATAATGATGCAATTGTACAATTTCTGGAATATGTACTTAATATGATTAATTAAATGCATTTAAATTGGCAGGCATTTGTTAAAATATATGTATGTATGTATGTTTTAATTTTTATTTCTTATGATTTAGGTATGTATGTAGATATTACATAATATGTATGTACAATTTTCTAGATTTTGGTAGCTTTTATAAATTACATTTAATATTAATTCTTTTATTTTATAAGGTAGGTTAGTACCGAGTTGCGAGTGCCGGCAAAATGAAAAAGAAGAAAATAAATATTTTTAATACATACTAAATGCAATATCGATTTTTAAAAACATTTCTATTTTTGGCACTACTAAGTAAAATTTTAAACTTGCTTTCCCCCCCGTCTAAACAACAACAACAAGTAAAATTTTATGTAAGGAAGAAATGATTTATCTAATTAAAGATGAAAATCTCAAAAAAAAAATTCATTCACTCTGTTTCAGAAAAATGTAAACACAATAATTTTTTATTTTCAGTGCCAATATTTTTGTATTTTTGGGTTCAATGTTTTCTGATGAATTTTTTTATTAGATATTTTTTTTTTCAAATTTGGACAACTTAAAAAGACACTTAAGAAAGCCTTTATAAGACACCAGGAAAATCTAAATTCTTAGAATTTCTATTTAAAGATAAACACCTCTTTTACTCCACTCTGTAGCCAGAAAAGTGGAATAAATACCCAAACTGATTATGCAGTATGAAGGCTGAGAAGTAGGAGGATAGGAATGGATAAGTTATTTTTATTAAAGTATATGAAAATGCTTCTTGATATAATCTTAATAAAACGGTAGTAAAACTCTATAAAAAATGGCTAAATAAAAAAGCTATTAAAAATTATTTATTAATATATTTTGTAATATGTAGTATATACATAGGTACTATTTATAGGTTATTTTTCGAATATATTTGATACATTTATGTATACATACACATACGCACCTTGCTTTTTGATTCGATATCCAGTAAACCTTACAATTTGAGTTCAGATAAGAATATTAATGTGCTACAAATTTTCAAAAAATTTAAAAAAAATATACCTATAGTTTCACTCTGTCCCTCCGTTCGTATGTTTACAAAACTTCTACACCGTTTGAAATAAAAAAATTAAGTTTTAATAACGGATAGATATATGTAGGTATATTTCTAAGGTTAAACCTTAACATTAAAGCTCTAACATCATGTTCCAACTTATTAACAAGTTTTCTTGATTGCTTTGAGCTTATAAAGAACATATAACATAAACAAGTGATGAAAAAAAACCAAGGGTTTTTAAAATTTTGTTTTTTTTTAACATTTTCAAAATTATATAGTGTTTCATACTGAGTATTTGATCGAAATATAATATTGGAGCTTCAACGTTAACGTTTAATTTAGGAAATATATACCTATACACATAAAAGTGTGATAAAAGTTACTGCTTACTTATAAAAACATTAATTTTTTAATTTTATTGTGAATTCCACCACAATTTGGAATTTTACTTAGAATTTTATTATCTAAGCAAAAACGGCTAAAACGGAGATACACTTTCTTCAATTTAAAGAATCCCTTTTAAATTTAAGAAAAACCTTTAACATATGTAAAAATATTGTATATTAACAAAAAAAATATTAGACATGTATTCAAGATTTACATCTGTTTAAAAATAGCTAAATTTTTATTTTTGAGCCCTTATAGCTATTAAACAGAAGGAGTGACAAAAAAATTATTTTTAACCGACTTCTACTAATTTCTGAGGATCTAACTTCTCCTAAAATTTCAAGACGCTAGCTTGAACCGTTCAGAATATATGTCGTCAAAAAATTTAAGAAAATTGCGAAACTTCGCATAACTGTTAATTTTAGTACCGTATGGCAACTTTATACATACATGCAATATATTTTTGTAAATCCTATAGCTCTCCTTTACTGTTTTTAGATTGAAAGTATACGCTATAAAATTCTGGTTAAACCAATTTAAATAACGGTTAATTTTAATACCGTATGGCAACCCTATACATTTGTCTTTTAAAAATTTAAAAAGCTTATAAAACCAGGTGTCTTTTACCGTTTAGATTGAATATATACCAAGAAGAACTGTTGTTATAACAATTTAAATATAGGGCATTTTCCGATTTTGGGGAGCTACAGCCCTCCTTCACGGGTAGGGCTACAGAAAAAAGTTCTTCTATGAAATAATTTTTTTTTTCCAATACCTACGAATGGTTTAAATTTCTTTTCTCTATTTCAAACGATGTAAAAGTTTTTGTAACGATACGGACGGACGGACGAATAGACAGAGTGAAACTATATAGATACATTAAATTCTTTTGAAAATATTCTTAAAAGTTGTATTTCATATAAATTTTCTTATTTTAATACAAAAAAAGCAAAAATAATAAAAAACATTATTTTGCAAATTATCAATGAATTTAGTTGTTTATCAAAAATTCATATTATATACGTTAAAAGACTTTAAAATTCTCTATTATTTTTCTATTTTTCGTACCTACGTAATACGTTTCGTATGTATCATATCTTATTTAAAAATATATATATATGTTTTTATTAAATATGTTCCGACCAGGATTTGAAAAACCCGAGAACTTTCTAGGAATAAATACTTTCTTATATTTAGAATATTAAAAGAAAATTATAAACATTTTAGAAAAAAATGAGAATAAGGATATTTTCAAAGTCCCATTTTATTTCATTAGCATTATACTTTTACTATCATTAGGTTTATACATATATGTACATGCCATTAGTATAATATTAACAGTAAAAGTTCGTTAAGATAAAAATTAAAATTTTTTTTTTTTATCTATTAAAAGAATAGTTATTAATAATATTAAAAATTCTAATTTTTCATTTGACATAAAATCATAAATATAGGAAAATATAAAACCTATTAGGAAAAATCCGATAAAAGAAAATTCGCGAAATCGAAGTTACCTTCATAGGTACATACAATGTATATAAAAGAATCTTTTTAATTGGATGACCTACTTTAAGTTCAAATCTAGCATTTTTTCATTTTTAAAATGGCAATGAACCTTACAAATTACAATTGTAGTATTCTGTATTTCTTATGCACAAAATGCATAGCGAGCATGTCTAGAAATTTCTTTCCATATTTATTAACATTTTTATACATTTAAAATTATAATAACATAATGTTAACTAAATTACATTTTCGTTTACATTTCCATATAAAATTTTTATTAATAACATAACACTTTGTAAAATAACATTCAAATTCTCTAGGCAAATCGAGAAATTTCTCTGTAAAACAAAATGTTATCTCAATAAATAATAAATAACATTCATGTCATCGAGAGATCGAGAAATTTTTCTGTAAAATAAATGTTATTCATTATTTTAACAGGCTTTAATAGATAACTAAACTGAATGCAACACATTTAACAGAAACAGTATAAATATTGAAATTTTTCCGATTTTGATTCAGTATTTAAAAAATTTTCATTAAAGAAAATCAAATCTTGCAAGTCAAGAACCTACCAAAGTAATTTTATAAAAATATTTGAAAAGTTAAAAAAAAAATACAAAAAAAAAAAATGTCTTTAATTCCTTTCTTAGTCGATTATGATCCTTGGGAACTCAGACGATATTGTCCAACACGTCGTCAATTTTCACCATGGGATAATTTTGGTTTAAGTATAACACCAGCTGAAATTCAATTATTATCAACATTGCCATCATTATTAAGTGAAGATCGAAATGAATTGAAAAATCGTGAAAATCAACAACTTCAACCAATTGTTGGTAAAGATGGTTTTCAAGTTCATATGGATGTTCAACAATTTAAACCAAATGAAATTAATGTGAAAACTATTGATAATTTTGTTGTGATTGAGGGAAAACACGAAGATAGACAAGATGATCATGGTTATATTTCGCGTCATTTTGTCCGAAAATATAAACTGCCAAAAGGATATAATGCCAATAATGTTGTTTCATCATTATCTTCTGATGGTGTTTTAACGGTTAAAGCACCACCACCAGCTAAATCAATTGGTACAAATGAAAGAATTGTTCAAATTCAACAAACTGGACCTGCCCATTTAAATGTTACAGAAAATAAAACTGAAGAACAAAATGAAAAAAAATAAAAATGGTGTTCTTCTAAAATATACCTACAATAATTTATTAAATTGATGAACTGATAATTTTAATTTTTTTTTTTTTTTAATTTTATAAAACATTTCAAAAATTTTAAATAAAATAAAAGTTTAAAATTGTAATAATTTGTCTTTTAATTTTTAAAAAATTTTTAAAAATGTTTACACTTTTTCAGATAGTTTAAAAAAGGATTGGTACTGAATACAATAATCTACACCCCTATTCTAAATTCCCTCGTACGGCTAAGCCGGAGATAATCTACGAAAAAGTGATTCTCAATTCCGACTTAACGTTACGAAAAGTGCAAAAGTCTACGAAAGAAATATTCATTTGTAGCATATTTGTATTTCATATATTAAAATTTTTAAGGGTAAAATAACGAAAGAACTAGACTAATCAAAATATTAAAGAAATGATAGCAAATATTTTACTATTTTTTATTTATAATTAATCTTAAAATACTTTTTTCTCAAAATAATATTCAAAAATTATTAGATACCCTACTACAAATTTGAAAACAATAAACATGATTCTAACTTAAAAAAATTAATTCAAATATCAAAGTTGCCATTGCAAATTTAATTTTCTACGAGGGAATTTAGAATCACTAAAACTTTTTTTTCGTAGCGTAGCCAATTTTTCGTAGAAAGTCTACGAGGGAATTTAGAATAGGTGTGCTAATAAAGAAATTTGTGTAGATATATATTGGAAAAGAAGGGAATTTGTAGATTAAAATTAAATTAGCCGATAGTTATCTTGTTCTAGTGTAGTAGAAACGGTTGTTTTTCAAACAGATTTTTTAGTTTCATAATATGAACGAATAACCACAACTTTCAAAATAAATATGCACTAAATTGATGACAACTAGGATTCTACAATAAATATTAATATTATAATTAAGGAATAATTTAATTATCACACCTATTCTAAATTCCATCGTAGACTTTCCACCAAAAAAAATTTTTAGTGATTCTAAATTCCCTCGTAGAAAATTAAATTTGCAATGGCAATTTTGACTTTTGAATTTATTTTTTTAAGTTAGAATGATGTTTATTGTTTTCAAATTTGTAGTAGGTATCTAATAATTTTTGAATATTATTTTGAAATGTATTTTAAGATTAATTATAAATAAAAAATAGTAAGATATTTCATATCATTTCTTTAATATTTTGATTATGTCTAGTTCTTTCGTTATTTTACCCTTAAAAATTGTAATATTATGAAGTACGAATATGCTACGAATGAATATTTCTTTCGTAGATTTTTGCACTTATCGTAACGTTAAGTCGTAATTGAGAATCACTTTTTCGTAGATTATCTCCGACTTAGCCGTACGACGGAATTTAGAATAGGGGTGAATTATTAAGGGGGGGAAGAAAATTTTGTCAACCATAGGTCTGGCATAATTCCTTAGAGTAATCAATTTAGCAAGATTTAAAATTTTTTAACAACTCAAAAAGAACCCCAGAGTTGGTGAGATCTTATATACCATCTTATAACAAAAATGAAATGTAGTCGACACTCAAAATTCTAGTATGTATTACATATATGATTTCGAAATAGGTACTAATTTTTTAAACCGTTAATTGAAGCTGTAAAACCTTTTTTCTTATAAAATTTTGTAAGCCGAACCTTTAAACTATATGAAAAAAAAATAATTGTAATTAAATTTTCAAAATAAATAATTCATACCTTATTATAAATTAAATTTTTTAATATAATGTGCTTAGGTAAAAAAAATTTAAGCCTTTGTTGTGTTTTTTCTTTAGAATTACTAGTTTACAAGTACCGCAAAAGAGTGTTCCCAACTCTTTTCTTCTAATTTGAATTCCTATTCTAGACAGTGGTAAAAACTCGAGGGAAATTTCCCATTTTTAAGGGGAATAAAAGTGAAAAAATAATAAGGGAATTTTTATAAAATTTTCATTTTAATTTTTAACATTACGTTTTATTTAAAATTACATTTATTTTACTTCTTATATACAATAACAATTTCAAAGTAAATTTATAATATTTAAAAAAAAAAAAAGCAAGTGGCAAATAGTCTAGTGGAAATTTTGATAACTTTTTAAATTATGGATATTAAAATTTAAAAATAACATTTGACATTTGTTCATAATAATGCTATTAAATAATTGCTAACTGCCTTTAAACAAATAATCACAAATCATTTTAGTGACCACAGTAATTATTAATCAATTACTTAAAATTTAATTATAAAATTTCTTATTACCAAAGAAAAAGAAATTTTATAACGGAAAAATATTTTGCAAATTTTGAAAAAATGTTCAGTCCAGTCCATCTGACCCTAAGGTATTCAGACAAATCATTAAATATGCATTTTCTTATGCGTATACAAATTTTACGGGTACTTCTTCTGTCATTATTTAAAGTTGCATTTATGAGAATGTTTAATAATCAGCTTTTCATGTGTTTTTTTTTTAAATTTTTGAAATTGAAATACATACATTTGAATTGGCGATTTTGTAAGTTATTTCATATAAAGATATATTCCATTTGCTTTTAAAATAAAATATTTACTTTTTAATAGTATATAATTCAACAAAACATCAGCAAACAAGTTTGAACAATATTGAAAAAAGAAAATGTAGTCAATTATATAAAAAAAATAATGGAATCTTTATCAAAATATTTTTATTTTTTTGGTTATTGTATACTTTTCATATATTTTGATTTATAATATGTATCTACATCTTCAGGTTTTTATTCATCGTGAAAATGCAAATCATAAGCAAATTAAGAACACAACAAAGTTTATTAAACAAAACAAGCGGTGGTAATAATCTTTCGTGAATATTTGAAGATTCTTTGCAAAATGGTCTGCGCAAACGTACGATTTTTCTTGTTGGAATACTTGTGAATGCATATTTAAGTTTAAACGTGAAATCATTTAAACTTTAATATTTTGTCCAGAGTGAAACCTAAAAAAAATGTTTAAAATATTTTTAATGATAACATAAAAACCCAAAAAACTTTTTTTTTCTTATTTTATCAACTCTATATTCTATTTTTAAATAAATATCTCTTTATTTTTTAATTAAATAATATTGAGTACAAAAAACAGAATTTTTTTTGAACACTCTATTTTTTTTTCATTCAGTTTTAACTTGGTAGTATTTACTTAAAAGTTTCTTTCATATTTCACATTCAAAATTTGTGTTTCGCGAAGAAACTAATCATTACATGCATACCTTACCGCTACTTATTTTTGAAATTTCTCTGAAAATATTTTCCCTATTTCCTTTCTAGTACTAGTATTGCTATGCTTTTCTCTATTTAATTCAATTAATTTTGTTCAGAAGTCCGAACATGATTGAAAAATTTCCTTCATTTTGATTTTATTGAAACATTTTTTTTAGCAACATTTTCTGGAAACATTTTTGTATATATGTCAAATAATGTCAAATTAAAAAAGTAAATTACGTTAAAATGTCAAATGTCATTTTTTATCGTATCGTAAATCGTATAAAAACAACAAAATAATCATCAGGAGGAGAGAAGTAAAAAACCCATTGGGTATTTTTTCTTGTAGGAATCCAATTCAAATCAAAGTGATTTAATAAAAATTTTTAAAAAATAAGTAATATAAACTAATCGATACTTGCTTATTATGAAAAAAAAAATAAAAATGAATTTGTGAATATTTATATATAAACTTAAATTCGAATTATATCAAAAAAATTCGGATAAAAAATACTTAATTATAAATAAAAAGCCGTAAAAATGTTTTCTACGTTGAAAATTTGTTGCAAATGGCTATATTCGAAAGGAAAATTGAACGTAAAATAAAACTTGATGATACTCAGTGTATTACTTGTTATATTGAAACTGCACAAACAGTAAATAATCATACGGTAAGGGCACAAATAATATTTGTTCATTAAAATAAAACTAAAATGAATTATCAAATCACTGTGTTGTGAGTTCTAAAAATTATTAAAACTAATAAACATATACTAACCATATAACTTACTTAATCTTTAGACTTGAACTAAAACATATCTTTAACATTTAACATATTTATGTGATAAGTGCCTATTAAAAAAAAAAAAAAAAATTGTTTTTCAAAAAAGGATAAAGTTAATCATCAAATCATATAAATTAAAAAAAAAAAACGACCATTGTATACTTAAGATATTGTTTTCCTTTTACTTATAAAGGAACTTCAAAACTCTGATAAAAATCAATAATTTATGAGTAACATCATCATAATATAGTAAGAGTGTGTTTTTTTTTTTGTTAAATATAATTTCCAGAAAATACATAATATAAGGATATATATATATTGTATATATAAAATTTTATATATCAATATTATGATTCATTATATATATATATATATTATATAATTAATATAATATATGTATATATAAGATAATAAACTACAATTTAAGTGTTTTGGAATTATTCAAATCAAAAGGAGTTAAGATAAATTTTTTTTTTATTTTTTTTTATTTTATTTTTTCAAGGAATATGTTATTAGAGTACAAAGGGGACCAGTTAAAGAAAATTCTTGGAGAATATTAAGACGTTATAATGATTTCGCTAAACTTAATAAAGAATTTCAAATATCCGGTATACAGATACCGTTTCCTGGTAAACGTATTATTGGTAACATGCACCCAGATTTTATAGCTGAAAGACGTAAAGCATTACAAGAATTTTTAAACGAAGTCCTAATGAATCCAATATTGGCCTCATCGTTACCAACAAAACGTTTTGTTGATCCGGATACTTATTCACAATCATTTCATGGTAAGTTATTTTATTATGTTTCATTAAGTATAAAATATAAATAATAATTATTGATAATTAAGTATATGACATATATAAATTAAAAAAATATGTTTTAATCAACTCTTTAAATTAAAGTAATTATTAAAATAGGTATTCTGTTAAAAAAATTAAATCTAATCCCAACCCTACCGTGTGAAACTTTACTTAGATATTTGAAAAGAGTTTTGTTACTCAAGCATAAAAATATCATATTTCTATGATTAAAAAATAAATATTAATGTTACTTATTTTAATATATATTATTTTTTCTATTTATTTTAATACATGTAAATGTTTTTTATATTTTCCAAGTGGTTAATCTAAACTAGACCTAACATTTCAATTGCTTTTAATAATTGAATGATTGAGAATAATAGATTACCTTGCAAAACTAATATTCAATAGTAAACATAATAACATTA
The DNA here is from genome assembly GCA_963082915.1 of Dolichopus griseipennis. Lineage (NCBI taxonomy): Eukaryota > Metazoa > Arthropoda > Insecta > Diptera > Dolichopodidae > Dolichopus > Dolichopus griseipennis. Next base: position 103,671,938 of record OY720442.1, read on the forward strand.
TAAGTGTAAAGAACACATTTAGTAGAAAATTTATTATTTGTGAATAAAATTTACATTATTTCAAAGTATTTAACAAATAAAATATTTAGCTTAATTTTTATAATTTGTAGAATAAAATAAATTGTTATCTCTAGAGGTTTTGTATTATTTAACTTTTCTTTCGTCTTTATGGTATAATAAAAATATAAATTTTATTTCTGTTCTTTTATTTAAACATATGTCAAACAAAAATAAATAAAAATAAATATAACCAAATAATCATTTTAATGAAATGAAAAATAAATATATTAAAAATTATTGTACTTATTTAAATATTTTTCTTGAAATTTAATCCAAATTTTGTTAGGTTTTTTTTTAAACAAAATCATAAAAATTATTATAATTTATAGAAATGTGGGAAGTTTTAAAAATATAATTAAACTATTTATAATATTAAATATAATTCTACAAGTCATTCTCAATAGGTGGGCCCCCTTATCTAAATTTTTTATCAGAAAGCTTACGATAACGAAAAAATATTCAAATTATGATAATATTGTTCAAGTTATTTTATAATCTTAAAATATAATCCTGAAAATCAATCACAAATCACTACTGGTGGTACAAATTATAGTAATTATAATTAGAAGGATAATTTCAATCAATTTTATTTACTAGTAAATTTCATAAAAATAAAAACAACCCACATATTTTGTTTATTTTTACAAAAATTACGAAAAAAATTCCTAGTTAAAAAAAAAATATTTGTTTATGACTTATAACAATAATTCGGCTAATCAGCATAATTCATATATTCGTTTCAAATTTCAAATTCATTAAATTCAAAACTGTTTTAAAATTTTCTGATATCAAATAAAATTGTAGATAGATTTATTTCATAAAAATACAAAGTTAATAAGAGGTGTTAAAAAATTTTTTTGTTCACACATCAATGGCATGTTAATGTTCAATAAGGAAAAATAAAATTGATTTTACCATTATATACCTAGTTCGACATCTGTACAAACATTCATTAATGAAATTGTAATTAAATATAAAATCTGTGTAAAAAATTTTTTTTTTGTAATATATTCTAATGATAAAGAAACTTGAAAGTTTATAGTTAGATGTATCCTTAAAATCGATTTTTAATTTATTTACTTTCAACAGGTTGAAATTTACGTATAATACTATTTTTATTATGTACTATTTTATAGTTTGTTTGTTTTTATGTACATTTTTTTTTTTTACGAAATGATGTCAAATGGGGATACCTTATAAAACAAAGGTGTATATAAAAATTTAAATATGTATATAGGAATAAAAAAAGTTTTATAATGATTTTTTTGTTGTTTTGGTTTTTTGTGTTTTGCAATTTTATGTATTGTATTGTAATTAGGATAAAATAATTCAATCTTATTAAAAGGTAAAAAAAGAAAAATAAATTCAGCAAAAAAGTAAAAAATTGAAAAAAGAAAATTAATTCCTCGTCTTTATTTTCAGTAAAATTATAAATTAAAAATTTCTATAGCTTATTTATTGTAAAATTAAAATAACAATTTTCATTATGTTGTCGATAAATAAAATGAAAATACACTTTTATAGAGTACCCATTATATTCATAATTATAATATGATTTAAATGTAAATATATCCCAGTATTAGCCTGAATGGATATTTAGATAAAGGGGAAAGTTAACTAAGTCAAAGAAGATGTATTTTAATAAGTTTTCCATTTTAATAATAAAAACCATTAAGATAAGAACTCTTCTTTTAATGAATTTTTAATCAGTTAAAGAAACTTAAGTCTTAAAATAATAGTTCGTCATTTATCAAAGGTTAATTTTATTATAGTTTCATATAATCATTAAATTTTGTATAGTTTTTTATAAAATCATTCTTAAAAATTATAAAATAAAATATATCAATGAATGATTTTTTTTTAAGATAATGCTGTACAAGGTGCATCATTATGTCTACGAAATGATAGTCTCTATACACTTGGTCCATCATTAGGCCAAATGGGATGGAGATTACGAAAACATTATTTTAAAGTAAATCCAAAATCACCACAAGAAAAATCACTTGGTAAACATTTAGTTAAATCAGGTTCGCAGTCAAATCAATCAAAACAGCAACATCAACACCAACAACATCAACAACAACAGCAGCAACAACAACAACAACAACAACAACAACAACAACAACAGCAACAACAACAACAGCAGCAGTCATCTAACAGTCATCATCATCATTCTGGTAGTAGTAATAATGCCAGTAATGTATCGGGAAGTTCATCAAATAATGGAACACATGGTGGCTCTACTTTAACAACAAACAATACTAATCAAAACCCACAAAATGAATTGGTGCTAACATGGACCGAATATGGTCCTGATAAATATATGGATGAAAAAGATATTCATAGTATATTAAAAAGTTTATCACAATTACAACATCCTTATATAGAACCAATATTATTTAGTGCATGCAATGATAGCGGTGCACTTGTTATAAGAAAGTAAGTAGTAATATTAAGTATGAATTAGAAAAAAAAAGTTCAAAACCCGTTTTTTTTTATTAAAAATATTTCAGATTGCATATGTATGGAACTTTGAAAGATTTTATTTGTATGTCTACGCCGAAAAAGGCATATTTAAGTAAATATGGTAGTTGTAAAAATCGATCAACATTATCATTAAAAGAAATTGCACAGTATGGCATCCAAATTATAGATGCTTTAAGATTTTTACATTCAAAAGGATTACCATTTGGTAAATAAATTATTTTCATGATACCAAGAAATTGGAAATTTTTTTTAATTATTAAAAATTTGTTCAGGTCATTTGCATACTGGAAATATTATACTTACTGATGATGGGATTCGTCTTTTAGATATTGAAAATTTTGTATTAGGTGTCCCTGCATTTTATAGACCATTTTTTGTTCAACATAGTAAAATGCATACAATGGAAAACATTGATGTTTACTGTTTTGGTCATATTTTGTTTGAAATGTGTATGGGTTATCCAATGCAAGAATCAGTAATGCGACAACCACTGGATATTCCAGAACCCCTAAGTAAGTATTGTCATTTTTAATTAAAAATACCTGTGTTATGCTAATGCTTTATTATTTTTTACAGAACAACTTCTTGATTCGTTATTGTCAAAAGAGGCTTGTAAAACAATGCTACCAACTTTGGAGCAATTACTTGAACATAAATTTTTTAAGGAATATTCTAGTCCTTCAGATGCTTTAGTAAATACTAAAGGACATTTAAAATTATCAAACCATGCCAAAGAACAACTTAAAAATGCTGTACAAAAAACTGAATTACGTTTACAAAATGAACAAAAATCTGTAAGCAAATTATAAATTTTAATTATACTTTATAATAAGTAATAACATTATGAATTTTAAGGTTAAAAATCAAAAGCGTTTAGTACGAGTACAAGAGCTAATGAGTTCAGAAGAAGAAAAAAAGAAAACAAAACATAAAATTAAAATAGAACAAAAACAATCAAAATTAAAACAACAAACATCATTACAAACACAAAACGGACCATCTTTATCTTTAGCATCAACATCATCATCATTTACAACTAGCACTACAAATGAACCAGAAGTGACTACGCCTAAGTCATCAACCTTAAATAAATCAGGGAGTATTTTTAGTCATAGTATTTCTCAAGAGACTCCATTGTCACCGCCATCTTCTCAATGTAAGTTTGGTTTATTCTTCTTCGTTAAAATTAATTATATAAAAGTTTTAAATTTAAGAATTTTAATGTAAACTTTTTTTTTTATTTTATATAATTAATAGCCATTTCATCGCAGTTATCTCCACCACCTCCTCCAGCGCTTCCAATTGATACTCCCTCTTTAGCTAAATCAGCAGAATCAATTGTTGAAAATACTAAAGATCGTTCTGCATTACTTGAATCTATTTGTAGATTTAATAGAGGTTCTTTACGTAAGGTTAAATCTAATGATGATTAATTTAGCTTAACGTTAATGAAAATAGGAACAAAAGTTTTGAAATCAAATAAAAAATTTCAAAGTTTTCGTAAATCATTAAAAAAAAAAACTAAAATATTGAAAAAAAAAAAATTTGGACCAAAAAGACTTGTAACATGTGTGGTTAAAATTAAGTTATAACAAAATAAAAACTAAATTTAACAAAAAAAAATATACATAATATATTAAAATATTATACAGTATATTATGTGTTTTATAAAATTAACATATTTAATTTAACACTAATTGTAATTTGTAAATGTAAATGTATAGTAAAAAAAAAAAACAAAAAATACTTAATTAATGTGTATGGTAGTAATTTTTAATACTTCAAAAAATACTTTATGTATTAAATAAAAAAAAACAACTCTCTTTAAAATATTAATTATAAATTATAAAACAAATTTTTACAAGTTGTTAACTAAAAAAACAAGAAAACATCTATCTTTTTTGATAAACATTTATTTTTTAAACAAAACAAAATTGGGTATTAGAAATTAAAAACTATTTGACTGAAATAAAAATTATTACAAAAAGTAATTAAAATAACACAAAAGGGATATTAAAATTAATTTTATAAAGTCTACTTAAAATATCTTATTAAATTGAGATATAAGTAAAAAACTTTATACACAATTATTAAAATTTTCACATTACATATTGTAATAATTCATTTTTTTAATTGAAAACAATATAATAAATTTTAAAGCGCTTATAAAATCAATATTATCAAAATGCTATAAAAAAATTAGTGTTATAAAATATTTGTGTAATTTACTTTAATGTTTATTACAAATCACATTTTAAAAATACAATAGTTAAAAATATGTAATTATCTTCCCTTTATTACATAATTTATTATTATTCTTCTAATTCAAAATTTTCTAATAATTGAATTATACTTTTAATGTGGATATTGTATATTTTTTTTTTAATATAAAATTAACAATATCCATATTATGTACCCAAATATATCATTATCACTCTAATATCTGTTTACTAATTCAAATTTTTTATTCAAAAATTTAAATATCAATTTTGTTAATTAAAACATTTACAGATTAAAAAAAAAATTACGAAAGTATAATTTATTAATTTAAGTAGTTAACTACTTTTACCCCAGTTGATAGTTATATGAAAAATTTCGTTATATAACTTATTTGTCAGAAAACTTTTTTATTAGTAAAGAAATGAAACTTTTTAAAATATTGATACAATTTTGAACAAAACTCATATATATATTTTTATATTTTAATTTGAATTATTTTATTTAGAAATTGATTTTTCATATGTTGTTCTGAAGCAGATAACTGAAACTCTTGCCCCTTTAAAACTAAAAATTAACTTCTTAAAATTTCATACGATAATAAACTCTATATGTTCTGTATTGTTAAGTATTTAATTTGAAATTTTGTAACGTGCAGTGTAGTGGATCGTGAATAAAAGTAGAGTAGTTAAAAGAACAACAGTAATATTATAATTTAACTCAAATTTCAATTTCTAATTCTTCATCAACTTTTTTATTTTTTCTTTTCAAATTTAGAATAACAAAACAACTAATTGGTTAACATTATGAATACATCTATTTAAATTCTACAACATGTATTAAAACTAAAAACATTTTCATATTGCTAAATTAAAAAACTAAGAAATGAAACAAACGCAATTTCCAGAAGAAGGTGTCCTAGGCACTACTAATTTTTTTCAGTTTTAGTGATAACATACATTAATCATTCAAATTGAAACAGTACATTTTTTCAGTAGCAAAGTATACGTAATTAATTATAATATAATTTATTTTTATAACTCAATTTCTTTAAAAAAAAATATTTTAAACTTAAATTTAAGAGAACAATAGGAACAGTTTGTTAAATCAGCAATGTTTTATTTTATGCGACTGATTACCGGGTCATATATTAATAGTACGAAAATAGCGAATGTTGTAAATTACAAACATGGTAACAATTTGTTTTAGTGATTACCTTCAATTTCGGATAAAAGTAATGTAAAAAAAAATTTCGAATTAAAAAAGTTTTACGTAAGATGAACAATAAAATAATTCTAGATTAACAAAATGTTCTTAAACTCTTTTAATAAAGTCTAATTTAAAATTTAACTCGTAAATTTGTATAACATTTTTAATTGTTAACAAAAAATTTTTTTAAATTTAGTAAAAAAAATGAAAATAAATATTATATAAAAGTAATCTTTTTTAAATAAATTTTCTTCAAAAATTGAAAAATTTTTTTATAAAACTTTAAATAATATTATAGAAAAGACGTATTGAATTAAATGGCTTAATTAATTAAAATAATTTTAGTAAAACATATTGTATCTAAAATTTAATTGTATTTCATTTTATTATTGAAATCAATTATTTGTGTATTTAATTACAAATAAATTTAACTTGTTAATTACGTAAAAAAAAAGGAAATTTTTTGTTAAAAATTTTACTTTGGAACTTTATTCAACAAAATTCAAATGAACTTTTTTTTGAATAGTAAGCGTGATAAATATTTTTAAGTTTAACGATTCTATGTAATCTAGGTTTGTATAAACTAAAAATAGATATATATAGCTATTTTGATTGCTATTGTAATAAATAAGGTTCCATTGTTTTTTTTTTAAATTTGTGCATGTAAAATAATTTATAAAATTTTTTTTTAATTCATTTTAATATTGTTTATTTTTAAAAATATTCTTTTAATAAATCTTTTTTTTATGATTATTAAAATTTACTGCTATCATTTGATTATTAGCGTTATTAGCGTTTTTAAAGAATCCATAAAGTTTTTTTTTTTTAATTTTAACATGCATGTTATTAGACAAGTTTTAAATTGATTTTTTTAACTATTTATAATAAGTTTTAAACTTATAAGTTGACTTTTATATAATTATAATACTTTTATGTAATTTTATCCTAAATTTATTAGAAAAAGTGATATTTGTTATTATGTTATTAATTTTTATTAAAAGAAAATAAATATAATTTGATTTTAATTATTTCTTATATTTTTATTTTTTTTATTTATTTCAGTTTTAAATATATTTTTACATATATTAAGTTATTTTTATTACAAATAAACATAAATTGGTACGTTATCAAATTAATAAATAAATTTAAAACATCCTGAGATGAACCTGAGCATATATTTAATTTAAAATAATTGAAATTTTGATTTAAATTTGATAAATTACATTTTGTAAAAATTCAAAAAGAAAAACATTTTAAAATTTTTTTAATATGTTTTATTATTTAATTTGAAATTTTATGTTACATAACTTAATTATTTAGATCACCAATTATTTTCTTAAATCATTTTGTTAAATATTTTTCTAAAAAATTTCAGTAAAGTGCCTAAAATCTTAACTTATATAAAATTATCTCTAAAAATTATTTATTGAAATTTCATTCAACATTGTTTATATAATATAACTTAATGGAAATTTACTCCTTTTTTTCATTAGAATAACAAGACATTTAAATCTAATACACTTGAAATATGAGAATAATCAATTGGAAGTAATAAATTAAGATTTAATAATATATTAATAAATATTATAAATTAGTATAATAAATATGTAAAACAGTTTTGTGTCGTTTTAAGTCGTAAAATTTATGTGGAAATATGTGTTTTTAATTGTTGTTTAATATAAATATGATAATTATGTATTTTCAAAAATTTTCTTCATAATTACTTTAATCTAAATTTTTATTTAAAAAACAAAAAGTCTAAAAGTTAAACTATAATATTACTCTTATAATCTTTTCCAAAATTATATAATATTTCTTAATCAATTATTTTTAGCATGTTAAACTAATTAAAATTTGTGAAATCAAAATAAAATTTTAAAATTTTAAAAATTAATTTAGAAAAACTAATATTTATCCTTGTTTGAATAAATACTTATTTAATAAAAATTATTTAAGTTATTAAATTATATTTATCTTTACTTCGTATAAAAATTATTACAAAAGAACAAGGTTATATGTTAATAACTTTGAAACGTTTTGAATTGCTCTGCATTTCAATTAAAAAATTAAATTTTTCGTTGTTAAGAGTATAGATTTTAACAAATTAACTAAGAATGAAAAAAAATTTGTTTCAAATCATAAAAATTATAAAACTAATTAAATTAATTTATTGAAAATATCCTTTTTATTTTAATTATTTTAAATTATATACGCCAATTTTTTTTATACCTAAAAATTTGATTTAAATTTGTTTTATAAAAAATTAGATTTAATTTTGTTTTTTTAATTAATTACTTATATATTAAAAGTTCTTAAATTAGTACTAAAAATAAATATTTATATTAATATTTTTATTTTAACTTAAAGTAATAGTAATTTTATACAAAGAAATAATGTGATATTTAAATTTGTAATTTAAACAACTTTTTAAATTTTTATAAAATGCTTCTTGTTTTAAAAAAAAAAACATTATTTTTATAAAATTATTTTAGCAGATATTTTTTTAGATTTAATGATTTATTAAATGTTTTTTCTTCATTTAAATTTTAATTTCATTTATTTAAAAAAAAATTTTGGTTTTAAAACACTATAAAATTTTATATATACACTAAGCATTGTAATATTTAAAACTCAGTTCTAAAGGTTTCTTTCTATAATTATTTTTATTAAGTAAATAATACATATAAAGAATTGGTTTTTAATACTCGTATTGATATCTTTAATAAATTAACAAATTAATTTAAACAAATACATAAATAATCATAATCAAAATAAAAAAAAAAAATTATCAAATAAATTAAATAATAATAAGTGTCTAAATCTTAGCTTAAAAAGAAATATGGTGATTAATAATTAAATATTAAACTAAAACAAATACATATATATTATTTAATAATACAAAAATAAAACATATTAAATTTTTTTTTTTAAATTAATATTAAATTAGAAAGAAAAAGTAAAACTTAATGTTAAATAAAAATAAAATAGAAAAGCATATAAGTATTTATATTTATAAATAAATTAACACTGAAAGATCGTCTACAATAAATTTTAATAATTAAATTGAAAAGTAAGTTTTTATTTAAGAAACTTTCTGTTAAAATATTTAAATTAAATTAATTTAAATTAATTTTTATAGAACGAAAGTTTAGTTAAAGTTAATTAACATCAATATTTCTATCAATTTTAAATTATTTTGCATAACAAATTAATTTTCGGTTATACATTTGACTACAAATTTGAATAAATTCATTTGAGATATAAAATGAAAAATTAATGCATAATTTTGAAATATAATAGTTCAAATTCTAATTTTATATAAAAGATTATTCGCTGATAATATTCAGTTAATCGTATTAAAAACTTTAGTTGCCAAAAATTTCAATTCTTGTATTTTAAATTAACCCTTCAAAAGTAAATAAAAATAATTTTTGAAGATTAGACATATTCCAGATTTATTAAATAATTAATTGCAATTTTTTGATAATACGAAAATTAAGTTTTAAAATTATAATATTCTTTTTTAATTTAAATGAGAATAATTAATGTAGTATTATCAAAAAGTGTATACTTACTTTTTGCTGTAATATAGCCTATTAATCTTATTAATTAATATTATTTTCACGGCTTTATTTTATTATTTAATAAATTTATATAACAAAAAAAAAATTCAAGCATATAATTCATAAAATATATTTATATGAATTAAAATATTGTGATGTTTTTTTGACAAAGACAAAAAATTTACTTATTTTTATCAATATTTCATAATTATTATACTTGAACATTTTAACATAAATAAAAAGAGAAATATCAATAAATTATATATATCAACATTAATACATAATATACTACTAATTTTTTAATGTATTTTAAATTTTATAATTTCAATAATTTTATTTCGTTATTAGTTTAAATTATTCAATACATGTAATTAAGTTCATTACCTAATTATTTAGTGTGTCCCACGAAAACAAAAATGATCTAATAGTTGTTGAAATAAAAGATGCATCGAAATAAATGGATGTAGAGAACTATAAAAACTAAAAATTAAAGTAAAATTCACAATGAATTATAACATATATTTAAACATTGAACTTTTAGGCATTGAACTTTTACCATTAAAAAAAATAATGTTTTTAAACACATTGGTAGATGCACTGTTGTAAAATTAATCGACTTTTAAACTTCTCTTAAATCGAAATATTTTATTAAAATATTAGTTTTATTTTTTTTACGAAAAATAAACATTTTATCTAAATTTTATATAGTGCCTAAAACTATAACCATATAAAGTTCGCCATTTAAATTTTATTTTGTAGGATACACTGCTAATTTAATATTCGATATGAATTTTATTTTTATAAAAAATTATAATATACAGAGTGGGTGACATCGTAAATGTCGTAAAAAAACTTCAACCTGATACAATGTGAAAATAACACAATGTAAAAATTTTTGAACACATTGTGTCGAAAATACAATGTATTTTGTTTACAATTCTGATTGCGTCAAAATGAAATGTCAAAAAATTTAAATTTTTTCTACAGAAACTTTCTTTGAAAAGTACAAATTAATATTTAGACAAAATGGATATTAATTTCGTTAAAAAATTTTTCTTCAATTATTTATTGGACTGTGGTGAAGAAATAAGAGTTTCCATGACCACAAAAATAAAACTTGACTGACAAAAATTCAAATTAAAACTTCAAAATTCAAATAACTTTAAATTTTTTTTTTGTGTATCCAAAAAATTTTCGATACTCAATTTAACAACACTCGTCGTGAAAATGGGTCGCGAACACAATGTAAAATGAATTTACGATCATGAGACAATGTGAAATTTTTAAGTTTACATTTACGATCATGCGACAATGTATTCACGACGTCGCAAAGACATTTACGATGTCAGGGTATGTTTCCTAATTAAAGGCGCTGCTTTACACCAATCCATAGATACTTATTAGAGGTAATTCTATTTGTATAAGATCTAAGTTAAAATTAAGATATCAGGTGTAATCCTTTTTTTAAAAAGAGGATTAATTTGGCTTTTAAATGCATTTTGTTGAAAAAGATACATAGTCAGATTTACATTTATCAAAATTTGGAAATATCATTTTAAATCGCACATCTTTAAAACTAGAAGATCCTTAGCTCAGCTTAATACGAAAATAAAACCTAGTCGTAAGTATTTATCAAGTAGTAAACAGCATCACATTTAATTAAAAACACCCTCTATACTCAAAATAATTCGGCCATTAATTTTATATATTTAAATTAATAAAACTAAATATATAAATATAAAAGTATAAAAACAGACAAATGTGGTAAATTTATATATTATATATTTTAAATGAAAATTCTTTTTTATATACATATATTAAATATAATTTTAAAACAATTATTTATTTATATAAAATTATATATTATAAATAGATATATTTATAAATAAATATTTAATTAATATAAATAATGGTAAATATTATTTTGTTGTTATTGTGCTTTATTATAAGCCAAAAATTAAATTAAAAAATAAACTTTTGAATATAAATTAATAAAAAAAAAATAAAATAAAAGAAAAAAATTGATATAAACTTTATTAAATTGATATTAAACGTATTGAGTATATAAGTTGAAAAATAAATAAATATTATTTAATTAATATTAAAAGTAAATGTACGGAGTATTGGATTTTTATTTTAATTATAAAACATTATTTAACAATAGAAAAAAGTAATATATTTCTAAATTTGAAAAAAAAATAAACAAATTATTATAATCAATGTTGTCGCTAAATGTGCTTTTAAATAAAAAAATAACAAAAATAAAAAAAAAAAATATTAAATATACAAAAAAAAAAACAAAACTATTAAATAAAATATTAAATAAATATTGTATAAAAATAAACGTAAAACAAAAGAAAATTTTTAATATTAAGTACATAAATATATGAGTATATATGTATACATATATAATACATTATGTATATTATATAACAGTTATGAAATTTTAAGTAGAAATCTTATTTTATACATAAAATTATAATATGTAAAATATAATATTATTAAACATATTATTTATAATAAAGATATTTCTACTTAATTATATTCTCTAAACTGTATTTAAAATTTATATATAGTACATATTATATATTAAAAATAAAATTTATATCTGAAATTTATGTATAAGTGATAAAAATTAAAATTAAACAAACGATTAATATACAAAAATATAATACATAAACACTATAAATGTATACAACCGATTAAAAAAAAAAACATAAAACACTCTTTTTAAACTTCTGAATATTATGTATATCTATCTATACTTCTAATTTAAAGTTAAATTTCCTATTCTATAAAATATATTTACTTCTTTAATATAAAAACTTCTTAACTTTTAATACCTCTCTAAAAACTTATTAAACTAAAACCTCAAAAGGTAAAAAAATTAAACTTCTTACAATATTAAATTTTTCCTATTACATACATATATAAAATGTTCTTAATTATCTTTATTGCAAATTAATCTGAACCTTATATTGCACAAATTACTTATCTTATCATTAATCAAATAATTATTTTTTAATAAATTTTTAAGTTTTAAGATAAAAATTTTATTATGTATAATAAATATCATATATGATTTTAATCCAACAAATACTTATAAAAAAAAAATGTTATTTGATTAGTGATTGGTGAACTTTGGTTGGTGCAAAAGTGGCCCAATCCTTATACTATCTTAATAACTTTTTCCCATTTTAATTTTAACATAATATTTAAAATTAAAAAAAAAATGAGAAATTAAATACTACATTTTTTTTTTAGCTTTAAATTAAATTATTAAATTATGACTACTCTTTGATTTCAGTTTTTATGACATTTTCAAAAATATAGCGTGTCATATATTAGCGGCCTAATATTATGTCATTTATATATATCAATTTTAATTTAAATGAAATTCTTTTAATAATTTAATTTGTAACCCTTTAAAAATTTTTAAAAGTAGTAAAGAACTAACTCTTGATATTTTGAGTTATTTATTAATAAAAGGACTCCTGATTAAATTCTGTCGATTTTTTTTTTAAAACAATTTCTTATAAACGACTTTATTATAATTATAATTCTGTGAAAAAGAACAAGTTATTTATACATGAACCCCTCAAATCTTATTAAATATCAATATTTAACTACTTTGTCCGAATTCGACATTTCCTTGAAAAAACGAATTGTTTTTTTTTTTCATTATAGATCAACGGAATTTAAGTGCGATTCCAAATATTAAAACAAAAAAAAAAATAATTAGTGAAACTAAATAAAAATATTTAAATAATACTTAAAGGATCAATATTAACTTTAAAAATAAATACACATACATTATAAAAATACAATACATTATTATTTGAAAAAGAATCTTCCGATTTATTATTTTAGCACAAAAAAAAAATCAAACAAAATCCATTCAAAAGTTCCGTGTCCATTTTAGTCCATTTAATTTTGAATTCCATTAAAAATTTAAAATTAATCTAAAAAAAAAAAATAAATACATGTTACAATACATTTATTTATATACGTATATAAATTATATATAAAAATTAAATAAAAAATTTTATGTGAATATTTTTTTGTAATTTTATTATTAATATTATTTTACAGTTATTTTTTAACTTTAGATTACTTTACCGCCATCTCATAGTTCGCTTTTTTAAACAACAACAAATACCACTAATGCTGATAATGTGTTTATTGATGAATAGCTGATGTGTATTTCCGAACTTTTCTATTTAATTTGCAAATTAATTTCGGATATGGAAATGAATTGGTCTTTGGTATCATGTAACAAAAACCCGTTACAGAATTGTTATTTTTAAAATTGACGTTTATTTCTTGACATTATGACATTTGTTTTCTGCTTTAAGTTTGTCAAAATTTAAAAAATCGAACTTTTTTCCTCTATTGGTTTTGGAATCTTTTAACAGGGATGAAGCTAAAAAAATTCTTGAAATTGTGAATAATTTACTAATGTACGCAAAATTTAGTTATACATATTCGTATTCGTTTATTAAATTGTTGATACATAATGTCAATTTTTAACATTCGTTAATCGTTTTGCGAAAGTGTCACTACATAATTTAGTTATTTTTTCAATTAAAATTTAAAACGATTATTAAATAATCAAAATACATATTTCTATATAATCACCCCAATTCTTAAACTGACATTACGTCACAAATTGATAACATGGCGTCAATATTAATTTTGAGCCTTCATAAATAGCCAATCATCACTTTTGTGATACTCATCGTATGCCACACGCCTTCAAGAATTGGAGTTTAAGTTATATTAACAATAAGTTAAAAAAATAAAAATTGTACAGGGTGGCGCAAAACGACCGATATGATTTGAATGTTTAATAACTTTTTTATTAAATGGTTAATTATTATTGTAATTTTTTTGTTATACAGTATATTAATGGGGAATATTTTTAGCTTAAGTAGAAAAATTATACCCCTCAAGTGGTGACCATTTCCGGCATCGCATATTCGTTCTCTTTCCAGTACATTTTCCATAACTATTCGTAATTTTTGATCGTTGTTCTGTTGTGTACTGTTCCATTTCCAATTCCCCAAGTTTTCTTCACAAAATTCTGAAATAAAAATAAAAAATATAAATAAATTTAAAAAGTTATTAAACATTCAAACCATATCGGTCGTTTTGCGCCACTCTGTATTTTCTAAAAAATGCCAAGAATCTTTAAACTTCTCTTTAAACTTTAGTCTTTAACGTGATGGGACAAACTATGCTAAAGATTAAAACGGCTTTGCAGTTAAATATAAAAAGGATCTGAGGTTTATAACAGGAATTGAGCTTGGGGTCAGCAATGAGGCCCATATCACTGACAATGCAACAACAAGAAAATATTGAAAATGGAGACGAAACTGTTTTTCATGTCCTACGCTAATGTGAAACACAAGAATTTTTAAAGATGATAATCTGAGAAGAGAGATACAGGAATTCACAATTTTGATTTACCCAAAAATCTGATTATTAAACTTGATTACGTTTTGCAGGGATATAGACTAGTTCGATGAGACAATTGGTCTCACACTAGTTGATGAGTAATTCCGTGGACAGGGGTGCAACTATGCCTAGATGTTATGGTAACCAAACCCCCTTTCCATTATAAAAATACCCTAAATTTAAAAATCTCTGATTCTGATTGATTTTTTAATACCACTGAATTTGTAATACTGTAATACGACAATATTTCTACATTATCTATATTTCCTTTAAAAATTAACATTAAAAATTATCGAATTAGTATGGTAAACATAAATTATTAAAAGAATAAAAGAGCTGACAAATATGTGTAACTTTTATTTTAAAAATAAAAATCAAATAAAAATTATAAATATAGTAAAAAATAATATAGACAAATTATAATGTCACGACATCTTTCATTTCAGCTGTAAAACCAATAACTTGTAGAATATACCATTTGAAATGATTTATGTTTGACTTTATAACTTTTTAATTTAGGGTGAATAAACCAAAAAAAAATGGTTAAATATATATATATATATATATATATTTAACCATTTTTTTTTGGTATATATATATATACCAAATTTATAATTTAATTTTAAGGGTTTGTTAGATTTTATTTGTCAGAACATCTTATTTTTATATCAGATTTGGTTTTATTTTTTGGTTTTAGAATGAGAGTTGCATGTTATAATAAAAAGTCAATTTATAAATCATCGTTATAAAAATATGAGTATATTAATAATAAATGTTATGATTTATATATATACTCGTATATACAGATAAAAATATAATGAATGACTGTTATTTTTACTCTAATAATAAATTATTTAATATATTAACTTGTTGAATTGTACCAGTATTGATGAGCTTCAAAAAAAATTGTTATAAATTTCTACCCTAATTTCAGAATATTAAAGCAAAAGTATAAATATGGGTGATTTCTGTATTTTTAAATTTATTAAAGAAATCCAACCAAATCTAAAATTTTGATATAATTTAAATTTTTCTTTTCTTGACTTCCTTGGAAAAATATTGATTATTAAATTAATTTATAGCAATATACGGTGGTTAATTTTGGGAATCATTCAAAATGCTACAATAGGAAGTGCTCGAACTTCCGTTTGTTAAAAGCATAGATAGATATTCTAATCAATATATTAGATATTTTTAATTAAATGGTAAATTTGAAAAGTCCATTTGTTGGTTTGCTGAAATATTCGTTTTATACCTGGGTTCTTCTTGATTTAATGCTTGAAAAAAACAATAATTTGAAAACTAAACAATTTCGAAAGCGTTCGTCCCTATTATGTATCTATAAAAGAGGGTAAGTGACCAGACTGTATGCCTAATGGCTAAGGAGAGGAAACCTTGTGGTAACACTGGGATCATTTATAAGTCAAATTGCTCTGTTTTGTACTTAATCAAGATATTCTAGCTCCGATTGGGGAGCACTAGCCCAAATATGAGCATTATACTCCATTTTTGGTCCAAAATATGTTTTATAGATATTAAGCAGATCAAGTGAAGAAAAGTAAGTTTCGACATATAAAACCCAAACACTTAGTTGCATTCTTAGCTTTACCAAGAATTTTATTTGACCAAGTCAATTTTTGATTTAACTCAATGCCCAAATTGTTTAAATCCGGCGTTGAGTGATGCAAAGCTTCTCCCTAAAATATCAGGTAGTTGAGGATGGAAGATGCTATTTTTCGAATAATCAGACAGCATTGGGTTATCTTCGTGTTGAATTGAACATGACTATTTAAACTCCATTTATAAATTTAGGCTCAATCATTATTTAACTGACCGTTTAAGTAACATCAATTGAGCATGGGTTATTTAAAGGGTTCATGTGACTATTAAAGTGAGTTATTATAAATAATTGATTAATTAAAATTTGATTAGAAAAACTGAATGTGAAATCTAAAAGTTCAAAAAACTATTATTTAAAAAAAATTCAATTAAAATTGACATATAAGATTCGAACAACAAGATTACAGAAGAAGATTTACTGCAGAAAATTGTCTAAAGTAGCTCTTGATGAATACAACATGCTCTTAAAGTAGATCATTAGAACACTTCTTATATATCAACTTAGAAGTTAGACTCTTTTTTTTTATAGCTTATTTATTTTTCTTTTTAAATCTTTATTTAAAACAAAATTGCCTTAAAATAAACCTTAAACTCCAAATATAAATATTACTTTATATACAAATCTCCATGGTTACTATAATTTAAATATACAAATATATAATATAAACAAAATAATTAATGTAGTAGTTATAAATAAATATAAAGTATTTAATTTAAGAAGCCCAAATTTCCAAATAGGCAAAGGACTATAATATTTACAATTGTCCTGATACTAATTATAAATAAATATACATTTATATATTTATTTATTTACTAATTATTGCCAAAACTGTCAAGTTTTGTTTTTGAATTTATATTTAAGTTGTCTTTCTTTTTTTTTTATAAAATTTTAAAACTCTATTTTTTTTTTTTAAATAATCAAATTTAATTAAAAACTTCATTTAATTCAATTGTACATACTATAAATAGTTTCAAACAATAATGGATTATGGAAGAAAATCTGAAACATCTCAAAATTCTAGATCGTCTAGATTATCTAGAATATCTAGAATATCTTCAAGACGAAGTAAAAGGAAATCTGTAAGTAGAAATTCTTTATGTATTTATCTATTTGATTTGTTAAGTTCGGTGACGTGTCAGAAGTTTAATGGAACTTTCGATTTTTTGAAATAACCTCCAGTCTCAAAATAAAAACGTTAAAAGTCCCAAGGGACTTCTATATTATTAAAGCGAATAAAAGGTGTCATGAGCCTTCTGAAATTAATAAGTTAATAAAAACTATCCGCTATTTTAGGGGAAACCTTAGGAGATTACGAAATAAGGGCTTTCACATTTCCAAAATATATAAAATAAGTGCTATGAAGAAAGAGTAAAACCTATTTTAGTAATCAAATCTAATATCCAATGTATTATTTTAAGAACAAGGCATTTAAAATATAAATAGGATGGTTTTTATGATCGATTCCTATTATACATCAGGGATTCCCTGATTCCTATTACAAAAGTTATATATATACTATAGATTCTGAATTAGAAGAGATTGTACGCAGTTGGAAACTAATTGATACATTCTCCCAATTAATTCTGACACGTCAGTTATAAGTAGACGGGTGAAAAGCCATTCAGAAGAGCTGATCGCTTTTTGACTATGGCTTAACACAAATGTTCAGTTTGATTTTAAGAAAAGGGATTAGGTAAGAAGCTCAGGAAATTGAGATTGGAAAGGTTTGAATAATTTGAATAAAAAACTAATTCAAGTGGAATCAAGTACTGTTTCTATTTTGGAGTTTTATAATATTTTGTATATTTTTTTAAAGTTTTTAAAGATCTTCATCTTCTCTATTTATAGATTGCCTGGGAACTATACTTACAATTTTATTACTTCTTTATATAATCAAAATTCGAATTTATGAAATTACAATTACTAAATTGAGCTTTAACAAATTTTGTTGGGTATATAATATAAGTAACATAATATATAATGTTTTTATTTTTATATCCGTATGACTATAGTTCAAAGGGTATAATAAATTTGCCATTACGTTTGTAACGCAGAGAAGGAGGGAGGTAGATATAGACTTAAGTGTATGGATCGGATCAGAATCGAAAAATAAATCGATTTAGCTATATATGCCCGTCCGTCCTTCCGCACGATAACTCAAAAAATAAATGAGCTTAGGTTTTGAAATTTTCACAAATTCGTTTTTATGAAATAGCCATCATCGCTACTCTATAGTCTCGAGTACCTGCCATACAGCTCTTTCTTTTATATGAGCATTAAACTATACCTAATAAAGCTGTATGTTTGAAATTTTGCCAAAAGTAATTAACCGGATGATATAATGTTTATATTACGATCATACGGGTATCCCAGAGTTGACACAGTCTACTCTACTACATCCTCGTTTATAATTTATTTGTCATAATCATGTACAATATTATATTAAGTAGTGCATTCACCTCAATTTTTTCTAAACAATTTTTTTTTTCATTGTTAAAAATTCTATACATAGAAAAACCTCCCTATATTTTTTTGGATTTTGTAACATTATCCTGTATTTATTTTATAATTTTTTTTTTGTAATGTTAGATTGAACTCAATAATACACAAAAGGAAGAGCTTCTATATACACTACTAATTTTTTTCTTCAAGTTATTTCATTTTGCTTTAAAGCAATTTGAAAGTAGAATGCGGAAGGAAGTTTTAGTTTTTTTTTTTTAAAAATTCTTTAATATTAGTAGAGGGGAGAAGGTTTAAAATTTTTCTAAAGAATTCATAATGTTAGACTTCCTTAAAGAATAGTGTTAACAGGGTTTTTGTCATATATTCATTAGCTGCAGTAGTGTTTATTTTTCAATTTCGATTTAAGTATTCGATTGTATGTAATCCAGCTGGTTAACGTGGTTAACTATGTGGAACCAAATTTTATGTCCATCAAACGTAGTATATAGCATCTGAGCTATAAAAAGTCACAACAGTTTTCCCACTTCAGCGTAATGATGCCTTGTAACTTATAGAGAAAGTAGGTGTTTTTTCCCTATTGTTTTACACGTAGGGCTTCCGCAAAGCTCGGATTTCAACGCTTTCAAGTTTTCCAGTGATTCATTAATTTTTTTAATGGAGTGATCTGCGCTATATTTCTCGATATTTACATATTTTCGTTCTTCACACAGAGTTACGTTCAAAAATGGTTGACGTATATATTATAGTAAAATTAAAGAATAAAGTTGAGTTATTTTTATTTGTTATTATATTTATTTTCTCCAGTGATAAATATCTGAACAGATCTTGTAGACCTTCTTTATTAAAGAAAATATTTTCAGAGCTTTCACAAAAAGTATAAAAATAGTTAATTTATTAACAGCTTGTAATTAAATTTAATAGCTAAAAATCTTACGAAAGACATTGTAAGGATTGCGAAGATATTGAAACTTTTCATTCCTAGTAATAGTGAGCAATGGTTACTTCAACCATAAAAAATCGTCTGAATTCCATTTAACATATAAAAACTTGTCGTACCAGAATATAACCATTAACTTTTGAAATCATAATTTTGTGCAAAGTTTTAAATTTAGAAGTTTTGTTCTTTTAAGACCCCTTGTAGTAAAATTATTTTCGGGAATGTGATGAGAGCCGCTTCATTATTTAAGTGTTTTGTAGACGTGCAGTATTTTCTTAGTCATTGATTTTGATTTTACACTTGTTAGTCCAAATAATATACCGGAAAGGTTTTCATTTCAGGATTCTAGCATATGGTAGTGGTATTGTAATTTGTTCAACTTAATCATTAGACCTGAGTCTTATTTAGTCTTTTTTAAAATGCCTGAGCTCTTTCTACAATATTTGTTTTCTTATTCTGTTGTAGAGCGGTTTTTCCTAAATTCAAATTAGTGAGTTGAAATAAAGTTTATTATTTCAATAATAGTGTAAATTACTTTACGACCTTGTTTCGTTGGTTCGTTTCCCTGATTCTGAAACCATTATCACTTCCGGCAGCTTTCAAGAATAGGCACATATTCCAGTGTTATATAAAAGCATTCAATATTTTGTGTAATTTCCGTAAAATATTTCCAGGAATTTCTTTTATCATCCCTCCGAATTCTACGATTATCTAACTCAATTGATAATCTATGATTATTTCAAAATTAAAATTCTAGAAGGATAGAGGAAATATTGAAATGAACTAACTCAAGTAACTTCAATCTATAATTTATACAAATACTTAGCTTTAAAACTGACGAAGTGGATACACCGTTGCTTTAACTAGTCGTACTTCCATTAATGATGCGAAATATCATTAAATTTCGCGTTCATCAGTTATTGAGGAGGGCAAATCTAATGATGTAACAGATAGTCGGTAAATGATTTTTTGAGTTATAAAAATCCTTTATAGCCCCTTTAACATTTATTTAAAACTTTAATTAAATTAGATTCTTTTATTTTATAATATTACAGCGAAATAATCTAGTACTAAACTTAATTCAAAAAATTAAAATCGTATAATCTTACTAATTAAAATCAATAAGTGTAAATTTTATTTGATATAAGCAACTTCAATATTGATATTACAAGAAGGAAATGAAATAACATATATAATATATTATAATAATATAACAAGTTTTATAAAATGTTTTACAAGTATGTACTATATATATTACTTGTATACCTCACCTCCCATTTTATAATATATTTTTTTTATACCGGCACGAAAGTACCGGTAATTTTAAAGTTATATTAAATTTGCCATTACATTGATGATACTCTATGATACTCCGTCGATTTAGCTATGTGGGTTCGTACACTCGACTTTCAGTAGGATAGTTAAAAATTTAAAGGACATTGAAATTTTTGAAAACTTATAAATATATAAGTTTAGTGGGCTTGAGTAGCTGCCATTTAACTGGTTTGTAGCTATAGCAGTACAATTCTATATATTTATAAAAGCCGAGTTCCAACGTTTGTGCAAAATTTATTTAGTCTAGGATAACAGTTTCATGTATCTGCTATAAATATTGCAAAATTAATATTCTAATAGATCTCTTGAAATAATGAAAACTTCTTTGGTCTTTCTGGTAAAACAGCTTCAAGTTGCAACTGCTATATAAAACTGTTGTTTTACTTATTAAATAAGTATTACTAATTAAATTACTTATAACCTATCTGCAATGACGCTCTCTTTTCGCTCTCATTACGTATTCAACAAAGGAGTATCCACAATGAAATGTACATGATAGCGTCTTTTGGCATTGTTTTGTTTACAAATTTCATGAATTAAAAAATATTCAATAGTTTGAAGTTTATTGTATTGCTATTTTGAATAATGGTTTGATATTATTTAACCCAAGATAGAAAAAGAATTAATAAATTTTTAAAATTTTAAATTCTGACAATATTTATTTTTATTTCTCATTAATAACGATTTTTCAAAGTTCAATTATTTGAAATTTGAATACGTAGAAGAAGCGAAAAAGTTGAAAGTTAAACAACTTTTTTAATGACTTTTATAATGACGCGACATGGCTGCGTCTATTGTAGACACTATAATATAATTCAATACATTTAACTTAGTTTGACAGATAGCTACGTGTAGAGAGCGAAACGAGAGCGTTCATTTTAGGTAGGCTATTATACATTTTTATACAACAGTTATTGTGAATTCCAATCAAACCAGATGAAATTACATTTACATTGTGTTCGTGCGGATATCCCAGAATTGACACATGTATATTCCTCGTTCACATGTCTGTTCCATTCCACTCTTTTCCTTCTTTTATTTTTATGCTGATGCCTCTTTCTAAAAAAGAAATTTTTCTTCAAATCGATTAAACTTTTTACTTTCTAAAAAATATATTTATATATATATATATTTTTTATTTGCATGTTACACTTATATCTAAAGTACATTTTATCAATAAGTATATACTATAATAAAAGAAATTAAAAAAATTTTATTATAAAAAAAAAAGAAATATGTTAAAAGTCGTTGCCATATGGAAACATCACCATATATCGAGTGGGTACAATATTGAAATTGGTATTGCGGTGACATAATCGAAAGTAAAAATATTAAAATAACACGAGAAATTCTATTGTTATTTTATTTTTTAATTTTGATTTTCATGGTATCTATAAATCTAAAATGAATCAATTTTTTTTAAGACTTTCTTTATAGTTTTTTTTTTAAAGTTTCGTACACTTTAATAATTCCGTGGAATATGTGTAGGTGGGACTCTTATCGTTTAATGAAAAAATGTTTGAACATATCTGTTTTTTTATTTTTTTGCAAATTTATATTTGAAGATAGAGGAAGGCCATTCACTCTCATATCTTCAATATCTTCATTATTTTATTAATATTTTTTTTGTCAATCAGGTTTAAATTTATAATAGTTATATTTTTTTTGATTTTATTACAACTCGTATATTTTGTTAGAACTGACTGATTCATTGACTTTTAGTGGTTTTTTTTTAAAGTAAATAAATAACATACTTTTAAATTAAAACTAGTATAGATCGGAAGACCTTAAACATATTAGACTTTATATAATAAGGAAACTAGGAAATTTTTAATAAATATAAAAACAAACGTCTCCATGTAGAGTTTTGCTGGTTTGTAATAAACATTAATGTTTGAATGAATTATTTGAATACTAAAGGCCACATTTTAGTTTTTAAACTGAAATATTCGTCTCTATATACATATAATATAGGAATATACTAATATAGGTTAGGTCAAATGTATGAGTATTAATATCAGGCAAAGTATTGCGACCTGCTTTTGGGATTAAAAGAGGTCAGAACTAGAAATACATATGGAAGCTCTTCAGGAACCAGAAATCTGGAATACATATGGTATTTAGCCTTTTATCACATACAATCACAAACATGACACCTAAATCTGTCAAACTCATTAGCACGAAGTGTGAAGATTGAATTAAATATTGAGACACAAAATTAATTACCATTAATAGTAAGAAAGCTAACGTTACCCGGTAATAAACAATACAACAGTCTAAACACAAATTTGTGGAAATATTTCACTGCCAATTGTGCATTATAAAAAAAAGTAAGATAAGCAACGGAATTGACAGCTGAATTAAAAAGACCAAGACTATGTTTGGTCACCTCCAGGCAATATGGAGAAACACACAAGAGGCAAACAATTGAGAATATTAAACAACGCATGTAATTGTAAAATTAACCTTGACATATTGAAGTGACACATTGTTAGTTACGAACAATATCACTCGCCAATTACAGGTATATTCATCAAAAAACTATTAAGTATCATATTTAAAATATATGTACTGACAAACACAATAAGAAACAGAGGTCTTGAGGTCTAAGAAACGCAACTTTAAAAATGTTTTACTAAAACATATTGGACAATAGATCCAAAGAAAAAATAGGAATTAGATAAGGCATTCCTATACTCCTATATGAATTAGATAAAACCCTATACTATCTGGATGCAAACAATATTAGAAAATTTACCAACAATTAGAAAAAGCATGGAGTGGAAACCTACATAACTACTTAAAACAGAGTCAGATGAAGATGACTTGTAGATATCCTATATGTTCCTAAGAGGTTTGACAATCTTAAAAGAAATATATTTGACACTTCGCAAGAAATGTATATCTTAAGTTTAAACGTCAAAACGTCATGATTAGTAATTTCAACTGTATATACATTATTTCCATTAAACCGTTGTTTTTTCAAAAATATCTGTTTAGATTTCAGTCATTTGTAAATTCGATTTTTTAACCTATTCTAACACCTTTAAATCCTTGATATTATATATGCATATATGTATATATAAAATGTAAATATGTATATGTTATTTTAAATTAAAAAAAAAAACACAAAAATTATTGTATATGATTACATATTTCCTTTTTTGTGTAAATTATACATATATATATATAAAAGATAAATGAGTACTTGTACTTTTTCTTATTTTATATTATATTTTATGTCGTTAAATGATTACTATACAAGTACAAAACACCAAAAAACTATCGATTAAACAAATACCGAAAAAAAAACTATATCAAAACAAAAACAATTTTCAATTTTTTTTTGAAATTTTTTTAAAAACTCTACTGCAGCATGAAAATAATAATAAAAATAATAATATTAGTTATAACAACTAATCATCAAAATAACAGTTTCAATATTTTAGAAATATAGACAAGGTGTAGAATATAGAGTATCTTTAAGATTCAGTTACATTTTTTTTCAAAATATTTTTATATATTTGTTTTTTTTAATTAAATTTACACACAAACTGTTAATAGTTAAGTTTCCAAAAAATGGCGTGGACAGGTATTGTACAAAACTTTCGTAGTTTTATGCAACATCAACAACAACCGAAAATGTTGAAGGTAAATAAATAAATGAATATCCTACCTATATTGAAAATGAATAAATAAATAAATTTCATTTATAATATAATTTTATTGGAATTGAACATGATAAATTACAAAAAAATTAAAATATTCAATAGTAGCTAGCGCAAATATTAGTATAGTAATATTTCACAAAATTATGAATTTATTAATTTTTATTTTATACAATTTGCAATATTATCAGAATTAATAGGAAAATTTTGTTTTTATTTTGTGATTGATTTCATTTCAAATATTTCTAATATATATATATATATATATACATATACGAAAATTGTGTGCTGTGATAGTGTTTAGTTTATTCTGAATTTTGATAGCAAATCATAAATTATCACTATAATAAACATATAATAAAAAATATATATCTTATTTTGCGAAAATTCTAAAGGAATGAACAATACTATAAATACTCAAACCTCAGTTTTTCAATATTAAATGAAATGAAAAATTAAGTTGTAAAAGCAACGGAAATTTAATAAAACAGATACAGGAAAAATCTAAAAAAAAAACGAGGAAAATTATATAGTTGCCCTTGTTAACATTTAGATATTTGTGCAAACCCAATATGGTGTTTAAAATAAAATAAACCATCAATTCCCTCATGCTATTATAATAAAAACGGGGTAGAGTGTTGTAAAGTAGAATGTGTCACCTCTGGGATACCCTGGGTATGATCGTAATATCGACATTATATCATTCGGTTAAAAATTCATATATCATCCAAAAGAAAATATAAGTTGAAGGACAGCTCTTCAAACCTCTTCCACTACACCAACTTTATTTTATTCAAACTTTGGTCATTAAATTGATAAAATTTCAAACATCCACCTGATTAGGTATAGAATAATGCTCATAAAAAAGATGAAGTTGTATGACAACCACTCGAACCCACTACAGTAGACCAATTAAATTTTGTACAAACTATGGCCATTAAAATATATTATTTTTGACAAAATTTCAGACACCCCGCTTCAATAGGTACAGAGTTATGCTCATATAAAAAAAAAGAGTTATATGGCAGGAACGCGTGGAGCAAACTGGACCTATTATTAAATTATTGTAATATACACTATATTTTTTTATTAGAGATGATCCGACCAGGGTTTGAACCCTAGACTTTTCGATTGAAAAGCCGTCAGTTTACCACTGAGCTATCGGTTAGGTACGCGATGACGGCTATTGCATACGAATTTGGGAAAATTTCGTTTGCAAGAAATTCAAATAGGTTTTGAAAATTTGTATGGTAGCTACCCTAAGCTTTAGTCCGATAGAGAACCTATAAATTGCCTGAAAAACATGTATGTATAATTTTGAAACTCGAACTTCTTCAGTATTTGAATTATCGTGCAGACACTCGGACGGAGGAGCAGAAACACATAGCTAATCAATTTACTTTTTTGATTCTTATTCGATCCATACCTTGAAGTCTATATCGATCATGTCTATATCAATCCATTACAAACGAAAAATCAATTTTAATATACCAGTGATTATTTTTTCGTACTCGTATAAAAATTTTGATTTCTTCATTATTTCACGATATTTATAAGGGATATTTGATATGAAAATTCCTTACTTAGTCATTTTATAAATATTTTTTAATTTTATATCGAAGAATCAGAAACAAAGGTGTGTACAACCATAACCCAGGTGTAAATATTCTATAAAATTTCGTTTAAAAATAAAAACCATGTCAAAAAAAATACTTTCGTTATTCTGACGTCCTTCTAATACAAAAAAAAAAAATATCCTTTTATATATAAAAAAAAGCTTTTAATATTTAATTAGAGAAATAAAAAGGATTTTGACCCCAGGAAATATAATTTATTTTTTTATAACTGGTCATATTTTTACCCATGTTTATGTAAATTAAAGTGGAAAAAAAATGAGAGCAAAAAAGTACGAGTATAAAAAAAAAGTATAAAATTAATGGTTAACAGGTGTCGTATATTTCATTCAAAATGTTGACACGCAGAACTAAAACTGTTTTACCATTGCCATGAAATTTATTTATATAAAGAAAAACAAAAAGGAAAATTATTTTTTTAATAGCAGTGGCAGGAAGTAATAAATACTGGTAATTTCTAGTACATACTTTGTTATTTATTTAAATTGTGCATTATTATGAATTTTATTAAATTGGCCTTTTAACTTAAATATATAATAAATTTTAGAAAATGAATGAAAAGGAATTTTTAAGTAAAAAATATTTAATAAATTGAAGGATACGAGTACAAATATGAAATCGTATATTTTTATATGAGACATAATTTAAGAAAAGCGCCTTAAGGTATGCAATTTTTTGAAAACTTATGAATGGGAATGTATTATTACTACAAAATGTTTGTGTTTTCTGAAATAATATTGAGACTTAGATTGAGATTCAGTTTGAGACTTATTTAAAATTTTAATGTAATAACACAATCTTACAAAATTACGGAAAATAGAAAATTTAAAAATAAATCATGTAGTTTTTTATTTTTTTTTTTTCCGAAGGGAGGAGAAACACCTTAAGGGACATGGTTAACTAACCTTTCTCCCTGGTTGTATGAGAATTCTGTTTACTAAATAAAATCTCCCTTGTAGCCAAAATAATGGGATAAGCACTCAACCTGCTATATTCTATCTTGATGAAATTTTTACTATAGGTTTCTAATAACAACATCAAAGCGCGGATTTGGGCGAAATCGGACAATGGATTCGGATCCTGGAAGTTTTTGATGGAACCATGTTCAAAAGAGCATGCTTCCGAAACCAATAAAGGTAGTACATACAATTTTGATACAATAGGGATAAGCACCCAATCTGCATGCGCAGTATAATAGCTGCCATATGATGCTTTAAACAGCTCCAAAAAACTGTTCCTATATGTGTTTCTACCATGGTCAATTCTTCCTTTTTTAATACAGTCGTTTAATTACTCACATTAATTGAAGCCCAATTGTGGTTAATATATATAATTACTGAAAAATATATAAATATAATATTTTATACCATGGTCATATATAAGAATATATAATAATATATTTTAATATAAAAAAACCTATTATTAAATTAATTATTATACCATCTGTTTCAAAATATATCTTTATAACAGAAAAAAAGCAATTATTTAAACCGCAACTCTTTAATAAATTCGATAATAGGGGGAAAGAAATTAATTCTTTTAAAAAACTTTAATATTATTGATTTTTTTGATTCTTTCGAAAATTATCATTTTATCTAATTATATAAAATTAGTTAACTAACCTTAACTAATATAATTTAGTTTGATATAGATTTATATAAATATATATATAAGTACATTAACATATGTATATATTATTTATTGTATATAGTATTGTTCAAAAGGCATTGTTAGGATTTTAAACAGCCTTGAGTTTAATTATATTTTAGTAATCAGAAAATTTATACATAATCTTACTGTATATATTGGAACTATTTTGTACCTAGAATTATATATAAAATACTTTTATTATTTACTTTTAAAACTCATTAATTTTGTTTTTATCGATAATTATCGCAAAAAAAAATTAAACAAAAATTTTAAAAAATAAAATAATAAAAGATAATACATATTCATTGTTCAATCAGACAGTCTGATGGATTAATAAATTATTTTAGGTAATACAAAATAATTTTTTTTAATAATAAATAGGCCTACTGCAGTGGAACTTTGCGCTAATATAATTATACTGATTTTAAAAGTGTGCAGAAGAAGGTTTCTAAACTGCATTATCTTCTGTTGCTATGCTCTGAATATTCTATTTCAGATATCTGTATATCTGTACAAGCAGAGGGCTTAATTTTAATCCTGCTTCTGGAAGGCCAATTTACATGATTTTATGGGACAATGCTACATGATCCGGTTAACTACTTATTATATAACTACAAACTGTCCTGTTTAAAAAAAAAACTCTGCCTTCGTTAAACTAAATAATTTTGGTTACGTTACTCAAATCCGAAAAAACACACGCATCCTATTTTAAGGATGTACAAATTACGTCAATTCTTAAATGATAAAAAAGTTTTCGTTATAGTGCTCATAAATAAAATAATCTATAGGTTTTACGGAACATCAAGGTCAAGAAGAACGGAGGGGATTTCGAATTTGGAAGATGAGATAAATTGTATGACAGGTCATAACTTCAGGCTTCAGCTAGCTGTCGACATTTAATGAATCCTTAAAATTCTTTTAAAGGTTAACGAAGTTATTCCCTTCAAAACAATGTTTGCCTGTTCTGAACTTTCTTAGCAGCTTCGTTCTTCTTGAAATTTGAGTTTCGGAAACCCAGTACCTATATTTCTTATAATAAGTCTTATATAACCGGGTTTTTGCAACTTTATCTAATATAATTTATTTTGTTTATTTTTAATAACGAATTTTAAAAGTCAATAATTAAAATCTTATCTAACTTTCCGCCCACTTTTCAATAATTGAAAATTAAATATAAATTGTGTGCAGTTTATTTAAATTAAAATTGTTTATTTTTGAATAATTTTTTATATTTTTTATATATAAATTTAAAAAAATTTAAGCTTAACAAAGGTTTAAACTGATCACAGGGGAAGTAGGAAGAGAGGGAAGTTTAATTCAAAATTTTCTATTTCAATCCTACATTTTAAAATGGGTTTAATCATTTTTTGAATTATATGTTGAATCATTATTGTCAATTCGAGGTACAATGGCATACTTTGCTTACACATTTTTATTGTTAAACACGCTAGGTTTCTTTTCTTTAATTTTCTTTTATAATTTTTTAACAAAAGATAAATATTACTTCTGTTATTTATTTTATACTTAGTTTAATCCTTAAAGGAAAAGAAGGAAGGGTATTAAGAAATCTATTTTTGATTAATAATATTATTTGACATTATCATTGTTGTAAAAATTTACTCCTCTTCAACTTTATGTTTTACCTTAAATTTTTTCAACTATTTGAGAAAGTGAGACACAACCTTTTTTTATACCCTATACCTTAAATAGATATAAGATATATTAACTTTGATACGGTTAATCTGAAAGAGACAACAAACTAGATATAGGACTAAAGGACAGTTCTTCCGTCCGTAAACACGAACACACAAAAGAAAATGTTGCTATCTTTGGATCAAGGGATTTTCGTTTCATTTTCCTTGTGTTACTGAAATTTAAGATTGATTGGAGTGGGGGTTCGAGAACCTCATACACACTTATTTAGTACAAACGTGTCCTGCAATGTTTACATTATATCCCCGAAACATTGGATGAATTAAGGTGGTGGTTAGGGTTCTTCCTCCCACACACCTCTCTAGACGTCACAACTTCCAAATTAATAAAGGTAGAAACTTCAAATTTGGTACAAGATTGGTTGTGTTCTGTTTCCATTATGTTCCCATTATTTTACTGACGCTGAGTCTATCATAACTTATGGTTGAGGTTAAGGAGTTCCTATTATATACTAATTTTAAAATGTTTTCAATATCTGAACTTTACCAGGAATATAATTTTCTTTTATGTTCAACATTTATTTGTTTTTTAATCTTATAGTTGAATTAATGGATTTTCATTTTCGTATACTATATAAGTTAATTTACTTCACAGTATGACAGATTTTTTGCCGTGCAATAAATTTCTTTTCTTTACTTATTTATTTTATATTTTTTTTCTTTAAATAATATTTATTATAAACTTCTTATTATTTAAACTTTTTCTTTTTATTTACAGTCGTTGCACGGTCATGTTAAGGTAAGTTTATGATTTAAATACAATATGCACGTATATATAAATTTTTTTAAAAAAATATATATATAAGAGTTTGTTACAGTAAAATTGCGAAATCACTTAAGAATTGTTTTAAGTATAATAACATTGTTAAATTTAATAAATAAGGTACATGCAAGGAACTGTGTTTGTCAATCGATACATTCTTAATAGAGTTACAAACCCAATTATAAGACTATAAGTACAGAATACTATACAGACTTGTTTGAGAACTAAAAGAGGAAAACAGTAGGAACATTCTTTTAATCTCCATTGTTCTAGATTTAAAAAAAAAAACAAAAATCTATAGGCGACTCTAAAGCTTTAAACGCTGCAAACATATCTAGGGTCATTAATTAACAAATAACATTTTTTAAATATTTTAAATTGCAGGGAGCTGGACCGTGCAAAAATAAATATTGATCAAATTCAGGAAATCATTTTGCGACGTGAGCCAAAAAAAGTTTTTCTACTGGTCTTGTCTTATTGTTCCCTCGATGATGTATAGTTCCTCCATACCTCTCGAAGTTATTACGGACCCCACCATAATGCTTGTAAGATGTTTAAACATCTCTACGAGGTAGTTTGAATTTGATATTTGTAATTGAAGTCTTGCCATTACAATTACACATAATATGTAATTGTAATTTCCCAAATACTATTAATTGTAATTTGTAATGAAAGAAATCCAATTACAATTACATGTAATGGACAAAAATTAATTGAAATAAAGTAAATTTAGAAAAGTTAAATGTGATTAATTTATATTAATATTCAATTACTTATAAATTTAACGGCGGTGTGGCACAGTGGTTAGAGTGCGGACGTTTCATGCAAAGGGACCGGAAAAAAAACTTTTCTGGTTTTCGACTCTACTCAGATACCATTGGGTTGAAATTTATGGTTTAATCAATAATTAATAATTATATGTCTTTAATAAAAATACATAAATATAACAATATAAACAAATAATTCAATTAAATAATATAACTCACAGATATAGAATGCCATATAACTTAAATACAAAATTATGACAATATAAAGAATTGTATGTATTGAAAATCTAAGACCTTTCTACATGTTATAAGGCCTAGTACTCATGTTTAAATTGTATGTGTAATTTATTTGATCAGTTCTATTAAGAATATAATATTTCCCACTGTTCCGACACGCACAAATATGGCTGTTTTGCCTATAACTATGAACAGTTAGCACGTAGAGGTGCCGGAAAAAAAAAATAATGAAAAAGACGCCAAAAATCTGGGAATCCATTGTGCAATCCTTGTGATGTAACTAACTTAGTCCTCGATTTTCTTTAAGAATTTTAAATCGTGGGTTTACTGTTAAGAAAAAATTTTTTTTTTCTTTGAATTTTCATACTATCAATTGCTCAAATATCTTTCAAAAATTATGTCGCATCGATCACCCGTTCCCGACACATAGTCCTTAGGTCCTTAGTTCCTGACATAATAGATCAATTGACCTATTTTAATTAATTATTATAAAAAACGGCTATCGCTTCGTAGATAAAAAGCAACGCCTTAGTGATATTCTTCGTATGATAAATCTTCAAGAATAAAGTTAAAAAGGGATGATCAACTTCGAATAATTTATTTTTCGAATTATCACTTGATTTCGTTCTTTAACTGTACCAAATTATATATAAAACAAGTTAATATAAAAGTATATAATAATAAATAAATAAATACATAATACATTATATACAATATATATACATAATATAAACATTTGTCAACCATTATTATATGTATATATATACATAATTCTAAATTAATTGATTTTATATAAAAGAATAAAAATTAAATAAAATCTTCTATATACATAGTATATATAATATAATTTATAATTTATTTTCGAAGACAAAATAAATAAAAAGAAATATACATAAAATGGAGCGCGCTGGGGTTGAATTAAATTAAGTTACAAACTGGCAAAAGTTAAAAAATTAAATTATTATTTTATTATTTTTTTATTTTTATTATATTATATGTATTTATGCCTTTTACCAGTTTTAATAATCTATTTTTAATATTTAGTAAAATAGTTATCCTTAAACAGTTAACATGAGCAATATGACAAATGTTTTAAATAAAACAAATAGTACTAATAGTCTTAATAGTAATATTAATAATAACAGTAATCCTAATAATTCAAATTCAAATAATAATGGTAGTAGTAATAGTAAATCTCCAATTTTATTATTTCAAAAATCATCAAATGATTTACAATTGCCACCACAACAATTATTATTATTACAACAACAAATAT
Source organism: Dolichopus griseipennis (assembly GCA_963082915.1). Taxonomy (NCBI): domain Eukaryota; kingdom Metazoa; phylum Arthropoda; class Insecta; order Diptera; family Dolichopodidae; genus Dolichopus; species Dolichopus griseipennis. The sequence continues at coordinate 103,704,994 of OY720442.1, forward strand.
TGCAATTTCAACAAGAACAGCAAACACCAATAATGAGATATTTACCAACATATCGTCTTGAACCAAAAAATCCAATTAATAGAGAACAACTTGAAAAAATTTTACAACAAGTTGTTGAAAAATCATTTGAAGATTTTCAATATGAATCAAAAGCAGCACAAAAACTAGCTAAAACATGTAGTGAAGAAATAAAATATAGATTTAAAACAAGTGTATTTGACAGGTGAGTAAAGTTTTTATTTTAATTAGTTTAATGTGTTTAGAGACATGTAGTTTGTATACATGTTATATGCTATAATTGAACTGTTAAATATTAATAATATACATATAATAAGCTTTGAAAAAGGGTTTATCGAAGAAAATCTTTATTTTAAAATTGGTTTATTTAGATAATAACTATAATTCAGACTTAAATTCAAATTAATATTATGTACAGTACATTATATAACTTTTGTTTTAACATATAGTGCCCATATGTAAATGACACTAGTGTCGCGCAGATTTCAAAATTCGAGCGATTCATATTATTAATTTAAATTTATAATCAAATAAGTGAGCCGCGACTGTCAATTTTTGACCGAATAAGCCGATTAATATATATGATGATGATGATGATGATGATTTATACAGACGATCATTTGACAATAGTCTTTAAACTTAAATGTGCCTGTAAATTACCATTCTGTAATCTGTTAATATCTATGCACACTGCGTAGAGTACAGTTGTTACAATTTAATATTTGTAATAATCCTTTTTATAAATAACATGTGTGTACACATTTATTATGTCTGTTAATTGCTGTCTAATAAAGATTTAAGGAACAAAAAGAAGTAAAATTATTAAATGTTACATGTTAAATATGTAAATTATGTTTTTATAATATGCGTGAATAACAGGAAATTTTTTGTGTATTATATAAATACATATATCATTTTTGAGGATAACGATAAGTTATAAAGATTATTAAAGTGTACTTTTGTGGAATTTTTCTTTGGGAAAAAGATTTTATTTAAATACAAATATTGGGTATGTAATAATTAAATACTAAACCTTCCGTTTGCTACCACAAAAATAATAACAGAAGGTAAATGTGCGTCTATATTCACTTTTAACGCGTATTACGGACTCCAAATTCTTTTTTCTAAATCCCAATCCTCTATAATCTGTAATTTAAAATATCAATCTACATCTACTTTTACTTGAAAACTATACATTTTCAAAATGGGTATTGTTCAAAACATAAGCATCACAACCTTCGATCATATATAGATATAGATAGAGTATTAATAAAAAGTATTGTACGTCACTGTTTTGTTATAAAAATATTTTCTTTTTAAAATAATCAATGACTCCTATATTTTCTATACAATGACTAAATGACCTCAGATTTTTTTTTTACAGCTTTACAAGTTTAAAAGTGCAAAAAGATGAAAATCAATTGATATGTTAGTGTCGTTTTATAAAAGAAGATTCAAAGTTTGTTCTTAACAAGGTATACTTACTATAGAACAAAAATTTTAAAATAAAATATGTTAATGTTTAACGAATTATATAACATATAATTGGAAAAATTACAGAAGTATGCCTGCTATACAATATTTTTTTTTAAATTTCCAATACATTTTTATTTTTTTACTGTATCTATATGCATATATGATCGAAAAAATTTAATTTCCATTATTTTTTTTCCATAAATAATACGATATTTGTCAACGTTTTATTTATTTATGCAGGTGCCTAGTGGCAACTTAGGTAAGCGGCTATAGGTGCAGAGTCAAAACTCCCAATGTCATAATTCCTTTAGAGACTTATGATTTATTTAGTGGGACATACGTCCTTAAGAGATCTTTGGCTCATTTTAAAATACTTAGGTGGGATATAAGTCCCTTGACAAGTGGGTCATAAGATCTTTTTGGAAGTTATGACCCATTAAGTGAATTTAACTCCTTTTACTAATTTTTAATGGCAGTTATAACATCATATAACTGAAATTGTATACATATACTAATATATTTAAGACGAGATTCTGTATTAGGAAGCATGTTTAAGTTGGTTAAAAAATTAATGTTGACCGTTGAATTTATATATGCGAGACTTTGGTTTCAAAATCAGGTTTAAAAGTGTAGTTTGTAGTATAAATAAAGTTTATATATAAAATTATTATTTGATTTTCAATTTTGGGAAAAGGGTATACCTCTGATTTCGAATCCAACTTCAATATGTGTGCTAATTATTTTTGACATTATTGGTCAAGAAAGTCTGCATATATATTCATACCCGTCACTGACATTATATAATTTAAATTAATATTTGTTTTAATATTACTAATAACTTATCAGCTGAGAACTGTATAAGGGAGTAATGAACCACCATTCTGAGTTAAAAGGGAGTTATGGCTCATTGCTATCAGTTTAAAGTTCCTTAGGGACTTACGTTCTATTAAATGAGTCATATGTCCCTAAGGGAATTATGACCCTGGGATTTATGATCCTGGGATTTATAACCCTGCATCGTGACAATAATTTAAATTGCGAAAAATTCTAATGTTTAGTGGAAATCTTTTTTTTTTAAGTGTCTTGTTTGCAATCAAATGTTCAATTGGCAATTGTCAAATGTAAGTTGCCTAATCTACATTATACTATAGTAGTTAGCTAAACTGGACGACATGACAGAGTCTCGGGTAGATTATAAATTTGATTTTCTTTAAAATTTTTAAAAAAGAGTTTTGACATGAATATTTGATGGTTTGATGATTATATAATTAAAGAAATTAACCCGTGTAAAGTTACCAACTGATGATATTTAGTTTGAAAAGAATGTTTGAAACAAAAGGTTTTTATGGTGTATTTTAATTTCTAACTATGCATTTTGCAACTGGTAAATTTTAGTACCGTATGGCAACTCTTTACGGTACTAAAAGAGAATTAAGATTTTCAAATTAAATTTCAAGATTAAATTAAAAACTATAAAAATTCAAAAATTATTTTAAAACTGTAATAGTTATCTACTAATAAATAAACCCAAGTTGGCAATATAGTATATCAAATTATTTGTTTAGAACGTTAGAATGAAGTCTGACAATCTTATATATACCCTATAATAAGTATTTAAAATAATATTTTTCCATAATAAATTTAATTTCGAACTTTAAAATTTAATAAATATACCTAATTAATCTTAATTTTTTTTTTATTTTAATTCTAGATTCAAAATAATAGTTGTTGTTACAATTGGTGAAAAATTTTTTCAAGGTTTTCAATCAAAGTGTAGCTTTTTATGGGATCCAGGTTTTGATGGTTTTATTAATTATACTTATGATACACCACAATATTTTGTTGTAGCTACCGTATATTATCTATATTATGACTGAATTTAAATATAATTTAAATAATTAAATAGAAAAAATATTAAAAAAAAAAAAAATATTAAACAATTAAACTTCTTTTTTTCTTTTATAAAAAATAAAAACAAATATAAAATAATAATTAAAAAAAATTATAAATTTTATGCATTTTGAATTATTAATTAATTTTTCTGTAGAATTTTATGTGATGGCATCTTAAAATTTTCTTTTCCTTTTTAATTACAAATTAGGTGTTGGAATTTATTTCAATTCAAAGAATTATATATACCCGTATGCTCGTAATATTCGAGTTTCGAACCTTTTAAAGAGAACCATGAAATTTCAAGTTTCACAATTTAATAAAGATTTTCAATTGAATAAATAAAAGCATATTTGGAATATTATGTACAGAAAAACTGACCATTTTAGTAACCGAATTTCACTGGCATTAAAATGTTTCAACATAAAGCTCTTAGGTGGTAAAATATAAATGTGTTGGATAAAGGTCACATAAAATAAATTAATTTTCATACAAATGTTAATGGTGTTACAGTTAGGGAAATTTTCATCTATTCTACGGTACATTTAATTAAATTAAAGATAAGAACTGCCAATATTGAATTTTAATTATTCAAAAGAAACTAAAAAATATAAAATAAAATTTCCGAAAACAAAATCGCCATAAAGATAAAATCCCCAAAAACAAAATTCCGCAAAAAGAGGAATCTCTAATTAAAATCATATTTGGATTTTATCCTTATTTTTGAAATATTTACAGGATATCCCATTATTAACTACCCCACAATGTGTGATACTGTATGCATAAACTTGTAAGAAAGTCCCTTTGCATGGGGTTTAGCTGATGCTTTCTAGTTTCCCAAGATAAAGTAATTTAAAAAAAGTTTTCATATTATTGTTAGTTTTAATCAATTTTTATCTTTCTTGGCTTGTTTAGCGCTACTTTTAACTTTAATTTGTATTTGCTGTAGCCTTCTACACCCTTATTAAAACTAGTCGAACTCACTAACCATTAATTTTTTGATATTTTTAGTTTGGGTATAGTATAGGTTTTGTGTACTTTCCCTTAGTAAATCTGTACTTTATACTATTTGAAGAGGATTAAATAAATATGGCTCTACTAAATGTAAACTGTATTTTATAAGGTTTTTTTTCTTTTAAGCCTTCCTGTTATAATCTGATTATTTATTAACTCAGCAGCATCAATATTTATATGCCCTTCTAGATGAGCTTTATGTTTTATTTATTTTTAAGTTCTAGTTTATTCTTTTAACATGTTCATACCACCTTAGCTTGATTTCCAGTGTCATTCCTAGGTATTTTGCTGAATTTTCGATTGATAACAAATACACCATTTAAATTTATTTTAGGTGGGTTTCTTATATTTCTATTAATAAAATTAACATGAATCAATTTACTTTCATTTAAGTTTATTTTTCATTTGTTAGTCCAAAAACATATTTTTTCACTTGCTTTCTGTAATTTTCCTGTAGCTTCGTCAATATTCGATCCTACTGCCAATATAGCAGTATCGTCAGCAAAAGTTGCTACAGATACATTTTCTACTTCTGGTAGATCACTTGTATAAAGAGATAACAAAATAGAACCTAGAATACTGCCTTGAGGCACACCTGCTTTTATTTCTCTTAATGTAAAGTACTCTTCATCTTGTTAAATTCTGAATAATCTATCAGACAAGTACGATTCGAGTATCTCTACATATTGTAAAGGTATCAATCTTCTTAATTTAAATATTAATCCTTCAAGCCAAACTTTGTCAAACGCTTGTGTTACATCTATAGAAATATTGTACAGCATATTTGTTTTTCTTCAAACGTCTTTTCTATAATATTTGTTATTCTATGAACTCGGTCAATTGTTGTACGCTTTGATCTAAATTCAAATTGATGGTTTGGAATAAAATTTTTATATTCTATAATTGGCTTTAGCCTTTTTAACAACAATTTTTCATAAAGTTTTGATATAATTGGTAGCAGAGACGTTGGCCTATAAGAATTTGCCTCATTTAATGACTTCCCTGGTTTTGCTATCATCATAACCTCTGCTACTTTCCAAGCGATTGGAACATACTTCAGTTTAACTGCTGCATTTATGATTTTTCTTAAAAGTTTTAGAGCTTTTTGTGGAAGCTCTTTTATAATCTGAGCTGTAATAAGATCAAAACCTGGGGCTTTCCTTAACTTTAAAGTTTTTATTTCTTCACTAATTTCGTCTTGTGTAAATTTTAAAGTTAGTTTTCCATTCATGCCATGACCTGAAACAAATATGTAATTCAATATCAAAAATTAAATAATAACAGAATAAAATATAGATAAATACAAAACAAATAATTTAATTGTATAACATAACTCACAGATACAGAGATGCCAAAATACAAAATTATTACATTATATTACAAATAAAATTGTATCTAATTGAAATTTAAATATTTTTTCGCTTTTTATGACCTATAATAAGCGCAGCCTATTATAGCCTATTTACGATGACGCTCTCGTTTCGCTCTCATTGCCTATTCAACAAAGGAGTGACCACAATGAAATGTACATGACAGCGTTTTTTGACATTGGGTTGTTTACAAATTTTATGAATTAAAAATAATTAAATAGTTTATTTTATTATTATTTAATACTAGATAGAAAAAAAAATTAATAATTTTACTAATTTTTAAATCTGACAATGTATTTTTTTATTTTGTCATTATACCGTTCAATTATTTGACATTAAAATACGTAGAGGAAGCGAAAAATTTAAAAGTTAAACAACTTTTTTAATAGCTGCATCAGGGTTGTGTCTATTATTGACGCTTTCATATAATTCAATACATTTAACTTAGTTTGACAGATAGCTACGTGTAGAGAGCGAAACGAGAGCGTTCATTGTAGATAGGCTATTACTATTTCGTATATTAATTTAATGGTAACATTATTAAAACCTATTTATACCCAGTACCTTTCCTTCTGTCCCAACAGACAGGCTTGTTAGCCTATGATTTGAATATTTAGCAAGTTAAAAAAACACACTTTCTGTCGGCGACCACGTTTAAATTGGATAAACTGAATTATAAAAGTACAGAAGTACCTACATACATACATACATACATACATATATAAAAAATTAAATAACCTTTAAGAAAAAATAGAAATTATAAAGCGATAGCGATCATAAATCTTTGTTGACATAAATTACCCGTTTTTATTAAGTAAAATTCTTCCTTAATAGCCATTTATTTTAAAATTCCAATTTTCAAAACTGCAATAGAATTTTAAACGTATACCTATATATACTTATATATAAAATATATATAATGCAAAAAAAATTTGCATTTTTTGATTGACATTAATATTTAATTTTATATTCAAAATAATTTTTTTTTTAATTATCTATTGTGAATTCGTAATTCGAAAATTTTTTATAATGATAGTTAATTTTTTATATTAAAAAATAACTTTAAATAAAACCTGATATCTACAAATTTTTTTATTTTTTATGAATAATATGTTAAAAATTTACAATAAAAAAGTGTATAGAATGAAAAAAATTAATAACTATGTAAAGTCATCGGTCAATGACCTCATTAATTTATTCATCAGTTTATGTGCATTGCATATTATTGGAAAAAATCAATTCTCATTTTGTTTTGATTTTTTTTTTTATTGTAATATTTCCTAAATATGGAAAGTTAACTAACAAGTTTTTTACAAGTAGGCTTAAAAATTTATGCTGCAAGGTTTACAAAAAATACACAATTTTGTTTTTTCTTTAGAAAAAACTAAATAAAAAATCAAATTCAAATTAACAAAGCTAAATTAGTTTTAATTATCATTTATAGTAGACAATGTTTTATTTTTATTTCTATATTTGGTATATCTTCACTAATCACCATTCAATTGATATTTTTAATGTGTTAACAAAACTTGTAAATTAATTAATATGTTTAAACTATAATAAGTGGATAACAACATAATTAGTTTAGCAAATATATATATATTATAAAACTAAGTTTATAATATATACTATATATTATATGAGCTTCCCTGATAACCTGAGTTCAACAGTTACGCCCACATACAAAAAAATTTTTACACTTTTATAGAATAAAAAAATTGTCTTTATTAATTTTTAATGCTGATCATTTAGTACTGGAGAAGTAGTGAATCATTACTGAAGTTTCTCGAAAACAATGAAACAACAATGTGGTACAGTTATAGCTCTATTTTGCTCCCTTTTTTAAATTTAATTGGACTTAAAACTTAAATGGCGGAAGTTGTTATTATTAAATTTATGCGTAAAAAAATGTCGAATAAAAGTATTGAAAGGAACTACCTCCATTCACCTACCACAGAAAAAAGCTGAAAAACTACTTCTATTCACCACTGAAAAGTACTGAAAAACTGCTGCTGAGTAGAAAAACTTTCAATGTTTTAGTGCAAAACTGAACAAGTTTTTCCCACCATTCATATTAAATTCAATAGAAAAGAAGTACTTCCATTCAGTACTGAACTACATCTGGGCTATTAATTACTTTAATTGAAAATTCTTTTAACACCAATGACATTCTAATCTAACTTATTTTTCAAAAGTGACGGCGGCGCTCCTCTTCACGCTTTAAAATGTCAAAAATATGAACATTATGATTTTAGTAAATATATATATATATATATAATGTATTTATAAAATGAGTCTACCTTTCCTTCATCACAGGAACGTTCATAATAATATTTGACATTTTGAAGCGCTACAGTATCGTCATCATTGACGAATATAATTTTGGGTGTGTTAGCTACGACAAACTTCAAAGTCAACAATACCGTTTGTTTTGGATTATGTCAATGATTTTGATTATCCAAAAAGAAAACATTATCTAAAAATATAACAAAATACATAATATGTATATGTGTAAATTTAAATAAACTATAGATAACATATAATTACATTACATAGATGAACAATTCTTATATGAGTAATGCAGCGCTTGGTGTCGGGTATCCGAGTTTTTTTTGAAAATATGTGTTCCGTAGTGTTTTAAAATTTCAGCAAATTATTTTCAAAATTGTGAAAGTAATTAAAAGTTATTGCAAAGATAGTTTGGGTTCTACTAAGGCTGTTGCTTAATGAGAACCTAGGCGTGCATATCTGGATGGCGGGTTAAGCTGTAACTGCGCTTAAAAATAAAACGGCCGGCAGATTTATTGTTTGTGTATGTATGAAGTTAGGATAATTGTTCTTATTAGTAAGTTGTTAAATTTGTATCTTACTTTTATTTTTTAGTGTCGGGAGCAATGATGTAAGATTTGTTTGAGGACTTCAATTCTTTATCACATTGTATTCAGTATAGGGACTGTTAATTTCGCTGTAGCTATTATTAGATAAGATAATGCAATTTGATATTTGAATTGTATTATTTTTATTAGAAAGGTCCATTATTCTCAGCTTTTCTTTATACTATTCTTATTCTATTCGAATCAATTGGTCCCCATAGAAATTTAAAACCAAAAAAAAAACCATACTGATCTCATATTACTTTATCTTTTAAAATAATGTTATACCTATTGGAATACTATAATATAATTGATAATTTTTTTAATTTGACGTTTGTAGACCTTAAAACCTGCTAGAAATTAAATGTACATACATTGGAAAACTGATATTTGTTAAATAAATTCAAAAACATTGCCTTAAATTTTAAATTTTTTTGGAAATTAAATATTTGTTTTTAAAAATTAATACTTATATAAAATTTAAAAAAATTACGTAACATAAAATTGATGAACGTAATAATAATAATTATGCTAATTAAGTAATTCATTCATTCATTCATTCATTTAATTCATATATTCTTTTCTAATTCAAAATTATATACACTTTAAGCGGATACAGTAGTTGTTGAATGAATTATATGGTCACTAAACAAGAGTTGTATATGTTTATAAATAGATACTATACACTATATATATATGTATAAAAGTTTGCGGAAATCATATATATATTATATATTGTAAAAATTTTTCAAATATTTAAATGAACTCAAAATTTCATAATTAAAAATTGATTTATTATTTTTTTATATATATATATATATACAATTGTACATGTAATATTTAATGATATCCAACTGATTTTATAAATTAAAAACTAAGAACCACTTTACAAATTCTTATCACATTCATGTAAATTTTATCGTCTGGTCTCAAGTCTAGAACTTTTTACATATATGTACATAGTATGTACAAATCAAATGTTATATAGCAATAGCATATACATATATTAACCACTTAACAAGTATATAAAGAGTATGTGAAAGAAATTATATCATATGATCATCTGGTTCTCATACTTATTTGGATTTCTTAATTTAATTAATTTTAATATAAATTCTTTCTTCTATTAATATATATGTACATATATATACATAATGTACATTCATTAAATATATAACACAAATACTTGACTTTCACTACAAATTTTTTTTTAATTCATTAATAGAATTAGAATGCTAAAAATAAATAAAAAAAAAACTATTCAGATCATGTTTTAATTAAACTTTAGCCTTAAAAAACATTGAAAGAGAAAAAAAAACAAATTTGCTTTTACTTTCATGAAAATATTTTTTCAACAGTGTAAAAAAAATAAACAAATAAATATTAGTGAACATAATTATATTTTAATGTTTGTTTTTTTTTTTTTTGGGGGACTAGACAGACCACTAGAAATTTATTTTACTCTTGATTATTTATTTAAATTTTAATTCTTCTATTGTGAATTTGGAGCTTTAATTGAAAATTTTGTCGAAATTCTTCTATTGTATATTTGGTATTTTATTTGAATATTTATTCAAATTCTAATTCTTCTATTGTGAATTTGCAATTTTAATTGAAAATTTTGCCAAAATTCTTTTATTGTGAATTTGGAACTTTAATTGAATATTTTCTCAAATTCTAGTTTTGCTATTGTGAATTTGGTATTTAAATTGAAAATTTTGCGGAAATTCTTCTATTGAGAATTTGGAATTTTAATTGAAATTTAATTAAATTCTAATTCTTCTATTGTGAATTTAGAATTTTAAAATAATATTTACTTACTTAAATTCTCTTTATCGTGAATTTGGAATTTTAATTGATTATTGAATTTTTACTGGAATTTTTCTTTTGTAAACTTGGAATTTTAATTGAATTTGATAATTGAATTACAGAAATTCTTCTATTGTGAATTTTGAATAATAGGATTGAGTGAGTTTTATAATATTGATTGTGAAATAATTGGGAAAAACTATGGAATACAAGCCCTGTCAGACTTCAAATTGGGATCAACAATAACATAGGAATTCACCATACGACTATAGACACCTCCTGCGACAGAAAATACTTGAACTGATATTTTTATCTAGATATATTTATAATACTAAAGTCAGTTATAACTAAAAAAGTAGTGAACCTTTTTTTTGTAACAATATCTAATATATTTTTACAGTGATCAAGTATTGCAACTAAAAGATATTGCAACTTTTAAATCCCTTCTTAAAAATATGATGAGTCTAAAGCATTTGGATGGTATCAATTAGAAAATTACCAATAATCTATGAAAAACCTATATTCTATCAAACTATATGTAGCATAAGTTCAATTTTTCGATTTACGATAGGGTTGCCGAACTTTCAATCTTCAAATACGATCCAAATATAAAATTTTAATCTAAAACACTTGCCTTCGCTTGAAATATCAAAAATATATCAAAAAATTTAGGTTAGGTTGTATTTTTAAACTATTGATTGGGTTTCCCCACTTTTAAACTTCAAAAACGATTCTTGCAACATTTTGAATCTTCTTACCCTAGTAAAATTACTATATTTACCATACAAGTTACATACAAACTCATATATGTTTTGTATTCAATATTTGATCTGACATAAGTTTAATAAATATTTGAAGAGTTAAGAAAATGAGACTATTGCTTCTTTTAAGTAATTTAATTTTTAATTTAGTTCAATGTTCCAGATCGAAGGCAACGAAAGTGCAGATAAACTAAGAAAAAAAAGAAGTCACTCTAAACCCCAAAACTTTTAAATTGGTGCCGTAAAGGAGTGGGTTTATTTTTTTTTGTTTGAATTACAACAAAGATGGAGTAGTAATCTTAACAATTGTACCATATCTAGAACAGAAGTAGATGAAATAAAGTGATTTCCAAATCGCGTATGGGCATCGCCAGATTAGTGGCACATATTACGGACCACTAGCCAGTAGGTACCCATGCAGGGAAAATAAAGAATCCCTTACAATACCTCCTGCAAAGAAAACCAGACTAAAAATATTGAGCACTTTCTTTGTAGATGTCCCTCTCAACCCAGAGAATTACTTTTACTAGCGCTAATACAGGCTTTGATGCAGGGTCTTGGCCAACTAACCTACTACCTACTCAATGTCCCAGTGTACAACTCAAAGTTATGAAGTAGATTAAACTTTTATTAAAGTGACAATATCAGTATTTTTACTTTTAACTGTCATAACATAATTATTATCTCTTATAAAAATGGGATATCTTTTAAATCTTAAATCAATTTATATATTATACATATTTATTAATATTCGATATCGATATACTTTTAAAACATGTTTTTTTAAAACATAATTTAATAAAAAAATTTCAATTCGTGTATGACGGACTTAATTTTAAATTATAATTAGTTGGTAGGTATAGACTCAAGATAATTAACCCTTATCAAATATTTTTTAAAAATTTTTAATCATAATATTCATAAAAAAAACTTCTAAAGTACCTAAAGTTTAACCTTAGATTATTAATATAAATAATTCATAATTTTTTAAACTTGTTCTTTCATCATTTGTAAATTGATACTTTTTTGAACTGGTTCTATGGGTGTATAGGATTTAAAATGATTATGTATTTGTCAGGCCTAGTAGAAGTTCTACTAGATCACTAAGTTTTATTAAAAAGAGATGCCATAACCGAGCCATCTTGTATATAAATTTAAAAATTAAAATTATTATTTACATTCCATAGTTTTTTATAAGCTCTATACAATTTCTTAATAGATACAAATATGCATAGTGTATATTTTGTAATTTAAATGATTTTTTTCAAGTTCTGACATCAGAATTTAAAGATTTTTTTTTCAAATTATATATGCTTGTATAATATATATATATATATATATATATATATATATATATATATATATATGTATATATTTTTAATTTTTCACATAAGAATATTATTATAAATATAAGCTGATTTAGTTTGTTAGCTTTTGTTACTCTATCTAATCGTATTCTTTACAAAATTTATCATTCATTTAAATATCTAAATCTATATACGAGTACATATTTAAAGTATCTATAAGTACTTTATATATATAATGTGTTTTATACATATACTTATATATATGTATGTATCAAAATATTCAAAAAATATGATAAACGATTGAATCGAAAAAGTGTCATAATCATTTGAATTGTTATATTTTCATTACTTTTGGTTGTTTGTTATTTTATTTTTTCAAATTAAGTTTCACTTATAGATACTACCCACTACCCCACTTAAAAATAATTTACTGATGGTCAAATTAAGTTTAATTCTCGTTTTTTTTTTTTTAAGTTTTTCTGTTTTAGCTTGGTTTTGGTTAAGTTTTGTGTGTTTGTGTTATATACATTGAGATATATCATAAACAGAGTGTCCCATAATTAACTGACTCTAAGTGTTAAAATTTCCACAAATTGTAACTTTGGAAGCTAATATTTTTTTTTCCTGTTACTTCTCATGAGAGCATACCGCTTCCACTTGCCTTTTCCATTGTTCGCAAACAACTTGATATCCTCCCAAGTTTGCCCGTTTCTCACTAGTTCAGCCGTAGTTGTTCGACGCCAAGTGTTGCAGGTTGGCCGCGCCTTCTACTACCTTGGAGGTTCCATTCCAGGACCATTCTTGTTATGTTAGTTGGTGGTTTTCTCAGACTTATCCACCTCCACTTTCTGCCCTTAATTTGAATTGTGTTGTGCTAGAATATTCTACATATGATTCTTTGCCACTTATTCGCGAATATTTGGAGTTTTGTCTGATGTTGTTTTTTATTAGCCAAGTTTCACTGCCATAGAAAAGTGTTGGCATTACACATGCTTTGAATATTCTAAGCTTAGTTTTCCTTGTTATGTTTGGCCGCATTTTCATATTGGGCTTAATTCACCAAAGGCGGCTTTGGCTCTGCGTAGTCTGTTGTTGACATTTTCTTCTGTACCTCCATTTATTGTTAATTTGCTACCTAGGTAGAAAAAGCTATCAACATATTCGACCGATTGTTCTTCTATTGTGATGGTTTCTGTATTTATGTTGTTTAAGGTGTGGTCGTAAATGTAAACTTTTTGACGTAAAATATGCCATTTGACATTTATTATGATTTTAAGACCAAACAATTTGCAATCAGTAGACATTCAATTTACAAATAAATTTTTGTGTTCGTAAAAGTAAATTTTTTTGTTTTGCAATGGATATAAAATCAACAGATTGTTTATGTTTTCCTTTGTGATTCACTTTCAGTTTCACTCCTGTTAATTTAAATTTAAATTAATTTACAAAAAAAAGACATAATATTTTCTTACTTACATTAGAATCTTTTGAATATATTTAACAAAATTTGTCATAAGAATTTTAGAAATGGAGGCTAGATTTACATTTATTAAAAAATTCCAATTAAATTATCGCCCTGAAAAAAAATTCCATCATCTTGCTTGGTTTTTTGGCGCTCTCAAGTCGATAGACCAGTTAGCTGCAGCCAAGTTAGCCCTATGGTTAACGGAGCCCTGGTAACCATAAATAAAGTTTACATTCTAACAATAATAATTAGAAAGGCAGTATATATACGGTATACCCTGTATATATCTACATAATACATTTTCGGTTGTGGTTTTTGTATTTTTCATACAATTTTAAGTCAAATTTTCAACCAAAGATTTTACTTTTATATATTTCCTGTTAAAAAAAAAACAATTTGGATTGAGATCTGTTAACAATAATTTAAACAATAAATATAAAATGTAGTAAAAAAAATAATTTTTTTATTAAAATTTAAAAAAAAGACAAAATTTACGATATAAATTAAACGTTTACGATATATGTGAATCATATTATTTATTTAGAATAATAAAGTATAAAACATAACTGAAAAAAATTGCATTAATCTTATCTTATTGATATTTTTATTACAAACAATTTTAAAATTAAATTAAAGGTTAGATCATTACTATGATATAGAAATTACTTATTTTTTTTTAATATTCTAGAAATGTAATTACATTTTTAATATAATTGTTTTTTTTTTCGATTTTAAAATTTTAAAATATTTCAATTAAATAAAGTTCAAATGTGCCTTTAAATCCTTTAAGAAAAAATTAATGAGAGAAATTTGTATTCTAAGATTGAATTAGAAAATTTTGGAAATAAAAATCTTTCGCATGATCACAGGCCTTTAAAAGAAAAATCTTCATGATATTCACTAAATTAAAAATATGTACCAATGTATAAAAATTAAGTATCTATGTACCTATATTTACCATTAAAGTTATATTTTTTTTTTTCCTGTTACTCCACTAGGGAGCATAGGGCTTCAACTTGAAGTCTCCATTCTTCTTTGTGTCTAGCTATTTCTTCAATTTCATTCCAGGAGATCTCGTATATATTTATTTCATCAAGCACTATTCTTTTCCATGTTGATCTAGGTCTTCCTCTTGTTCTGGACCCCCCTTGAGGTCCAGCATAGCGCCATTTTTGTTATGCAATCGTCACCTTTCCTTAGTGTGTGTCCAATCCACTTCCATTTTCTTCTGGTAATTTGCTTAAATATTGGTTCTTCATTTGTTAACTCCCACAAGTCTATATTCCTAATTCTGTTAGGCCAAAATATTCGACATATCATTCTTAGGTGTTTGTTGACGAAGACTTGCAGTCCCACATAGAACTTTTAACATCCGAAGTGTTTTTTTTTTAAATTTTATACATGCAACTAACTGTTTAAACGCTTGGGGTACCAATATAAAATACAACTACGCAGTAGGTCTTGGACACACAGACAGCGAAGGGAGCAAGCGATTTTTTTTGCGAAAATGTCAAACATATTGGTTTTCATATAAGTAACGACAAGTGTACGCTTTAGAAGAGCATATGTGACAAGGAAGAGCGACAAGTGTTCTCAGAATTATATGGACGTTTGACCACTCGCTCTCTTCTCTGCTTTTTTTAAGGCCTTTAAGTGGAATGTAATAAAATAGATTTTAAAAAGTCAAGTAAATAGATTAAAGAATATTAAACAGTTATTCAAAGTCTTAATAACGGTAAATTCGATATAATAACATTAGTCTAGACTTATAATAGCCGGAATTGTATTAAAATTTGAAAAAAAAATTAAAAAATAAATAAAAACCAGAACAATAATATAAAATTATTATGATAAAATGTTTTTTATCATATTCATGCTAATTTTAATGTGGTCTGTAAATAATTCGAATAGTAACAACAACAACAACAAAATAAAATTAAAAATTATATAATATGAAATACAAAAGTTTTTTTTCAACAAAACAAATGAAATTAGCACTTTTATTTTTTTACATATTCTATATACATTGTATATACACATATTTTTCCACCAGTTCCATGATGTTGAATCAACAAATAAAAAAAAAATGAAAACAAAAACCCAACAGACAAATAAAGATACTTATGTATTGATACATATGTAAGTATGTTTTTTTTTAATTCAAGAATATCTGTCAGATAACACATATTTTATTTGCAAAATTTCGATTAAAATTATTTGAAAATAAAAAAATATTGAATTTGGAATTAAGTATTAAGTACCTACTAGTTGGAATTCTAGGTAAAAAAAAAAAATAAAAATGGTTTAAAATAAGTACATACATATGTTTATTAAAAATTGATAACTGTTTTAATAAAATAAGCTAGAGGAATATTTATTAAAATTTTAAAAAAAATTAATTAAGTTTTTCTTTCATTTACAATAAAAAATATTAAAAATTCACTAAGTGACAGACTGAAAAATAAACCCATAGACACTGGAAAGTTAATATAAAAGTATATAATTAAAAGAATTTTGTAAAATACATACGTTTTAAAATATTTTTAAATATAATTTATATCTAAATACCTAAAATTTCTACAAATCTGTATAGATTAATATACCTACGAATTTAATAACTATTTATAATTTTATGATATATATTATGTAATCAGTAATCAGTACTTAGTAATCATAAAGATATCAATTTAATATCAAAGAGTTATGATTATACAAAAATTTTAAACGAGAAAATTAAACTTCCTTTTTATTCTATTATAGACATAGTTGTATATATGTACATATATAATATAATTGTTATACATAACATATCACTAAAGAATGATGATCATATTAACTAAATATAAACGAAGGCTCCTATACAAATCGATTTTATTTAAAAATCTGTAATTCATTATACCATATAATTCCCAAGTTTCCTTGTCCTTAATTTTGCAAAATTTGAATACCTACATACTCGTACATATTTTACAACGTCCAGTATAGTATACTTTAAGGGCCTCTGAGACGTACAATATTAATTGACAATATTCATTGAATTCAATAAATATTGATCGTTGAAAGAATGCTTCAAGTAAAAAGTTTTATCCATCAATTCAAAAATTTACATTGATTATAGTTAAGACAAAAACACATTCCTTAAGTTATATGAGAAATGTATGGCTTACAACAAATGTCCTTCAAGCAACCTTGTGGAATAAATTTATTAACGAGTATATCTCAGATACATAGATAGCATACAATATACAATAGCAAATAAAACCTCAACTCTTAACCTTTCTCAGTTTTTAACGTTTTTTTTTTTGTAAATATTTAGTTATTATTAGAAGGTACCTAGTTTTAACTCCATTATACTTAGAAAATATCATTTGAAAACTATTTAAAAATTAGATTCTGTATGCTCTGTATTAGTTTCAGTTTGTTATAAAAATTAAAATTTAAAATATATCTTTAGCACAAGCCATATTCCACATAAAGAGACCAAGTTATAAAATAACGTTAATCAACCAGGGCCCTATTTCATAAAATACGACAAGTGCGACAAGTGACAATTGTATGTGAAATAAGTATGTATTAAATCACAATTTGTCGGAAAATTTTGACAATAAAATTTCTTTATGATTACATAAAATCGAAGTTTTTCCGACAGTTGTCAAGATTTTTCAATCAATTTATAACGACAATTTTATATGAAACAGTAAAACTTTTACAAGTTTACAAAATTGTTCTGGACAAATAAAATTTTATCAATCAAAATTCATTAAAAATTGACAAGTTTAATTAAGAGCGCAAAGTAAAAGCATTGTTATTGAAACATTTCCGTTGAAAAGACGTAAAAATTCTTTCTTGTCAATTACCAGCTCCATTCAATAAATTGGCCAATTTTTTCTTGAAAAATTACTATGACAATTTTGTCAAGTTTACTAAAAAACAAAAATTGACTTTTTTTAAAATAGTTATTTGTCACGTTTTTATGTAACAAAAAACTTGTTATAAAAGTAGACAAATTTGTAAAATTGTCAGCCTTGTTGCACTTGTCGGCTTTTATGAAATAGGGCCCAGCTAAAAGTTGCGTTATAATGCCAGTGTGTAACGCTAGAACCTTTAAAATATAACGAACTTAAAAATAGAATATAGTCCAGTTGCGTTATAATGCCAGTGTGTAACGCTAGAACCTTTAAAATATAACGAACTTAAAAATAGAATATAGTCCAGTATTTTAATACGAAAGATTGTAACGATCTCGTTGTTACATTAATACCAGTGACTCTAAGCACACAAGTGTACAACAGATCACAAAACCTTTTCATCCACCCCATTATAGTAACGCAAGAAAAACAAAATCAATCAACTGGTTACACTAAGTCCATTTTTATTAACAAATAACAACCGATTTATAATATTATATATAAACTATATTAAATAAATATAAGATTATTAGTTAGAATAATTAATAGCTATAATACAAGAATTTAAAAAAAAAAATTAGTAAATAATTAAATTTTTAAATTAAATATTTTGATAATCAAAATTATTCCCATGTTAGTATTTCCTATATAGTTCAACTGAACTGATTAGGTTAATTAAATATACATATATAAACAAAATATTTATAGTTTAAATTAAACAAATGATAAGACAAACTAAATTATCATATAACTTTCCTAAAATTAAAACAAATATCAACTTGTTATTGGATTTTCTGAGTTTTGGAGAATTAAAAACCGCTAAAGCAAGTGTTTTTTTTGGTAATACATTTAAGCCCTGTTCTATATTTAGTGCACACATGACATAAATTTTATATTTCCAATGTTTTCATAATTCATATTTTTTTTTTAATATAAATTCTTAGGAATAAATATTATATATATTGATTTTGTATACAATACCGGACTATTGATATTTAAATTAAGTTAAGAATATAACTTTTCTTTCAACATTTCAACAGGTTATCATATTGCATATACCTACATACCTATTATATTAAATTGTGAAATATTTTGTATATTCAGCTTTTGATCTAGATATTTAAATTATCGGTTCTTTTTGTACAAATATTGAATTACAATATTTACAAAATGATTTGATTATTTAATAAGCTACACATTTTTATTTATTTTATTGAACCCAGCCCATAATATTTACTTTTTAGTTTATTTTATGTTTTTATTTTATTTTTTTTTTTAATTCTTATAAGATACAGAATATTTTGCAAAATTTTTATACAAATTACGTCATATTGAATGAATTATGATATTAAAGAAAAAAAAAACGAATATGAGATGAGCAGAAAATAAAAATGTGCAAAAAAATTACAAATATAGAGTATATGTATATACAAGTAATATAAGTATAAGATACTTAAATAGGCAATTAAATGATAACATTTAAATTATCTTCAAAATGGAAATAATTTATGCAAAATCATGGGAAATTACAAGTTGTTAGAGTATAGTCGAAAATTTTCTATAGATTCTATTTCTATAGACCTATAAAAGAAACTAAGCCTACTCTAAAACCCACTGAGAAGACTAAGAATGCATTTTTTTTTGTGTCTTGTTTAAGTCATTGTATTGTAAAATTTTAAATATAAATAATAATTTGAGAACATTTTTGTAACGACCTTGTTTGGTTTGTAAAACAAACTAAAAGAGAGATGGAACTATAGAATAGTCAAATAATAATAATATTTCCAACTTGTAATAATAGTCAAATCAGGGTTAAACCTATGAACCGGATAAAACTAGAAACATATAGACTTAATATATGAGATATCTTTTAGGTATTATTAATTTCATATTTATTTTGTATAAATTAAGTAGCTAATTAAAAATGTTTATATTCTATATGGGTATTAGATATTTCTAAAAAAAAATACAATTGTAGTGTGGGTCATGGGTCGGTTGGACTAAATGATTTAAATTAATTATAACTTTTTTATTTTAATTTTATTATGTTCAGAAAAAAAACAACTTTTTAAACAATCTCATGAGCCAGAAGCATATTATCATTCAAATAAATATGTCAATAAAAAGAACTGTCGCTTAATTTGGGGTACGGAGAAATCCGAGACAAGTGCATCAGCGACAATATTACACCCTCTTTAAATTCACTGTTTGGTGTGGAATTATGGTTGATATAGCAATCCGTCCGTAGTTTATCATATTGCATAGGGCCGGTATACAAAAACATGTTGGAAAATATTGTACATGCGAAACTTGGTAGTTATAATCGTGATATATGGTTCCATTCCAGCCCACAAGAAAAACAATGGTGATTCTGCAAGAACTTTTCAATGACCGGAAAATATCAAAAAAGTTGTTTTTGTTTGGCGGCTTCTTCGTTCCTCAACATATTGATTGACTACTCTAGTTTTTTTTTTGTGGGGTTTCTTGAAGGAACTGGTTTACGTCAACAAATCATAAATCATTCAGGAACTAAAGCAAAATATTCGCAAATAAGCTGCGAAATGTAATGGAAAATGAAACCAATTTAAAGGAAGTCATTTTTCAGGCATAGCTAAAACAAATTTATTAATTTATACTTTAATTTTATAAAAAAATAAATTAAATTAAAAACTTTAAAAATAAATAAAAAATTATAAGCATTCCAAATAAGACACAAATATCTGTATCTACCTATAAAAATATCCATAACTTGAATTAAAGCGAAAAATTCCTAAAACTTGAATTTTTTTTAAATGAATGAAAAACAAAAATTTTGTAAACAAAAATATTTTACGTAAAAATTAATAAAAAAAAAAAAATTCCACTTAAATTGATTTTAAATAAATTTTTTGCAACCTATATAGTTGTAGGTTAGGTATTCGACGACAGTTGCTATGAGTTGACATTTATACATATATAATCCATATTGTATAATATAAAAATAAAAAATGTTTCTTATAAATATAAGGAATTTAAGTATCTTATGTTCCAATTAGACTTTCTAATAGGAAGTTACATGAATAATTAAAAGTACCTTTGGATAAAGTTAAAAATAACCCAAGATAGTAAAAAATAAACTAAGTTTATTTAAAATATAATTATATATCCATTTTTTTTTTAATTTTTATGAAATAATAGTATGTTAAAAAACTTTAAATCATCCACAAAAACTATTTAAAAAATTTTCCTGAGTAGTAATCATTCTCTTATTAATAATCCTTTTAAATAAGCGCTATCTAGTGTTCAATAAATTAAACATAAAAATTATACGTTATTGTTTAAAAAAAAAAAACTCACGTGAATGCGTCACATTCACATCACATGTTTATATGTTAAATACAAATTATAAATACCCTTGCAGGTTGTTAAACCATAGCATAATATTTAATATAATTTTGAATTGGATAAAAATAAAATTAAAAAAAAGTAAAAATAGGATATTTTTTTTTTTTTATATTTTATTAATTGTGTGTTAGTCACACCCAATTACGCCATTCAAATTAAATTTTCATTTTGTTTGTTTTTTCTTTTATTACTTTTTTAGGTTTTATTTTCACTATACATAATGTACACTAACTAGTGTACACTTTACATATAGGAAAAGACCATGAACATTTTTTATGAATTAGAAAATTCAATTTATTTAAATGTAGAATGGGAAATAATAATAAAAAAAAATAAAAAAAAAATTTACTGGACAACACAAGCAAAGCAACAACCAAAATGATACAACAAACAATTAAACAAATATGTATATACAACAAGTTCAATACATAGTCTGTGTCAAAATTTCGTGATTTATTCGGACTATTGTTCACAAATTATTTATTTCTTATTTACATTTAGTTTCCAAATTCCAATATGATTAAAAAAAAAATTATTGTAATCTTATCGTAAATTTAAAAAACTAATAATTCCTTGATAAAATAATTTTTTATAACATACCTGCATATTATTAATGATATTACATAAGTTATTATTATATTATGTTGTAGGTACTTGATTTTTTAGATACTAAATTATTTGGTAAATAGAATAGAAGTAATTATAAAGTTTTAATTATTTATGTACATATTTATTACAATGAAGTCAGTTTTAATTTCAAAATTTGTGCAATTCCGAATGTTTGATCGTAAATAAAGTTTTTACGATATTCTGAGCTAGGTGGCTCGTGTACCCTTTTCAATTCAATTTAACCGACTTTTCAAAATATCCAAAAAATCTTCTAAATCTAAAGAATGAATGTATGAAATTTATAATTAATTTTCAAAAGTGTATTTAAATACAGGTACAAACGGTTATTTAATCAGTTTTCATTTACAAACAAGATAATGAAAAAATTAAATATTTGCTTTTCAAATATCAATTGAAACTTGAAAGAAACTTTGATATCAACCCCACAAACAAAATCATAAAAAAAAAAAAACAATAAAAACATAAAAAAATTATCAAACATGACAGGTTTAAAAGTTTGATACACATGAAATCAAAATTTTTTCTTTCTCTTTAACATTGCGCAAGACTCAAATATTTTGATGAACACTCAAATATAAAAAGCTCTTCTTCTATTTATATAATTTGTGGTATGAAGACGATGACATCATTTTTAATTGACAGCTTTTTAAGAGTATATAAAAATTATATACTGTAGCTAAAATGTTTAAACTGTTTACATTGCTAGAAATTTTAGCAACATTCAACAACATTTTATTAATCAACTTCATTCAAATTGTCATTATATATTTTAAATAAAATCTTCATTTCAAGGTATATTTTACATTTTTTCAGTAAATATTAAAATATTATTAATTTTCTATTATAAACAACCCTTCAATATTTTGTTATTTTATTGATTTTTCTAAATATTAAAAAATTTTCCAAAATGTTGCTAAATAAAAAAATGTTGCTGAAACATGGTAAGTAGCCATTGCTGTTTTAAAAGTAACGCTAATGTATGCTTCGTGACGCAATCCAGATCAATATTTGTGAAGATTGATTTCAAATTAAACTAAGTCAGAATTTTCTCCACAAATAAGGACGAAATCTTTATCTTCCGGATATACGAGTGGATTTAAAAAAACGGTCGATAATCAATTAAAAAGCGAAAAAAATCGAAAAATTATTAGTGTTATAAAAGTTTAACTCAGAAATAATAAAAAAATTATATGGGCGTATGCCTTCCGCACAACACATTTACATATTTAGATAAAAATTTATAGCCCAAAAAAATATCCTAAAATTAATTTTGACTAATCAAAAGTTTAATTGCATATTTGGCAAAAGAATTAATAAGATATTTTTAGTGTGCGATACTGCCTTAGTGTTCAAAATTTCTTTCTAATTAAAACATCACATTGCTATAAGTTTAAAAAAAAAAAAAAAAAAAAAAAAATTAAAACTAATAAGAAAAAAAAAAAAAAAAACCCAGAACAAATTAGGGTTAAGTAGTAGATTTAAGTTATTTTAAAACCGTGCATTTTCATTATAAAAATTAATTAAAAAATGACGGAAGTTGAGCAACCACCTCAAAATGGTATAGCTGACGCTGTTAATGATGAAGATCATTCAGCAGTTAGACCAGCCGATATTGAACAAGACATGAGAGAAATGGAGCGGCGTAAACGGGTAGAAGCAATAATGAATTCAAAATTATTTCGTGAAGAACTTGAACGTATTGTTGATAGCCAAATTAGCCAGGGTTCTGCATCTGGCATTTTACAACAATTATCAGATATTGTTGGAGTACCTGCATCACGTATTGGTAGTGTTTTCAAAAGTTCCAATTGCGTTCTTCCAATAAATGATATTCGTGGTGTTGAAGCGATGGCTTACTCAAAAGGTGAAAAACTATTAAGATGTAAATTAGCAGCTACATTCCGTCTTTTGGATTTGTATGGATTTACACAAGGTTTAGGAGCACAAATTACTGCCCGTTTAAATGCCGATCAAGAATTATTTTTGGTAAATCCATTCGGATTATTATTCCATGAAATTACTGCATCTTCTTTAAATAAAGTTGATATGCAAGGCAATATTGTAGAACAAGGTACAACAAATTTTGCTATAAATTTAAATCATTATACATTACATTCAGCTGTTCATGCAAGCCGCCCAGATATACGCTGTGCCATTTATATTGGCTGTAATAGTGTTGTAGCTGTATCTTCCCTTAAAGTTGGTTTACTGCCACTTACAAAAGAATCAGCTGTTTTAGGCGAAATCGCTACACATCCATATACAGGCTCTTTAAATGAACCAGAAGAACGTGAAAAATTAATTAGAAGTTTAGGACCTAACGCAAAAGTTTTACTTTTAAACAACCATGGTGCTCTTTGCTGTGGCGAAACAATTGAAGAAGCTTTTTATGCTGCCTACAATATTGTACAAGCCTGCGAAATACAATTAAAATTACTGCCAGTTGGTGTTGAAAATTTAGTTTTAATGCCAGAAGAAACACGTAAAGCAATATATGATGCATCAAGAAAACCACCTGAAGGATATGAACCAGCTAAATTTATTGATGATATTGGTAAAGATCAAACTGATAATAAAATTGAAAAAACTATTCACCAAAAGCCAAAATGGCGTGTTGGTGGTGCTGAATACGAATCAATGATGCGTATGTTAGATAATGCTGGCTTCCGTACTGGTCATATTTATCGTAATCCTTTGGTAAAATCAGAACTGCCAAAACCTAAAAATGATGTTGAATTACCACCTGCCGTATCATCTTTAGGTTATTTATTAGAAGAAGAAGAACTTTACAGACAGGGTATTTGGAAAAAATCTGATATAAGAAAAGGTGGTGATCGTACAAGGTGGTTAAATTCTCCAAATGTTTATCAAAAAGTTGAGGTATTAGAAACTGGTACAACAGATCCAAAAAAAATCACAAAGTGGGTCGCTGATGGCTCACCAACACATTCAAATGCTGTTAGAATCGATAGTGCATTACAATTTGTTCCAACTGGTACAACTTCAAAGGAGTTTAAAAAATTACAACAACAAATTAAAGATAATCGACGGGCGGATAAAATATCAGCTGGACCACAATCACAAATTTTAGAAGGTGTAACATGGGATGAAGCCAGTCGCATTAAAGATGCAAATGTTTCAGCAACAGGTGATCATGTTGTTTTAATGGGTGCTGCATCAAAGGGTATAATTCAACGTGGTTATCAACACAACGCAACAGTATATAAAGCACCATATGCAAAAAATCCATTTGATAATGTTACTGATGATGAATTAAATGAATATAAAAGGACAGTAGAAAAGAAAAGAATTCATGGTGAATATACAGATACAGATTTTTCTGAATCAGAAGCTCTTAGTTCGACATTAAATGATGCTGTAAAAAAAGCTTCTGCCGCTCTTATCCAATCAGAAACTGATGAAGCATCAGAATCACATGTTTTAAAAGTAGAAACATCACAGGCGCCTAAACCAAGTCAGCCAGAAGTAGTATTTAGCGATGGTGAACGCGCTCAAAATGGAGATAATTCCGAGAGCGCACATTTAAGTACATTTTCACACAGCAGCAAAGAAGATGTATCAACTGAAGGTTCACCGAAAAAAGACAAAAAGAAGAAGAAAGGATTAAGGACACCATCATTTTTAAAGAAGAAGAAAGAAAAGAAGAAGGTTGAGGCATAAGCAGCAGTTGTTTAAAAAAAAAAAAATATTAAAAAAAATAAAATTGTGTTGTCGCTTGTTTGTTGCTATTATCGTACGTGCTTTAAATTCATAGAATAAAAAATATATTGCAGATAAAGTTATTAAAAAAAAAAACAATTTTTACAACAAAAATTAACTCGGTAAGTGATAAATTATATATTTTTTAATTTTATTTTCGTCTGTTATATCTAATAAAATATATTTTAAGTAATATTTAAGTAACACTTTGATATACTCGTTGAAAACTAATAAAATGACTAACGCATAAATATGTTATGTAGTGATATATTATGTATAATTTGATGTGTAATGATAAGCGAAAAATATTTATTATTTTATTGCTCAAAATTTAAAATCTGATTTTTCAATTTAAATCCAGCAATTTTGTTACTTTTTAGTCATTCTGTTTTTAATATCAATTCGTTTTGAGTATTAAAAGTACTGATTTGTTTTTACTTGAATGGAAATGTATTTTTTTAAATGTACGATTGTGTAGCATGTAGCTAAGACCATGTAAAATATAAATTTTTTAAAAAAATTGGTCAATATTGTAACGAGTTATCAAAGTTTTACTCACCTGTAACCTACATATTTATAATGCATATTTGTATGTAATATGCCTTATTAGTTAGTTATTATGTTAATTTTTTTTTTATATTTTTTAGGTTGTTCAAGGCTTTAAAGGCTTCAAAACATGAAAAAAAAAATCACAAATTAACTTCTAAAAAAAAAAAAACTTTATCGCAACGAAAAAAAAAAAAAAAAAAAAACTAAAAAAAAAAGCAAAAACTATAAAATTTATTACAACTTTAATGTGAGATTTTTATCGTACGTGCGAGAAAACCAGTTTTTATGATTTTAAATATGTTTGTTTTAGTTTTTTTTTTAACTACTTTTTGGACAATTCTAGTTCAATCGACGAAATAAGATGCAATTATGATGAAATTTCGAAAACAAAAATTCAATTTAAAATTTTAATTTTTTTCTATGTTATACAAATAATTTGTATAATATTATTAAGAAAAAACAAAAAAAATCAAAAAAAAAAAAATTAGAAAACAAGCAATCATTTTTAATTTTAGCATTTAAGTAAGATACATTTATATTTTTTTTCATTTAATATACTTTATATGCCGTATATCCCATCCATAAAGTATTTAAAATAACTTTTTTATGATTTTTATTATGTTGTTTTTGGTTTTTTGTTTTTATTTATTGGAAAAAAATAAAAGATATTAGTGGAAAAAAGCATTTACGATAAAAAGTTGCTCTCTTTATTTTAATACTTCTTGTATTTTCTAAATTTGTTCAAACAAACAACGGATATTATTATATTTAAACAAATTAAAACTCAAAAAAAAAAAAACAAATTCAGTAAAGAAAAAACTCAAATTTTTTTTTATCTAATGTATTTAAAGGAAGAACATAAAGAGCACATCAATTAAATTTTTTTTTTTTTTTAATTTATTATTAAATTTTAATTAATTTTTCTATTATTAAAAAAAAAAAAAATAAAATTAAATTTAGAAGAAAGAAAGAATGAATGGAAAAAAAGAAAACAAAATGTGATATACGGTAAAGTAATATTCAAGCGACGATATACTCAAAATATTTATCTATTTTGAAAAAAAAAAAAAAAAAGTTTTTCTATATATATGTAATAAAAAACAGAAAAAAAAAAACAAAAAATTGATAAAAATAAATAAAGCTTTTTAATGCATTTTAAGTATTTGTTGCACGAAAAAGTTTACACTTTGAAAGATGATTTACTGTGAAATGTTTTCAAAAAAAAAAAAAAATAAAAAAATATGAAAATATTTTACTAGTAAACAAATTTTATATTTTTGCTTGATTATAAAAAAAAAAAAAAATAAAAAAATAAAAAAAAAATATATAAGAAAACAAATTATATTATAATTTCAGTCTATAATAAAAATTCACATTATAAAACAAAACAATACAAAAAAAAAAAATTCGAATTAAAATATTTTTTTTTTTTTTTTAATTTTAATACATATTAAATATGTTTCCCTTAAATTTGATATATATATATACATATATATATATATATATATATATAAATTTTATAAACAGCAAGAGGTTATTATGAGGTCAATATTGAGTTAATCAATAAATACAACAAATATCAACAACTACAAGAAAAACAACAATATCAACAAGAACAACCAATTAATGCAAGAAGTAATTCATCATATTAATATACAAGAAAAAGTAAAAATTAAAAAGAAATGAAATAAAAAAAATAATATTTCAGATAGTGATTTCAAGATAATCACTCAAAAGTTATTTATTTGTTTTTTTTTTTTTTTTTCTTTAATTTATTTTTTTTAATTTCATTTTTTTCATTTCATTTCAATTCTTTACTTTTCCCATTTAACGATTAAAATAACCAAACCCTTTTATTACTTTTAGATAACATGAAATCAATTTTTTATTAAAAGAATGATGACTGATTTGAACTATTTTAATAACAAAAAAAAAAAAATAATTTAAAATTTAAAAAGGAACATTTGAAAATATTTATAAAAAAAAAACAAAAAAAACAAATTAGATATCAGCTATCTTAATTATGAGAAAATTTAATAATTAAATAAATATAATTATTCATTTTATTAATAGTTTATAAAAAAAAAATTTTTTATTAGATTTTAGTAAAATAGTATTTAAAATAGAAAAAACAAATATATAATACTTTTTTATATTTATGTATATGGATAATTTTTATCTTAGCATATTAAAAAAAAAAAAAAATGGGTAATATTATAAGCATATAGAATTCGTATAGTTTATTATTTAATGGGTCATTATGAATAGTAATAATAATAATTAATAAGTTTTTATTATATTATGCATAATGACTGATTAATGCCTTTAATATACTATTTACATACATATATTAAAAAGTTTAGTTCATTCGAAATTATATATTCATATATAATTTTTAATTACTTTAAAGTAATACCAGATCCATTTATATTTAAAAATTTTAATTGGGGTAATACAAGTAATACAGATATCCATTAAATTTAAAATTAACTGCAGTTTTTTTTTTTTTACATAACTGATTTTAATGCAATAAGATTTCTTATCAGATCTTTTACACTTTATTTTTACTTTGCTGTTTGTGTATAAAATAATTGGAAAATATAATTATTACAATCCCTTATCGTAAAACAATCTTCTTTAGGAAGTTTTGTTCATAAATTAAAAAATAATAAACTAAACTAAACTGTATGTTTAACACATAAATTTGTAAATGACTGTAATCTGAGTTATAGTAAAAATATTAAAATCAAAAAAAAAAAAAAAACAATTACATATTATGTTGGGGGGAGGGTATAGGAAGCTTATGAAAAACATTTTTTTTTTTTGCTAAATTAAAAAGATAAACAAAATATTATATACATATATGTTGTTGCTTATTAAAAAAAAACAAAATATTAAAATATTTTTAAGTGCAATGCTAAAATAATTTTCTTTTATAATTTTATATTTATAAATATTAGGATAAATATATTAATGAAAATAAAAAAAAACAAAATCCATTTTAAATTCAGGTGATTTGAATAAAAATAATTCGTTATTTCTTTTTTAAAAGAAATTATTTGAAATTAAAAAATATTTGCAATTAACATTTTTTTTCAACAGAATTTCAAATAATTTCTTTATTATTGTATGTGTGCAATTCATAGGATATTAAATAAGTTACACTACAAATACAAATTTTATAAAATTAAAAAAAAAATTTTTAAACTTATGATTCAATATCAATGTTTTTTCTAGATTAAAAATATTCGATAATTGAAAATATCCGGCTTATGAATTGAATTTTATTTCTTTTTATATATATTTTGAAAGTCCATATTTTAAGAGTATAGGATTTATTTAAATTTTATTAAAAAAAAAAAAAAAAACAAATTAAGAAATTTAAAATTAATAAAAAAAAAAAATTTTATAGAAAAAAAAAGAATAAACCATAAGAACAAAATAAAATAAAACAGATAAAAAGGTAAGAGGTTCCATCAATCACTCAAATTGACCCAAAAATCAACTATAGACCAAAACTTTCAATATTTTATTTGTTGAATTATTCCTTTTTTGTTTTTTTTTCTAAAAATCATCACCGAAAATTTGAACTTAAACTATAAGCTTACAACAAATTAAATGAGATGAAATCAAAATAAAAGATGTATTAAATTAAGACAGCCGAGTTGAATGAAAGTTATTGAATATTAATAACCAGAACAAAAAGTAAAAAGAATCAGAGTTAAAACTGATTTAAAAAAAAGAAATGCAACATTGCACTAATGCATTACTAATCAAATATTTAAAAACAAATAAAACAAAAAAAAAAAATACAGAGGAACAATAAATGAAGTGAATTAAAACTTGAAAAGAATGTTACACCATAAGTGTAATAAAACTTAATTAAGAAAAAATAAAAATTTAAAAAAAAACAAAAGATAGGGGCATTTTTTTTTTTTTTTAATTAAAAAGAAAATTTATTCTAAAAAAAAATAATATTTATGCTATATTACAAATTTCCAAGGAAAAAAATCATCTTTATCTTTTTCTTTTTAACTTTTATTTTCATATATACACAATAAATATATATATATATTTTTTAAAATAGTAGATTTTAATTACAAATTAAATTGATATTTCTTTATATATATTTATATAAATACATTGTTTTTATTTTATATATATACATAAATTTGTATCTTAAGTACATAATAAATAATTAAGTATAAAAAAATACAAAAAAAAAAAAAAACATTGAAAACAGTAAAAAATTAAATTTAATTTTAAGTTTGTAGTAAATTCCTTTTGAGATTTTTATTGAATTGTACCTTTTTAATTTTTCTCTACTTACAAAAACATATTTAAAAAATAAAATAAAATTTAAAAATAAAAATAAAAAAAAAAAAACACAAATGATATATTTAATGGCCATCTTTAATAAATTCTAATATAAATTTAAAATAAAATTTTACAAATTAAAATAAAAAAAAAGAAAAAACCAGTTAGTAATAATAAAATTTAATAAAATTATTAATAAATTTTACTCATATGTAAGGAAAACCTATTGAAAAATTTGAATAAAATCGTTACAAAATATAAGAAAAAAGATGAATAATCTAGTATAAAATAATGATAAAAAAAAAAACAAAAACAAAAAAAATTTTTGTGTGTTTCTTAACGATTTTTAGTTTTGAATTTAAATTCTGGATAATATTTTTTTTTTTAATTTACACACAATAATAAACTTATTACATTCTTTTTTTTTTTTAATTAATATTTCCTATTTCTCCTTTTCAATTACTTCTTCAATTACATCAAAATTTACAAAAAAAAAAAATCATTTCATTATTAAATTAATATTTTGAAAACATTTTATGAATTAGTTTTAAAAACTTAAATTTATACTGTATGCAACTCCACTATTGATTAATGCTATAATTAACAAACTATTACAACGTTTCTTTTTTCAGTTTATAGCAAATCAAAAATATTTAAGGTAAGTATAAGTAAAGAATTTAAAAATTTTATACAGGTTTGTATTTATAAAATTCTTAAATTTTTATATCTTTTAGATAATCAATTCTTATCTCTTAGTGACAATCTCTTAGAAAAACAGTAATCAAAGTAAAAGTTTATTTTAAGTTAACATTTGTAGGAGTTTATATATTTTTCCAAATTCTAAACAAAAATGGGTATCTCTAATCCAGAATAAAAAGGAATCCTTTATAGGAGACCATTTTAATAAAGTTATTTTGAAAGCCTTATAAAAGGGTAAGGACTTTATTTAAGACTAAAAATTAAAATATACAGGCATTAATAATTGTTTTAAGGGAATATTCTTACAATCAATAGAATGTAATAAAATATCTTAACTAAGAAGAACATATGCAGCTATTTATTGAGTCTGCAAGGGTTTTAAAAAATATACTTTATAAATATTTTCAACTATTTTAATTTGTTTTAAAATGATTATTGAATCTTGTATAGTATAAAAACTTAAAGTTGGGCACTTAAATTAGAAAATTGTTTCGAGAAATTACAAAAATTTGAAAAAAAAACTGAAACTAAAAGAAAATAGATCTTTAATGGTTGACATTTATATAAAATCATTGTTTTGTTTTTTAAATTTCAATTTTCGAGTTCAATTGAAACCTATCAAATTGAACGTTATTAAACTTGAATTTTAAAATAAAATTTATATTGCGAAAAATGTACTTTACAATTTAATCCGGATGGTTGTTGAATAGGGTAAATTCCTATATAAATATTAATAAAAATGTTTTTTAATATTAATATTTGAGCATAGAATTTTGTTTATATACAAATGCTATTTACATGCCTTATTTCTTAACTAGATCTAAAATTAAATACATAAAGTAATGTACACTTATGTATAATAAATTCAATTGCTTTCAAAAAATTTCGCATCAACCTAATAACGCGTTAATTTCAAAAAAAAAAAATCAGTTAAATTTCTTATTATACCTGTTATATTTAGTTGTACATATTTAAAATTCAAACTGGTATTTAAAAGTTAAAACATGGAGTAAAATTAATTCATAAACAAGTTAAATAGTAAAGCTTTTCTTATTTGTTTTTATTAGTAAAATCACTTTAAAAAAGCTTTCTTTTTAACAGCTAAAATTTTTCATTAAATTCAAAATTAAAAAAAAGCTTTTTAATTTGCTGAATTAAAAGTTGTTTTTAATTTTTAAATCTATAAAATATAAATGTTATGTAATGTAAATGTAATGTTATAGATAATCTGTTATTATAAAGTTTAAATGGTTTTCCATATACATTACCACACAAGCACAACACACAAAACAAACTGAAAGAGCATATTTTCTCTGTTAACAGTAAACAGTTCAAAATGTAAAGAGAGTTTCATTTTGGATTAAGATTGAAATAAAAGTTTTTGTTCCAGGAATAACTCCAAAACTTATAGGATATTAATTTGTTAATTTTTTTTTGTATTTTGAATTTTATTTATTAATATATTACATTATTATCATAAATAAAAATGCAGTATTTTAAAACCATTGATGCTGGGGCTATATTTATTTAATTATATTTAATAGCAAGAATAATTAGTTTTTTTTTAATATTTATCATGGTTCTAATCATGATCTGGATTTATTTTTAAATTAATTTTAATAAAAATTTAATATGAATTCAAAAATATTTGTAGGGATTTCAGTTTTTAACAAGCTTTGGAAAGTCGAGTCGGCAAAAAATTAAAATAAATATGAACAAAAAGCCTGTAGGTACCTTTGTATAAAGAATTCCTACCAAAATTAAGAATTGTCTTTTTCACACTTTATAGGTTCGTTTTGCACTAGATAAAAGATTTAATACAATTTTAAAGTTATATCAGTTATAGTATTCAGATGGTGAGTGTTGATTTATTTTTCAATAACAACTTAATACCAATAATTAAGTAAATTTGGAAAGTTAATATTGGCCTCTATTATGACGGTCAACTATCAACTTGATATAGAAAAAATTGTGAATTCATTTATCAACTATCAATCATCAACTCAAAGTTACTATTGCGAAATACAATCTAGCTGTCCGTTGTCAATTATTACATCAATGTAAAAAATTTTGGTTGGTAGATTTGAAAAAAAACTTTTTGAGCAGAAAAAATGTAAGTTAAATGAAATAAAATAATAGAAAAATTTATATTTAACTTAAAAGTAAAAAACATTTAATATTTTTAAGGTCGAAAGGACCAAATGATTCGATAAATCTCTAATATTTCTGCTAGTTATGTTCATTTGCTTTGTAGATTCTTCTTCTGAGTCAGTATTCATATACCAATAAATTGATGCCCATTACTCTTATATTTTTTTTTAATTTAATTCAAACAATACAAATAACACAAGATAGGTAAATAAAATTTTATTTTAAAATTTTACAAATGTCAAAATAATTAATTAAATTCACAATAGAAAATTATTTACCAATATTCACAATGAAAAAATTTTTTTTTCAATTACATATCACAATACAAATTTTTTTGATAGTTGATAAAAGTTTTGAAATGAGCAAGTTTTCTATGTTGCCAGATACATCGGATATACATGTTGGATTAGCTTATCTAACAAATCTTAAGTTCAATAATTATAGTGTAAGGGGCAACTGTAAAACGATGATTAACCATAATTTACCATATATGGACGTACGCTGATCGTAAATCTTAAATTTATTTATATAAGCAGAAAATTTCGAAATTTTGTTAGTTAAATTAAAAGTTAAATAAGTGGAAGGAATGGTTTTGGAACTAGTTTCGAATGCCGTTTTAGAACCAGTTTCGACATTTATGAACAACATTGGAAACAATTATAATTGATAAATATTTAAAAAAATCATAAACGTACATTATCCTGACTTTAAAAATGCATATGAATGCGAAATAACTTCGTTGAACTAAGAAAGGAAAATAAAAACCACTTTACAATTTGTGCTTATAAACATGTTTAACGTTTGAGTTTGTTTTAAAACTGTATATCTGACTTCTTTAATTTGTAAATTGTAATTGTAACCTTCCAAACAGACAAATAGATTCATAATACCTCCCCATCTTATAAACAAAAAAAGGATTAACTAATGCATAAATACTTAAATAATATTAAATTTAAATATATAAACTGGTATTATATTAGTTATGTTTATGTTATTCCATGCTATTCAATTTTTTCAATACATTTTGTTAATGTATTTGTGTTAAATTTTTTTTTTTCAATTCAGTTCTTGAAGTATTGTACTCAACTCAGTACTGTTGTACTCGGTTGTACTCTTTAATATTTTTTTTAACTGGTAAGCGTGAGCAACTGGTGAGTATGAGTGGTGGTTTAACTTTACCTTACATACAATAGTTTACTGTTTTTATTAATATTAAATAAAATAAAATTTACTCGGTGAGTAAATAAATTTAAATAAAAAAAATATGCATATAACATAACATATTCTCTAATAAAATAATACCACCATACCATTAACCGTTGTTTTTATTTTAATATTTTTCATCTTTTGCTTTTAGTTTAATTTAAATTGTTGAACGTAAACGACGTATTTTTGAATTTATATTATTTTTTTTTAGGAAAAATATTTATTTCGTACTTTTATGCAAAAAAATAAAAAAAAAATAAATACGAAAATAAAAGAAAATAAATTCTTATTCTATTTTCTATTACATTAAAAAAAAAAAAACAGTCAATTTACAGTAAATTAACTGTTAAAAAAAAATATAAAAAGATATTTATAAAAAATAGATGATACACATATATATGTATATGTACACGTTTAAGAAAATAGGAAAAGAAATTGAAAAAATTCATTTTGTAAAAAATATAAACAGGTGATCTTCAAATTGTGTTTTTCAAAATCAAAAAAATTTTAATTAAATTTATAATTTATTTTATTTTTAATTTTTTTAAAATTATAATTTATTTTTATAAAACTTTATAATAGATTAATTAAAAAAAATAAAGTGTAATAAAGTATTTTAAAATAAATGGAAAAAAAAAATTGTGTCACCTGTTATAAGTGATATTTTAAAATAAATAAATTATTGTGAATGTTTAAGAAATTTTTTAAATAAATATTTGCTATGTTTACATGTGACATTTAATTAAAAAATTAAATTTGTTTGAATTTTAGTATCAAAGTATAGTATATAGTATAATTCAAAATTTAATTAAGAGATTTTCTATGATTCTAAGATTTAATTTTCTAAAATTTTTTTCAAAGATTTATGAAAATTATTTTGCTAAATATTTTTAAAGTTTAAACAAAATCCAAAGAGTTGAAGTAATGATTTAATACATTTATTAACATAATAATCAGGAAATCCAACATAAAATAAAAACTTAACGTTTAATTAAATTAAATTAAAAATTCCAAAAATTTTTATTATTATTAATTTTAATTTAGTTCTCAGTTTTATTAATTTTAATTTGCTATGTATGGATAAACAGTGGGGTGTCACAATGGTTGGAGTCCGGACCTTTCATGCGAGAGGCGCAAGTTCGAAACGCAAAATAAATGTGAAAAATCTGAAAAATATTTTATCTGGTTTTCAGCTTGATCCAGCTAAATTCGTTCTCTAATAATACTTTTTAATTGCTATGTTAGGATAAACAATTGGGTGGCATAGTGGTAAGAGTGCGAGGGAGGCCCAAGCTCGAAACGCATAATGAATGTGAAAATTATTTTATATGGCTTACGACTCGACCCATCTACCATTGAGTTAAAATTAATTGTATCGCCATTGGGTTCAAATTAATGACTTAATCAATAATTAATAATTATACATCTTTAATAAAAAATTCATTAATATAAAAATGTAAACAAATACAAAATATACACAACTAGTTTAATTAAATGATATAACTCACAGATACAGAATACCGATATAAGTGAAATATAAAAAAAAATGTTAACAAAAGTTATAAACTAATAGAATTGTATATATTGAAAATTTAAAAAATTTCTACATGTTATAAGGCCAATGGATTTATATTTTACTTTACTATATAATGTTTAAATTGTATGTATGGATTTTATTAAGGCCAATTCTAATTACAAGATATAATACGATCCTCCAGTTTCTCCAATATGACGATGGTCTTGATAGGCTTATTAGTCTAACAGTAATTAGTCTAATATTCATATCCTATTTAAAAATCTTCTGTAATATTTAAAAATAATTAATTACTTTAATTTTTAAAATTAACTTAAAGTAGTTTTACAAATTTAAATATGAATTTTTATATTAATTTATTCTCCAAATTTTCTATACCTATAGTAGACAGTACATGAATTGTTTCAAACAATCCATTTTCCCTCCAAATTTTTCCATCATTTAAGTATCTAAAAAGTCAAAAGAATACCTTTTTACAGTTTTGCATTTGCATAGAACATTGTAAATCGAGGTTTAATTAAATTTTAATACAAAGTAACTATCTATTATTACATAATTAGAATATTATTATGTTAGAAATTGGTACCTATCAACTGTATATTTTTAATTAGAAAACTAATGCAAGAAACGTGTATAACATAAAATTTGCATACTATGTATTATAGAATTAATAATATACTTAATTTAATTTACATTAATTATCTCCTGTAAATGTAATCACATGTAAACGTAACATATATGTAATTTAACAGATTTGAAATTTTCAAAACATATAAAATAAGTAATTTTAATTAATTAAAAAAAAAGAAATATATACATATATATATATTTTTTTTTATTAATAATATATTAAAAACCTTTTAAGGTATTTATAGTGTACTTGTATATACATATATATATAATATATACATATAAAATAGAAAATAAACAAGTGAATAATTCGTATATAACTATAATTCAAGATATAAACAAAACATACATATATATCTAAGATGTATATATAATATTGTATGAATGCAATTATGTACCAATGTAGTTTTTTTTTCTGTTAAATGAAAAGAAAAATAAAAAAAAAGTGTTAACATTGTTGATAATTTTTACTATACGTCTGTTAGAAAGTAACTGTCAACGTAAACATCTTGTTTTTTTTTATGTATATACTTACATACAATTTCTTTTTGAACTTTTCTTTTGATTTGTTTTTTACAACTTTTTCTTACATGTATATGTATATATATTATATAGATACCTGTTGAATCGAAATAACGGTGCTTTATATAAATATTTCATTTTCATTTTTTTTTTCTTTTTTTATTTTTAGTTTTTGTTGTTTTTTTTTTCTAATGTGTGTTAATAATAAATGAAAAAAAAATAGAAAATTGTAAAATTATACTATTTATACATTATTAGGGTTTTTTTTTTATATTTAAAAAAAAGTTTTAAAAAAAAAGTGTTAAAAGTTTTTCCATATTATTAAATTAAAAAAAAATATTGAAAAAATTAATAATAATAATAAAAGAATTTTATTAAAATAAATATAATAAATAAAATATAGATATTACCTAATAAAAATTCCTAAAGTTAAAGATAATAACGATATATTTGGATATAAAAAAAAATATATATATATACATACATATATATATATTAAAGTTTTCATCAAGGTGTTATTTGATCATCATTCTATTTAACAGGTATGTTAGTATGTAATGTGAATACAATATTTTTAATAATAATAATATTTATATAAATTAGTAATAAATTTAATAAATTTTGTATGAAAATATACAGTGTGTCACGTAATACATTATACTACTATTTATAGACCCTTTAAGTCCTTGTGAACAGGTTATTTTATTGTAAGAAGACTAAACTGAGACTGTAGTGTAAAACTAGATTTTTAAAATAAGATATGAGATATAATGTAGGATATACGATGGGTAGGTAGGTAGACAAGGTATTTCCTTCATAATTCTAAGTGAAGCCCTCAATTAGCATTAGATTGCACCATTTAGATCCCACTGAAGTCACCATATGACCTGTGTTTTGGTTCTCGATTTTTAATACAACGCGAGGTGTTCAGATTCCAAATTGAGTAATTCTTTGATTATGTGTTTAGAAAGTTCATTAAGTTTGTGAAAGAACGGTTCAATGAGTGAGAGAAGTCTGGCTCTAGCTATGTTCGGACATTTAAAAGGAAAATGTTTGATATTTTTACTTTTGTTTGATTTTTTACAGCTTATACTGGAGTTTGT
Source organism: Dolichopus griseipennis (assembly GCA_963082915.1). Taxonomy (NCBI): domain Eukaryota; kingdom Metazoa; phylum Arthropoda; class Insecta; order Diptera; family Dolichopodidae; genus Dolichopus; species Dolichopus griseipennis. Next base: position 103,743,330 of record OY720442.1, read on the forward strand.
CTTGCACAGTTTGGTTGTGTGGGCGCCTACTGATAAGTGGCACTTTGATAGTTTTATTTTCTTAAGGAAGAAAAAAATTTTCAAATGACACCTGAAATATTAAATCGCCCCTACTTAAAATCGACCTATAAAAACAACCTGTTATCAGAGCCAAAATAATGCGAATAGGCTGAATTCCCTAACTGCAACTAATTCTGGTGGTATCGATATACGCTATTTGCAAATCAATTTATTTTACGTTACCCATTTTTTGTTGGTGGGCCACGTAAATGTAAAGTCGAACAGATTTTTCTTGTAAAATATAGCGGCTTAAATGAATCAGCATCCACTCACGTATAACAATTGTGTAACAATATTTTGTAAACCACCCTGCTTCGATTAATTTCATTTTACGATGCAAAATTAAAAAACTAAAACGTTATTGCACTTTCGGTATATTGCTGTTGCAGTAATTGTATATACATATATAGCATTGTTTTAATGTAAAGTTTATTTGTTAGTCAATAGTGTAACACTTGCATCGCCGGTCCCATTTAAAACAAATTAACTTACTTTAAGTTCCATAAATTGGTCTTTATACCAGTACAGTTATTTGTGAAGCACCCTGTATATATTTGTATTTAATAAGCTATCATCTACCATCTTCCATCTATTATATAGAATCTATTTACATATACATATCTATATTCAATTTTATTTAGTTAAAATAGTAAACTAGCTATTAATACCTGGAGGGTACGTACATGATCAAAAAAATTGTGCATTTTTGCTGCTACATACCTTCATATTATAATAAATATGAAGTTTGTATTATAATATTTGAATAATTTTTATTTATTTTGTTATTTTTTATTTTGATGTAATGTGATATAACTTAAGATGCATAATTAGGTGGAAAATTAAATTATATGTAATTATGATAGGTTTTCGTTGGTTTTTTTTTTTAAGATAAACTAAACATAAATTAAATTATTTTATTGTATAATAAAATTGAAATTATATCTTGTTAAAATAATTTAGACACTTTATTAAAGAGGATTTTGTTTTGGTTTATTTTATACATACATATAAATATGTAATGTGATTTAAGTATAGATTGAGTTAATTATGATGTTAATAATAATCATATCATAGATTAATATTATTTTACCACTGGTTTTTGAAGCATTTTTTGAATTTAATTAGTGAATAAATAATTAGATCTTTTTTTTAAGGAAGTTTTTTTTTGTAGTAAATTAGTTTCCAAAAAAAAGTTATTCCGAAACCCGGAGTCGAAAATCTTCCCGGGGACTTATAATTTAAAAAAATAAGTAAAAAGTACCCGGAAGATTATAACTCTGACGAGTGAGTCAAAAGTCTTCCAAAATACCAATTGTCAAATCAGAGACTTAATTTCTCCATAATATTTGCAAAAGGGAAAGGGGAAAAAGTCTACTGCAGCTAATGACTCAAAAAATAACGTAAAAGTGCTCGTGGACTTTTGTCATATCGCCACTTTTTAAGTTTAATGAGTCAAATGTCCATGAAAAAATTAGACTTAAGTTCCCAATAATATTTTGAAAAAGGGAAGGGGAAAAAGTCCACTGAAGCTAATGGCTCAAAAAATAACGTAAAAGTGCCCTTGGTTTTTTATAACTCTGATGATTGAGGCAAATTAGTGAGAGGACTTTTGAATTTGGGGCTTTGGTCATATCGCCACTGTACACATACATCTGTTATTTAATATATTTTAGAGAATCGTAAATTAGCTAGTTAAAAAATATTAATTAATTAATTTTTTATAAATATTCTCGGAGTGATTTAATCCAATTATTTTAATTATGTAAAATTAATTATTAACTTTTTTACTTATTAAATATTCTTTCATAAATGCATAATAATAATGATTTAACCATTTCCTTATATGGTGTAATATTTTATGGAATATTTAAATTATAATAAAAATTTAATTTTATAATATTACCATAGTTAAACCTTTATTTTTCAATGTGTATCATAATTCAAAAATTCAAAGTTTCATATTATGGGCATGTTTATAATACCGCATATAATATGATATTTATTTATATTTAATTTATTATAAACCAATAAGTCAATGATATTGATTGAAGGGGTTTGTTATTGACTCAAAAGATTTATGAATTTATAAATTATGACTAAATATATAATGTGATATTGACTTTTAAAAGGTTGAGTAATTTGTTTGTATTTTAATAAAATTAATTTTTTATTTAATTTCTTTATTGCATATATTAATATATATATATATATCATACATATATAAAAAAGTTGAGTCAAGAACTAATTTTGAAGAATTAAAACAACTAATATAAGAATTTTTTACTTAATTTCTTTTAAAGAAGAAAGAATCTAAAAACATAAATATATTTATTACTTATCACTTATCAGTTATCACTTTTGCGTTTTGAAAACAGTTTGTTAAGAACTCAAAGAACAACGGTGCTTCAACTTCCTATATAATGTTATTAGTAATTATAGGGTCAGATTATTTTGCCTTTGCTACTAATATTAACAAAGATTAAGTGAATTCCATAAACCACTTATCAGTTTTCCTTAATCAAATAATATTTAATTTTTGATAAGTTATTGTTTTAAATCAAAACTTTTCAATATCTAATAAGAACTTAATAATTTTTTGATTAGTAAAATATACTTAATTATCAAAAAAACTAATTATTTAATTATTTGAATAGTAATAAGTGATTGGTGAAAGTACAACATAAGTTTTTGAGAAAAAAATTTAGAGATCTCATGGGGATCTCATGGGGAATTTCCTTATTTTTAAATTAAAATTGTCTATAAATATAAAAAAATTAAGACATAAATTTGCTAAAAAATAATTTAAATAATAAAAAAATATTTAATAACGTATAGGGTCACTAAGAATCATTGAATTTTATTTAAATTTAAAGATTTTGACTTTTTATTCTATAAATGAACCTTAAGTTGAGTAAGCTCAAGAATTATCATTTGTTAATAATGTTAAAAAAAAGTTCTATAAGACTATTAATAATTTTTTTAATAATAAGGCAATTCTTCTATTTTTTCTGAAAACAGTGACGTAAAAAAGTCTACGTACTGCCCAAATAACGTACTTACAAATCATGAGTAACGTACTTAATGCTAAAAATACGCTATAAGTGTATACGTTATAAACTGTATTGGTTAATTAAAAGTTAAAAATTTGAAAACAAGTTTTTCCCGATTTATTTCTATGACGTCATAATCTATTTTTTAACAAAATGGTATCCGACAGCTTTGGACGGATTGTAAAACTAATGAACCGCTCTTTAATTAATATTTTTATTCCAATTCAGCGTTAATTCCGTGCCTGTAATACGAAAATGGGAAATTCTAAACAAAAAATTCATTGATTCAATAATTTGATTAATTGGCAAGGATTGAAAGAAAACAGGAGTAGGAGTTTTTTTTCAGAAATGTAGACAATTTCACTAATATATAGTCATATTTAGTTATTACACATAAATTGTTTTAAAGTGGTATCTTCAACCCACTGAATAACATTGCAGGTGAAACTTCCCAACAACTGTACATAAATAATAATCTTAGCCTAATTTTAAAATTTTAACGGATCTTCCAAAAAAATCGGTTAAAATGTTTTTTTTGAAAATAAATAACAGTTAAACTCTTTAATTTTAATTATATTAAATATTTATTTCCTATAAAGGTGTACATCTACCTAGTCATGCCTTCAAAATGTACATGCCTTCATTAAACTTGATTAATCAAAATGAAAGTATACATATATCTAAATATCAAATTAAGTTGTACCAAAATAATTAAAAAAATAAAAAAACATTAATTTAATAAAAAAAAAAATTTATATTTTTTTAAAAAATACACAACTATCCATATGACCAGTTAAAACCACCTGTTTAGAAACTTTTATGTATTACAAGCCTTTTAAAAGTTTGAGTGATTAGATTTTTTTCATTTTACAATATTGTAACCGTATGTGGCTTGTTGTACTGTATATGTGAATATGATATATTACCAGGTGTACCAACTAACCTTAGTAGAGTTAAATTCAAATATCTATATATATCTATATATATATATATTAATTATTATAGAAAAATGTAACCAAAGAATGGAATCCGGTAAAATATATAAAAAAAACATGTTGCAATATTATTTGCAAAATAAACAAAGTCTAAAAACCAAAAAATAATAAAAAATTATTTATTGGATAAAAAATGGGTCAAATTCTTGGTACTTTTTTGTTTTTTTAATAAACATTCAGATAAAAATGTTTTGTTTCATTTTGTTTGGTTTTTTTGTTTTTATTTATTAATTTTATGTTTTTTTAAACCTAACTTAAGGTATCATTCGTTTCCTTTCAATTAGAGAAAAATAAAGTGACCATATATATTTTATCAAATGCTGTACATAAATTAGAATAAAATTGAAATAGAAATATATTTGAAAATTTGAGGTTTGAAAATACTTGTAGTTTCCATAAGACTGCTAATCAAGTAGAGATAAATAAAGTGACCATATACGCTATCAAAATGTGGTATTGGATTATAAATGAAATCAAAAGATATTTTAGATTTCAGATTTGATAAGTTTTATGCCCGAAGAAGAAATTACCAATTTTTAAGGAGGGGAGTATAGCACAAATTATAATCAGTTTTGGAAGTGTATTATTTGTGAACTTATGGCTCCTTAAACGTAATTCAAAGTTAATATTATTTGTAGATACTTTGTATAGGTACTTTAGTTTCAAACTTTTTAAAGTTTTTTTGAATGAATCCTTTAGAAATAATCAATAATACTAAGTGATGAAACAAATATATTTAAAAACTCAATAGTTATATTACCTGTGCTTTTTTAATCCAGTACAAGATCCCGGATCAAAGATCCTAGATAGTATATATGCTACTGCTGGTGTTGTAGAACGGGATGAAATTGAAACAGTTAAATTAAGTTAATATTCATATATATTTGCCATTGATTGGCTGGTTGATTATTCTTAAATTGTGACTTACAGAATTATTCAGAACTATTTGTATTGTAACTGTAATATAACTAAATAAAAATAGTTGAATGAAGGTACATACATATTTTGCGCCCTCTGTTGATCATCAACTCAAATTCATTATGAAATCAAATCAATATTGATTGTGTTTTGTTTTTTAGTTTTGATTTTTTTATTGCATTTTCATTCCTTCAAATACCGTGGAATTTTTATTTTCATTTTTATTTTTTTTTTAACTTTTTTTTTTTTCTTGTTTTTTTTTAAATATTTTGCGTCATGAAAACTTCAGACAAAACCTTTTTTGGCGGTATGATTTTTATATACAGTATACAGTATAGTAATAAACTATAGCCATTGGATATTATTTGGGTAAAGGTGTGTTATATAGCTGTTGATCATGTTGTATAGTGTATGGTGTATATATACTCGTATATGGTGATCATATGAAATGTGTGGTGTTTTTTTTTTTTTCTTCATTTCTTTTAATGTTTACGACAATGTTGTTTTGATTTTTAAATGAGTTAACTTTTAAATGATACCTTATATAGTATATTCATTCATATATAACTATATGTATCTTTAGATACTTTTATCGGTATAGTTAAGTTACTAATATAGGAATATTTTATAAATGTTGATTTTAATGGACAACTAGTTTTTTTAAAGTTTTTTTAAGTATTTTGTTGTTGGCCGGTTTTAACATAATGTACAATATGTATATATGTATGTATGCTTGTTAGAATGTTTTTATAATTTTTGGTATGCAATAAACCCTCTAACAATTCAAAATTAATGTAAATCTCGTTTTAATATTTATCATAAAGAATGTTTTTTTTTTTGTTTTTACTTTAAATAACTTTGAAAAATTAGCATTGATTTGATAAAACATTAAAAAAACATTTTCAGAAGAAATTTAATATTTTTTTTATTTTTTGTACAGGTGTGGTGAAAACACCTGAATCCTGTTTGTATGTTTTTTTAATATACTTTTTTTTTTATTATTAAAAAATTGGGATTTGATATTTGAATTATTACAGTAATTAATTATTTTGTTTTTTTAAATACGCATTTAGTATATTTGTATCAATATCTTGGACCTGGTTCCAGAAGGTTTCCTGTTTTCCGGGTTTTTTTTTTGTAATATTTTTAGCATAAAATCAGAAATATAAATTAATAGATATGAGTATTAAATTATATCCAGGGGGTTTATACGTTTAACTTGATTGGAAATTTTTTGAATTTACGTTAATTATTGATTAGTTACGTCAATTGATGTACTTGTTTCTATATTAAAAAAAACACTTACTTTACTTTCTATATCTTAGTTTCTTTATAAGAACAATTACTATCATATTTAAAAAATAACAATTGTTCCTAAAATTATGCAATTGTTTTTGATTTCATTTAATATCAATATAGTAATAAAATGAAAAAAGCATTCTGAGTGGGGTAGTGGGCAATCATATGGGCTATTAAAGTAAGGAAGTGTTGGTTTCAGCACAATTGGAAAGTTAAATTCGTCTTGCGCTAAAATATGCTCTTAGCAGCATTGAAAATTCCTATATACAGGATGGTCCAGAGTCCATCGGTCGGGAACCGGCGGCTCTGGAGCCTCATACGACTCTTAGCTTCAAAACCTGCGGCTCTTAATTTGAATAATATTTTTAAAAAAATTCGCTGTTGCCATCTAATGTTTTCAGTATGTTTCTGAAATCATCACCTAAGACACAAACGAAAAATATTTAAATTTAAATAAAAAATCGATTGCTCAGCAATCTATTCTAAACCAATAAATTACCATAGCAACCATTTTCTTCAATTATTTTTACTCACGGTTATATAAGTTTCGTGAATTAGTTTTCTAGTGTTTTTTGAATTGGTAAGGTTTTATTGCTGTGCATTACAAAAATTTATTAAATAATTAAAGTTATTAAATACAATCGATAATTTAAGTTTTGTTAATAATTCAATTGAATTATTGAACCACAATGAATGCAAGAAAAAGAAAAATCATTGATGAAAACAGAAGTTTCAATAAAATGTGGACTGAACGATTTGCATTTATAGAAGTTAATGGGAAACCTCAATGTTTGATTTGTAATTTAAGGATGCAGAACAATAAATCAAGCAATATAGAACGACACTTTGATGGAAAACATTCAGATTTTAGCGATAAGTATCCAGACGGCGATAGTAGAAAAAAAGTTATTCAAGAATTACAAAATAAAACATTACTTCAGCAAGGATGTTTTTCAAATTGGGTAAAATCTTCATCAACTTCAAATGAAGCAAGTTTTGAATTGTCATTAGAGATCGCGAAAGCTGGAAAGCCGTTTACGGATGGTGAATTTATCAAACAGTGCATGTACAAGGTTTCTGATACGCTCTTCAAAGATTTTAAAAATCATGATGATATATTAAAAAAAATACAAGATTCACCTCTCTCAGCTAGAACTGTTAAAGAACGTATCATAAATATATCTGCAGAAGTATCAAACATGCTACTTTCGGATATTAATGCTGCAGAATTCATATCGCTTGCTGTTGATGAATCTACAGATGTTACTGACATATCGCAGTGCTGTGTAATGGCTAAATATATAACATCTTCAGGTGTTCAAGAAGAGCTACTTGAAGTATTGCCACTTAAAAGACACACTACAGGTGAAGAAATTTCGGAAAGTATTGTAAAATGTTTAAAGAGTAAAAATATAAATTTTGATCGTATAGTATCCATTGCAACGGACGGAGCACCGGCGATGATTGCAAAAAATAAGGGCATTGTTAAATTGCTTTCTAATTATATTTCTCACGAAATAATTTCATTTCATTGTATTTTGCACCAAGAAGCTTTAGTTGCAAAATCGTTAGGAATAATACCAAACCTAAAAAAAGTAATGGATGTAGTTATACCAATAATAAATTTCATCAAGGCTCGAGCGTTGAATCACAGATTATTTACTGCACTTTTAGAAGAAGTCAATGCTGAATATAACTGCTGTACGTTGGTTGTCACGAGGCAAAGTGTTATACCGTTTTTCCGAGTGTTTGCAAGAAATTATTATTTTCTTAGGCTCGAAAAATTATAACGAAGAACATTTTAAACTTCTTACAAACTATGAATGGCTTGAAAATTTTTACTTTTTACTAGATATGACAAAACATTTTAACAAACTTAATCTTAAGTTGCAAGGAAAAGGAAATACTGCTTTACAGTTATTAGAAGAAGTTCTTACTTTTGAGCAAAAACTAGAACTGTTCAAGGTGGATATATCTAACGATCAGTTTGTATATTTTGATAGTTTAAGAAATTACAGATTAAATTTATCCGAAGAGAAAACAGATTGTAAAATATTCGCTGATATAATCACAACAATTTCAAATTCATTTGCAAGCAGATTTCTGGATTTCAAGAAGTATCAGGAAACATTGAAATTTATTTTGCAGCCATTGCAGTGCGATTTAAAATTAATAGACATAAAAGCTTTCCCTGGTATATCTATTGCAGAACTTCAGCTTGAGCTTTTGGAAATTAAAAATAAAAGTATATGGGTAGAAAAACTTCAACACATGGTAACACAAATTGAAACATATCAACCAACTATGGAGAACACGCCGCAGGACATAATATTCAGATGCTGGAATACATTCCCGAATAATTATTTAAACACCAAGAGCCTTGCACTTGGCCTTTTGACACTCTTTGGTTCTACGTACAATTGTGAACAATTTTTCTCTTCCATGAACTACATTAAAAATAAGTACCGGAGCAGGCTGAAAGATGAAAGTTTAAAAGCTTTGTAACAATTAAAAACCACCAAATATGTGCCAAATTTAAAAAAGTTGGCTGGAATGATACAATAAATGTTTAATATTATTTGATTCATAACTTCAATATTATATTATCACAATTTTCATAATTTAATATTATATTATCATAAACTTTAATAAATATTGAAAAATTAAAAATATGTGTTTTGTTTTATTTATTATAAAGAAGGGAAAATCCTGCCATTAAATAAGATAAGTCATTTCGTAATATACAAATTTTTTAATGCTACACAAGTTTTTAGCTCGAATATGTCTGTGACTGCGGCTCTTAAATTTCATTTTTTTGAAATTTTTTGTTGATTTGACTCTTTACTTAAAAAAGGTTCCCGACCGCTGGTCCAGACCATGCGTATCAGTTATTTAGGCGGAAAAGGAGTAGTTATTTTAAAAATTAAAAAAAAAATTTATTAACTAATAGGTTTTAAATAGGTTTCGGAAATAGGTTTTTTAGACCAAAAGTGCCGTAAAATCGAGATTTTCAAATGGGAACGGGTACTACGTTTTGTTACTTAGTTTTTAATTTCATCGTTAACATTAGGAACTTCTAAATCCATATGTAAGTTGGAATTTCGTACGTATTACGGAGTTATGTAGCACTTTGCTCTGAAATGTTTGAATTTAAAATAATAAATAAAAAAATAATATTCTTAAATAAAAGTATTCAAAATTTGCCAAAAGTATGTATTTTCAAAAGAACCATATGAAAATTTAACGCATTTAATTAAATTTTTAGGCTTTCTTCCTTTTTAGGTTTTAAACATTTGACAAACTGAGTGTAAGCTCATTTTCAAATATTTTCAGTACCTATTAAATTTTTATAATGGACTTTTGCGATTATAAATAATATCAAAAATGATTATTGGAAACTATACCAATATTTATATATATGTTAGTTAGCAAATCAAAACGGCTGTGAAGGTGAAAAAAATTTTCTGGTTTTCGACTCGACCCAGCTACTATTCGTCATTGGGTTCAAATTAATGGCTTAATATATAATTAATAATTATATATCTCTAATAAATAATACATTAATATTACAATATAATGGAAAATATAAACAAATAATTTAATTGAATAATATAACTCACAGATATAGAATACCATATAATTTAAATACAAAATATTACAATATAAACAGAAAATAGAATTGTATCTATTGAAAATCTAAGACGTTTCTATATGTTATAAAGCCTAGTACTATCTCATGTCTTAATTGTATGTGGAATTCATTAAGATCAATTCTAATAAAACGAATATAATATGTATGACCCTCTGTTCTAACATGTACCAATTGTATAGACAGGATTATTAGTCTAACAGTTGAACAGTTAGCGCTTAAAACAAAAAAAAAAAAACAAAAACAAAATCAAATCAAAGTTTTCTATATAAATCCAATTTAAAAATATTGTTTTAAAAAATTTTCTCCTTGTATAAAACCTTCAAAATACCATTTACTTAAATTTCTTAATATAAAAATTACACGCATTAACTTAAATCTAAAATAAAATCTTAAGTTAAAAGATTAAAATTAAATTTAATGAAAACAAATTAAAATTCAACGATAATATAGAACATAACAATATAAAATAAGTTAATAACAATATATACAAAGTTAATATAAAATTAAGAATAAAATTAAGATTGACATTCCACCTTGATTCTTGTTTTTTTTTTTTTTTTTTTATTATGTCTCATTAAAAATAACACTTTGAGATTTTGTTGTTTTTATTTATAAACAAACTGCTGACGACATTTTAATACCTGTCAATAATAATTTATTCTAATATTTTAATGGCAATGTTTATGAAAAAAAAAACTTCAAAAAACAACCATTTGAAAAGTTTAGAAAAAAAATTATGAAGGTTGTGAGAATAGCACTGTTAATAATATATGTATGTATGAATAATAATAGTGTAGCTTTGTGAGTTTAATCTTAAATAAAAGCGTTGAAATACAGTGTTTAAAATCTTTAAATGTTATTAAGATTATTAAGTTGATAATAAATATAAAATTTTTTTTCCTAAGGGCGTAGTTGGAGTGATTCTTAAACACCAATAAATAAAAAACCGCTAAGGCTCCTTTGAACCTCCCTTATAATTTGGACCCTTTTGTAAATCGTCAACAATTTGACAATCACTTCTTGATAACTTTTGCAATTGTATTCCAATAACTAATTATAGATGATTTTTGCAGTAACAATAAAATAATTACAGAATTGCGTTCATCTTCATAAAATTTTGACAATCAAACAGTTATCGAATTTCTCATTGACGTTTCAAAAGAGTTTATGAATTTATGACTTTGGTCATTGTATTTGACGTTTTAATAAAATTGACGTAGCTAAATAAAATATCGAACCTATAATAGCCTGGCTTATTTGCCACCTGTCAAACTTAATCATTTTATAAACGTGCAGTGCTGCCCAAATATTTAGTTTTAATTGCCAGACAGCTAAAATTCAAATTTACAGTAGTTGTTTTAAGACACAAAAAAACCTAAACAGACTTTAGAAATTGTTCAAAACATAAAAATGTTTGTATTCTGCCAAAAAAAAAAAAAAAAATAACAAATGACCATATTAAAAACAATCTGTATTTTGTTTTTGTATTATACAAAACGTGAAAAATATAAACTGCGCCATCATTAAACAAAAGTAGGGGAGAGAAATAAACAAAATAATAACGCAAATTTCAAAAGCTTTCATTTATGTTTATGTGAAAAAAAAATGCGCGGTTTAAAATCAAAAAAAAAAGTAAACAGTAAGCCGTAAAATAAAAATAAGTACAGGTAAAAACAAAAAAGAATGACTCATTTTGTGCGAGTTTATTTTTTATGCATATATGCATGCATATTTTTGTTTTTTACATTTTTTGGTAAACAATAGTAAAAGTTTTTATTTTTCCATGCCTTTTTTGTTAAATTCCATTGTTGTTTTTTTTGCAATTTAATTTTTATTGACTTTATTTAGGTTTAGACTACATATTTTGTTTTTTAGAGTACTTACTGTACTTACCTGTTTTAATGCAATAGTTTTTAATGTTTTGAAACACTTTTACAAAAAGTACACTTTCAAATATTCGTAACATACATAAAGTACCATATATTGTATCTACAACTTTTACAGTTACACGAATGTAATTCGAAGGGCATCAATGATTTTGAAATTGTATTTGTGTAATTTAATTTAAAGTAGACTGTACATATATTCAAAGATAACTTTAATTAAATACACATGTAAAAGTAGGCTATTCGTGGTAAGTTTTCTTTTCGGAATGAAATAGTTGAAAAAGTGTTTTAAGTGTTACTAAATTGTCTTATTAATCGAATTGTTTATGTACTATAGGAGTATTAAGCGGTTACGTCCATGTAGAATACTTATTAGTACTATAGTACTATTACTTCATTTTTATTAAATTGAAAAATAATAAATTGTTTAAATTTATTGAATACTTAAGGGTCTTTTAAATATTTTGCTAAACATAGTTTATATCAAAGAATATTTTTTACCTCAGAATATACCTCAGATTTTTTGAAGAATTTTTCGGTTATTAATTTTACCAGAAAATGACGGTCGAGTAATTGTTGTTCGAGTAATTGTTGTTCGAGTAATTGTTGTTCGAGCAAATGTTGTTCGAGCAAATGTTTTTCGAGAAAATGTCATGGAATCATTATTTTTAATTTTTTTTTCTTTAAATTTTGTAAAATGGATTTCGATGATATTGAAGTTTTAGAAGATTTAAATTTAAAAACGTTTTATTTACTAAATATCAACAAAACGTCACCATAACAACATAACAAAAAACAATAGCAAAATTGTATACGCTTTGTCAATTTTTAAATTTTAAAAACCCGACGTATGGTACGTCGCGTATTTCGGGAGCTCCCATATAATTATATGTATTTAAAATTATTTTGACATACGCCGTAATACGCCGTAATAAATATATAATATAGATAAATAAATACATAAAAATATTATATATCGTCGGGTTACCGCCAAAGTCACGAAACTGAAAAATAGTAGAACTTAATTTTCGCGACTTGGGCACCAAGAAAATATGAAATAAATTACTTTTCGTTAGTTTATGAAAATAAGGAAATTGAATTACAAAGCAATAAATAAGATAAGAGATTCGTGTCTTTGGCATAATATAGATCTCATTATTTTCTATATTTTTGCATTAATAAGTCAAAAAAGCGAAAAAAGCAGTTTCGTGACTATGGCGGTAACCCGACGATATATAATATACATAAATAAAAAATATACGCCGTACGTCGTGAATTAGGTAAGGGCCTCAGGGATTCAATTTGTATTATTTGACAAACAAATTGTTCTACGTGTATCTAAAGAATTTGAAATAGTAGTTTTAAACAAAGTTAATTAAAAATAAGTCTGCGGATACGAAGATAGCCAGCAAACGACATTTTATATAAAAGTGGCCACACAGCAAAGTTTTCAATTAAGTTGACACTTAGAACAAACGACAAGCAAGGGCAGAATTATATGACAGTTTGATCGCAACACATCATTCACTAGTTGTCTGCATGCAGCATATTTGCAATCTTATGTTCCATATTCTGAAAATATCTAAATACATATAATGAAAAAGCTCTTATAATTTTATAGGTATTCTAAATTTATGAATTTCCTTCATATACAGATTTTTCGATGAGACTTAAACATATTATCTTATTTAATTGTTTTGAAAATTATGCTGGCAGAAATGCTTACGAATGTGCTTGTATACATGTTTACTTATCAATAAATTTGCTTACAAAGATTATTTTAAATATTTATATTAATTAATTTCAAATTTTATTTAATTTTAATAAAATAATAAACTAATTTAACAAATTTTATGGTAGATTATATTTTGATTCAATATAACTTAATAAAATCAAAATAATTTAAAATCTAACTAGTAAAAAGTACTAAATGCGGTTACATTTGATTAACTTTATTATTTCCTATTAAATTTTCTATCTGAAAAAATTTTTGGAAAATAAAAGGGAAATAAAATGTTAATCATTAACCAATTTTTTTTTTATATTTATTGTTTTCTAACATACAACAATTTATTACTTCATTACCGTTGGCAGTGTTATTTAATTTAAATTGTTCAACAGTTACAATGCACAAGAAAACTTGCATTACAAACCACAGCAGTAAAAGAGAATACTTGTGTGTAGAGAAAGGGAGGAAATGATTTATTCGCTAAAATAATATTCATTGCAATTTTTTAGTTATTGTTGAGTTTTCCATTTTTTTTTTTAATTATAATTTTAGCATTTACTGTTACTTTTATAAAAAATTGTAATAGATGCATGCATATATGCACAACATACTATTTTTATATACTTAGATAAAAATCTGTTATAGTGTGCATTAAATGCAAGTAAAAGTTTTTTGTTTTTTTTTTTAATAAAATTTCTCTTAAATAGTTTTTCATTGGAATTTCATTTTCTTTTTTGTGTGTGTGTGTCAGATGGCATTTTTTTTAAAAAAAATTAAATGCAGAAATTAAGATAAAATTGAAACTGCTAATTGAAAGGTGTAAAGATGCTTTCAAATAGTTAAATTATTTTTTTAATTGAAATTCTCACAAATCAGTTAGATGTTTTTAATTCATTATTTGTATTGCAAATCATCTTCCGTTTAAGTGCATTTGTCTTGAAGCTTATGTGATGCATACTTTTATAAAACATGTTAAACGCCATTTCAATCAAATGAGGTATTTGTTACTAATATTATGTGTGCAGTGCGTTTACAAATTAAATATGATTGCGGTGTGATTTTTGACGTATTAAATATTTTTCAATAATCATTAGTATAATTTTCTATAAGTTATTATAGTGAATCTATACTAGACTATACCAAAAGCGTCTAGTGGTTTAGAAATTATTATTTTTGGAGATTTCTTGAAACAGGTTGATCCTATACAACATTAAAAGTAGTCGTATAAAAGCTATATTTTAGGTAAACTTAAATTTTTAATTTTTTTTTTTTTTTATAGAAATCATAAGTCCCCATACAGGTCATCAGTCCCCATACAGTCCCCAGTTAAATGTCCACCTCCTTTTTAAAACCAAACTTGGAATGACCCTTGAGTAAAGTTTACATTTACATTAAGGATCGGGTTTTGGAAAGGAAAAATGGGATAGGAATTGGGAATTTTAAATTAAGTTGGACATTAATATCGTACATATATATGAATTACCAACTCTAGGAAACACATTTTTACTAATGCAACCGGTGTAAAGATGATTTTTCAAAGACAAAAATTTTAAAAAATTTGGTTTTACATAGAAATTATGAAATTTTAGTAGTGACTTAAAACTCAAATTTTACAGTATTGATTTAAAAATTAGAAGGAAATTACTATCTAAAATCTGATTCAGGTATTAACTACTATTACAAATTTTAATATTAACAATTAGCATTAGTAACTAATAAGTAAATTATATAAAAACAAAATAAATTTAAATGTATCTTAAAGACTAATTTGTTGTAACGTCAATTTAAATTGATCTCTGATGGCAGAAATAGGGTTGAGGTTAAAGTAAAATTCAAAAAACACATTTCTTATAAACTAAATTCGAAAATAAAATAAGTTGTTAAGTCTTAGAACCTAGTAATAACTAATAATGAGTCTTAGTCACGGGTGGGCAACAGTTGTAGACAAAGGGCAAATTTTTTTCTTAAAAAAAAACCGCGGGCCCTTTAATCTGTATATGTACGATTAGACATTTATTTTTAAGTATAAACAAGTGATAGAATGTTGATTTTTTTTAGTAAACTATTTTCATTTAAATAATATTATTTATTTATTAAATTCATTTAAATAATATTAAATATAAATTAATTTAACAAAACATAAAAAAATTTATTAATTTTATAGGTATAAAAATAAAATATAGAAATAACATAAGTATTAATAGTTGCTAACACAAAAAATTAATGACTAGCATTATATCTCTTTTGATTCTCCACAATTTCCTCGATTTTTGGTGATAGTTCGCTGGTGGCAATTCGCAGTGAAGAGACCAGATTTACGTCCGTCATATTGGAGCGATAACGAGACTTAATAAATTTCATTCTTGAAAACATTTGCTTGCATAAATAAGTAGAACCAAACATAACTAAAAATTTTTGTGCTAAATTTGTTAGTTTTTAAAATTTTTCAGAACTTAACGATGCATAAAAGTCTATCAATTTCGTTGCCTTGAAATTTTCATTTAGTATAGAATTGCTCTGTAAGTCAATTAATTCCAACTGAATCTCTGGAGGAGACTTTTCAACGTCTAAAGAAAATGGTGAAGAAATCAAAGATAAATTATCTTGCATCTTTTCGAAATCTTGAAAACGACGTAAGAGTTACGAATGTAAATCAGATAAAATGGTACTATATTTTATAAACTCTGATTTTGAAATTACATTTCTCAATTTCATGGTTGGTAAATGATTTAAATTTTCATCGAGCAAATTTTTAAAAAAGTAACAACTTTGTCCGAAACGATTTCACATGGTCATACATTTCATGTATAAATAAACCTTTTCCTTGAAGATTAATATTAAGGACGTTCAAATGCTCCAATAAATCAATAGAAAATGTAAAATTATTTAACCATTGATCACATTTCAATTCAGGAAAACTATTATTATCTTTCATTTCCAAAAACAAAATTATTTCGTCTTTTAATTCCCAAATTGAAGTGAATTCTTATTGCAATACGAAATGAATAATTGCAAAAAAATTAAAAAAAAAATTGTTATATAGATTAATTTCAAATGTACTATCGGGCCAAATAAAATATTAAATCGGGCCGGCTTTTGCCCACCCTTGGTCTTAGTGAAGAATTTAAAAAAAAAACTTCTATTTTAAATATTAAATATGGGGTTTATAATTTTATTATTATTTTTAATTAATAGTTTGCTATTTAAGACATTCAAAAGTTAATTGAATTTATAAATTGTATACAATTAAAAATTTTCTCAGACGTCAGATACTCGATAATTAATAAATTCTTTAAAATTTTTTTTTTAAAATCAAAATTTAATACATAGTATATTATTATTTCGATATTCGACATTGTTTTTTAATTAAAACATTTTCAGAGATTTTCAAAAATAATTTTTAAATGCTAAAAATAAAAAATCGAAAACTTGATTTTCTTATTAAATTACCTGAAATTGATCTAGATTATTTCACGTTTGATTTTGTAAATGATCTCAAAATAAAAATCATCATTTATGAAATGAAAAATAATATATATATATATATATATATATATATATATATATATGCTATTTATGGGGTCAATCAAGTAAAACAACATTTTCTTTCCATTCAATTCAAGAGTATATAAAAATTTTAAAATAATTTTTTATTAAAACAAAACTTTAAATTATTAAATTAAAAACTAAAGGTTAAATATTTTTATATATATTTATATATATATATTATATATATATATTATATATATATTCGGATGAGTTTTAAGTCAAACGAAAACTCTAATTAAAAATGTTTATAATAATTGAATTAAAGAAATTAACTAGCTCTAATTCCCTCCATTTTTATAATATATTTAAAGCTGATTGTATAATATTATACAGGTGATTACTTATAAGTTGTAATAAAAATCGAAATGGCCGAATTTATTGATCTTTTTGGCACATTTTCCAAAAAATTGTGCCCATATAGTTAGACTTTGTCTGTCAGTTCGTCTGTGTGTTTACAAAGCGTTTACACCGTTTGGTATTGCGTTAGATAAACTCTGTCCGTCAGTTTGTGCGTGTGTTTACAAAACTTTTAGACCGTTTGGTATTGCAAAACAATTAGTTTAAGTGAGGAACTATTTTCTGTACTCCCATCCCGCTACGGAGCTACCGCCTCTAAAATATGGAATGTAATTATTATAACAAAATTTTGGTATAAGGTATATTTTCAGTCTGGAAACAAACGACAGTAATTTTTATAACCTTTATAAATATATGTAACATACAATTTTGCAATTTTTGAATACCTATATCTTGTATAACAGTGCATATTTTTTTAAGTAACATACATAAAAAAATAGAGTTTTAAGATTTCATTTTAAAAAAAAAATATTTTTATGGAATATTGTTTGGGTGACGTGACGTGACGTGACCATTTGACTTAAAAACATTGTGGCGTTTTTCGCATATGGCTTCATGTCTCATTTAAATGAACGCGATGGTCTCGTTTGCGGTGGGCTAGTCAGAACCCGAAGTTATTTTCGATTATGGCTTTATGTCTCATTTGAGTGAGACTTAAAGGCATTATGGCATTAAGTTGAAAGCCCTTAAGTCACGTCACCTATTGATTTTGAAAATGTGCTGTTTAAGAAATGCTTAATTTTTTTTATTTGATTTGTTTATTTATATTATTCAAAAATAAAAATAACATGTTTACTTATTTGGTTATGTATATATATATATATATATATTACATTTTATTGTAACCAGTTTTTTTTTATTTAAATATATAAAGTAACATTTCAGTATTTACTAGATTTTATTTTGTTTTTAATTTTAATTTAATTAACAAAATTTTTATTTAATAATTTTGTAATAAATTTTTTTAATTGAATAAATTAGCTAATAATTTTATTTTATTATTTATTTTTAAAAAATTTTAATAACTAAGTATCAAGTTATATAAATTATTTGCATCTTCTTGTATAATAAGTTGTATAAATTAAATGGATTATAAATTAAAAGAATAAAATCCGGTTTAATAACTTTCAATTGTAATTAATGACTAATAAGTTAGATTCTTTGATGTTAATTGCATTAAAGTACTATTTTAATTAATAAAATTATATAATTAATTATAGATTTTAAGGTAAAAACGAGTAGTGCTGAATTCCCAAGCTAGACTATTAAACTTAAAAAAACTATAAAGGAATATTAAGGTCTATGATGTGCCAATTGGGCAAGAGGTTTTAATATTCGTATATAAATTTGTAATTTAAAAGCCAAAGGTGAGCCGAATTGGGGTATATTATGATCCTTAAAATAACGTCCAATAGTTAGAAATTAAAACCACAAATTTAGAATATGATCCTTTCTACTTCACGTAGTTGTGATTGAATGCGATAGGAAAGGGAAGGAAAACGGGAAGTTACATGATAAATTCGTGAAGAATCCGTTAAGATTCCTTCTAAATTTGAGCAAATTGTAAATATCAAAATTGCCAACTTTGGGAAATACAGAAGATGGTAATAAATTCCACATTTTTGCAGTTCTGACAACAAACGAATCACTATAACCAGTAGAGTACCACTTAGGTAGTTCCTCGTAGTAGGAATGCGCATTTGCTGCCCCTCTGGTGGTAGGTTGGAATTGTTTGAAAAGAGGCATCAGTGATTTTATTTCAACTGAACAAGTGTCATTACCTACAAAATATCTATAGAAAAGAGAAAAACCTCCAATATTACGACGGATATCAAGCGAAGATATAGTGTTACTCACGTTGGGGTCATTAATTAGTCGAATGGCGCGTCTTTTAATTCGATTGAGAAAGTTTAAAGAAGTAGATGAGGCGCCAGCCCAAATTTGTGTGTTATATTCCATCTTAGGTCATATAATATTAGAATTGGTAATATTTAAAATTCTAAAATAGTTTCAAATTTACTAAAATATTAATGATTTTAAAAAAGAAACCCATAACTAGCGTTCATAAAATAATTATAATATGCTGTTAATCCTTAGTGACAAGTAAATTGACAAAATAAACCTGTTAGCAGCGTTGGCAGCGTTTAATAAAATTTAATAAATATAAATTGTTCTAACAATTTGTGTCACATTAGTACATCCATTTTTATACCCGTATTAATAAAGGTCAAAAGGTATACTAAATTTGCCATATCGTTTGTAACACTATAAATGACTTAACTCTTTGATCAAATCAGAATCGAAAAGCATATCGATTTATCTTTGTCTGTATTTAACAAATTAATTTTTAATAAAGTGTCGTGCTGTATCGTAGAATTGGTACAGTCTATACTCCCCGATGTTTTAATTAAAATGTCTGTAGATTTTCTTTATTCTCCAAAGTTTGATTTTAATTTAACCACAATTCTATTTAATGTAATTAAATTTTCTAAAAGAGATTAAAAAGTTTTAATTAATTTTTAAAAATTTTTGTTTATCGTATCATTTAATTAAGAAATCCTAAGAGCTTCATTATTATCGTAAAATTTTTACGATATTCAAAATTTAATATAATTTTTTCTAATATTTATCTTTTAATTGATCTATATACTCGTAAATAAAACTGTAAAATTTGTTGCCGATCAATATGGCCAGCATTATCTATATTAAGTATACATTTGTTTATAAACATTTTATTAATAGCAGATTAATTTTTGAATTTAGTTTAGGTTAGAAAATGATTTAATAGGTACTAAAATAGAATCTTAGAGAAATTTTCAATTGATTTTAAATGTGCTTTTGCAATTTGCATTAATTTCGTCACAGATTTTTTTTTTTATTTCTTTCAAATTATTTAAGAGAAAAATTATAATTTATAACATTATAACTATTAATAGATTAAAATTTTATCTACAATTGATTTAAGTTTAAAAAGTTGATTTCTATATATAGTTCCAAATTTAATTTAACTTTATACTATTAATACTGTCTATAAATAAATAAATAAATAAATACTATTAATAATATAGAAATAGATATAAATTTTTTATTTAATTGAAAAGTGTTTTTTTCTTTTTTTAAATTATTTATTTATTTTTTTTTTATAATTAATGTGGTCTGAAGCACTAAATACTGACATTATAAAAAATATTTATAGTTGTTTTTGTTTTTCTAAATTCTTTTATTTTAAATGCGCGAACAAATTTTTATGGTAGGCGATTAATTGGCAACAGGAACTAAATATTTTTAATTTAATTTTTAGTTTGTTTTTTTATTATTGTTTTATTTTTAAGATTTAAATTAACTTTAAATATTTTATGTTTCTTTGCATTTGAAATGAACTCTTATTCGTACTAAAAAATATAATTAATGTAATTAACATTTTGATGTTAAATTTCTAAACGTGGTGTAAGATTTTTAAATAAATTGTTTAGTAATATTATGTTGAAGGTAAATTTAATTTGAAAAACATTCACCTTGATTTCACAATTCATTGTTTTAAAGCTTAGGAGTATTGATTTTTTTTTATAATGTAAATACAGGGTATTAAAAGTATTTCAAATCTGTCACAAAATGAGGAATAGTGTAGTAGATTAGACCGTGCCAACTCTGTGATATCCGTATGACCGTAATATCGACATTATATCATTCGGTTCATATAAGTTGAAAGGCAGCTTTTCGAGTCTCTTCCACTAACCAACTTTATTTTATTCAGAGGCCATTAAAGTTAACTAATGATGGCAAAACTTCAAACATCCTATTTATTTAGGTATAGAGTAGTTCTCATATAAAATAAGAAGTTGCATGGCAGGTACCGGTAGACCAAAATTGCTGGATTTCAATAGCAATGATGGCTATTGCTTAAAAAATAATTTGTGAAAATTTCAAAATCCTAGCTCTTTTATTTCGATTTACTTTTTGATTCTGATCCGATCCATACCTTTAAGTCTATATCTATCACCCTCCTTTTCTGCGTCACAAACGTAATGGATAATTTAGTATACCCTTTTGACTTATACTCATACGGATATAAAAATGGCCGTAAAAGTAAATATATTCAATTACAATCAGTCATAAAAAATGACATTTCCAAATATTATTGTGAGTTATAACGTATGAATTAAAAATGTTTATCTATGTGGTGGTTGGTACGTATTATTATAGGAATTGAGAGCATATATAAATATTATAGGAAATACACATATATAAATATTATACAACTCAAATACAAATTTATTACAACATAATATAACCTGTAAACTTCTAGATGTTATAAAGTACTCTCTTCTGCATAAGTTCGATGTGAAATTCATTAAGATAAATTCAAACTATATGAAAATTATATTAAATTCAGAATTCTTCATTAACATCATTGTGTAGTGACATAAAAATTTATTAGCAATTAGCTTGTCCATATTTAAATTGAAAACTATGTGCATCTTTAATTGAATTTGAGATCCAGTGTAATGTAATTCTTATACTGAAATAATCTAAATACATAAGATCAAACATTTTTATTGTACAATGAATCGATACTTTTCCAATAAAAAAAAGTAATATTTCAAACATACTTTATTTATACAATTCCAGTTACTTAAGGCACAATGCAAGTTCAGCGTTAAATAAAAATATTTTTTGTATTTATATACAATTTTGTTCTAAAGATGATATGAAAAGCTTCGAAAAGCACCTATTGGAGCTGTTTGTCATTCCTGTAGGTTGTGTGCGACTTTAACACAGCAAAACTACAACCTTTTTTTTAGGGGACCTGTGATACCAATGTACAGCTTAGTTTTGAGAATAAGAATTTGAAACGATTAATGGGAATCGGGTTTGGTTATTTGCATGGGATATTTAAAAGAAAGATGTTAATGTTCTATTGAAAGCTTTCTAAATCGCACACATATGCATTACAAACTTAAGGGAACACATTTAATTGGACATGATTCCAAATATTATGAATTTCCATATGCTGACTGCTCTGGTGCGCCGCTTGGATAGTTCAACTGTGTAGGGTTAAGCATTTTTTGCTCCTCTTGTTTTTCGTTGCTAAATCTTGAGGCATTGATTGTTCGATTTCTTTGAAACAGGTGTTTACTTTTACAAGATATATATAAAACAAGGTTATTGACCCAATGGTACGACGATGGCTTAGTGGAGTGAGGATTGAGGTGACTTTGACGAATAGCTCTATTTTTCACTTTATCAAGATATACGTGCATTGTACTCCATATAATATATAATATATGTTTTATAGATGTTAAGGAGATCAGAAGGCGAGAAGTACTTTAATTTTGAAAAATATCACCTAAAACATATTTTGACCAAGTCAATTTTTGGTTAAACTCGATCCCTAAAAATTTCAAGCCTGTCGTATAATATAAAATTAATTTCTTGTAATTCTATTGTAACATTTTTTATTTCATGGAACTTTATAAATAGAAAGTTTTTAATTTTTTACAAATCTCCGTTTATTAATCTTTGAATTTATTTAATATTACAACATATAAGATCTAACAATCATTTTATTCAAAAACTTATAACTAATTAAAAATATTAAAATTGCAAAGATCATCTCTGTCCAGTGCACAGACTTACATAATACCACTTATAATCCAGTTTTAATTGAAACAAATCTTCTAATTACATTCTTAAACTTATGCTGAACTTCAATGTCTGGTCTAGCATTGAAACAGGTGTACTTAAAGAATTTATAATTTTTTATCATTTCACAGTACAGTAGATTTTTATAAAAGAATTTTAAAACTATAGATACATACTATATTTCTAATCTATAAAATTGTTATACATTGTCTGGATTTGATTAAAAAAGTTGGTGTTGCAACTTTTTAAAAATTATATTATGTTGATTGTAAAATTGAAATACTCATAAATTCATATTTTGTTGCAAGTTCAGATTAGGTGATCAGGTTTTAAAAGTGCAATACATAAATCTAAGGTTGGTTTTTAGCATATTTCAAAAAAATTTTGTAAAAATTTGACTACATAGTTTGAATCTGTCCGGACGTCAGTGTGATCACAAAACTATACCGTTTTAAATAGAGAAGAGAAAGTTAACTATGGGTAGGTATTGTAAATGGAAGAACATTTTTCTTTGTAATCCTATTCGTTACGGAGCTGCAGTCCTCAAATGCTAAAAAAACCCTAAATTTAAATTGTATGTTAAACAAAAGTTGTCTTAGGTTAATTTTAATATAAAATCCGTAAAAAACAGCTTCTTTTGTAAGCTTTATAAATTGTTGAAACGCAAATTTATCAGGGTTGTCATACCGTACTAAAATTGACAGTTATGCCAAACTCAATTTTTGCAAAATTTTTGACCTTTCGTATCTTCTAAACGGCTCAAGCTAGAATCTTGTAATTGGAAGAAGTTAGATTCTTAGAAATTAGTACGAGTCGGTTAAGAAAATTTATTTTGTCGCGTCCCTTATTTAGGAGCTGCGAGAGGTCGAGAAATTGAAATTTTGCTATTTTTAAGCACCTGTAACTTAAATACCTGTCCAAATTTTTTTTTAGTAATATAAAAAATTTAAAGCTCCAAAATTATTTTTTAACATCTGATAAAAATTTTCCTCAAATTTAAAGCCGCCCCTAAAATTGAAGCAAGTGTCTCTTAGTTTTAAACATTTTTGCTTAAATAATAAAATTCTAAGAAAAATTCCAAATTTTGGTGGATGTCACAGTTTAATTCTTAAAATCTAAAAATTTTGGAAGGTGGGAAGTGGGGTCAGATTCTCGAGAATAACTTTAAGTTTGCTTAGTAAAAATTCTGGAACATTCCCTATTGAAGGGCTATTTGGACTTCAAAATTTCCTTATTTTATAAATCAATAACTTCATATAAATCAATTAACTTAAAATACTATTTAATTTTAAAAATGCGCTTTTTTAAAAACTATTGATTTTTTTCATCACTTGTATTTTTTTTTGTAATAGAAATACTGACCACGTATAACTTAGCATAAAGTTATATACTAATATTAAAAAATTCGTTTTAAGTAGTATCTATAGATAAGTTGAAGTAAAGTAAAGTATAATATTTATAGATAGATTTGGAAAAATCAAATTCCAAATGAAAAAATTTTGAAAATCACATGGCGAATACTAAATAAAATAAAAATAATAGAAAATTAATTTTTTTTTAGATTTTCTTTCAAATTATTGTTTTTGAATACATGAGGTCCGAACGTTCGCGATATTGATAAAGTTAGTCATGCATTTATAGTTGATTATTGAATTAAAGTTGAAATGGAATGTATATATAGTTGGTTTATATCGTTTATAGGTGTATATTGTATACGTATTTGATAAAAATAAATTGTTGCACATTGATTGAAAAATTACAACAAGTGAATCAATGGAAGGGAAGCAGAGCAAATAAATCAACAAGTAACATTGCGAGATAAAAATGTACAGTTGGGTACCTGTTATTATTATGTAAAGTGTACCTAAAACCAGACCCTATATGCAAACTCTACATGAATTTATGTACATATATAATTAAGACAGATTGAATTGAATTGAACAAAATTTGTCAAATTGCGAAAGTTTATTGTATTGATAAAATGTTTTTTGATTTCTGAATTTTTTTTTATTTATTTAATTTCCGGTATAATCGTTTTTGCTAAAGGCAAAAAGAGTAGAAGAGAACAAGAGAAAAATATATATAGTTTTCCAGTTAATTGATTTCAGTAGCAGTCGGCATTGTAGCTTAACCCTTGAGTATTTTATCTATCCCGGAAGAACTTTGGTGAACAAAAAGTGAAATTAAATGAAACGTGTTAAATTGAATATTTCCAGTTAATAACTTGAACAGATTCTAGAGTAGTGATTGTCTATAGATTCTATACCTGGTAGTACCTATAGTTGATTTGATATCAATTATTATAATAGTAATTTTATGTAAAATTTTGTAAGAATATTGAAGATGACTAAGTTATCTATATAAAGATATTTTTAGGACATTGACTTTAATTGTAAATTGTTTACAGGAGTTTAAGTAAAGAATGAATAAATTTGAGGTTGGATTGAAAATATATAATTAGTTTAAAAAGATTATATCCATAGGTTTAGATTAAGTTATAGATTTTAAAAAACTATATAGATAATATATAAGTGATGGAAAAGTTTTGATAGATTAAATTGATAAATTCTTATCGAAAAATTATAATTTCCTTTCTTTATTGTAATAAAAGATTGCAGTTTTGAAAATATAGGTCTATGATACATACAGTTGTGAACACATCATTCGGTCTATGAAAATAAGTGTCTTTATTATAATCTGTAGAATCTTCTAGCTAATAAATAATAACAAAATTATAGGATATTACAGGGTAATGCGACCCATAATCACTATCATAAAAGAAAGAAAGTGGATACACCATCCATAACAGAGAGTGGAAGTGGATACCGTATACATTAAGATAACTAGACTGTACCTTATCCAAGCTGGCATTTGATTGAAAGCCACAAGAAAAATGGAGGGTGAGTAGATGGCGAAGGTCTGTAATAAAAGTAAATTCCCAACAGCAAAATCCTGACGAGAAATCAATAGTCTGGCCCATACTAGAATAAAATATAGAAGTGGTAGCCTTATGTTCTCATAAGGGAATTATATAGAAAAGAAAAATCGATATTATAAAATTATATTTGGGACTTTTCGTATTCAAAAGGGGCCCTATAACAATTATTTGAAGTATCATCACTCAATCTAATGCACTTAATAATTGTTTAAATGTATTTAATACATTTTTCAAATATTTGTTAATATACTGAGTGTCCATAACTGTGATAGCATGAATTACGGTAAAATAATTTCGTGAATAATGCAAAATTCAGTGATCACTTGCATTAAACCGAGATACCAGATTTAACAATTGAATTAGTAATATAGTTAGGTGAGGTGGCTACACATATTTTAATGGGTTCTAAAATTTATACCTAAATTTATTTTTCTGTGTTCTGTTAGAAACTCCATGTTTATAACTGAAAAGAAGTTGTTTTGTTTAATTTAAACTAATTTTAACTGTAAATAACGTGTTAGATGAAAATGTTGTATTTTAAATTTATATGTAAATGTATAAAAGAAATGATCATTTTTTTTACTTCAGATACTTTTTTTTAAAATTAAAATTGACAAATTACAAATGTAAACCATGGATTGATTTCAAATCAAAACTGTTAAATAAATCTATAGTTTTTGGGTCATAATAGTTTACAGGGTGTTTTAAATGTATATTATGAATAATATATGTTAAAAGTAATATCTTGCGAAAATGAATTTTATTAGAGCATGCTCAGGTCTTGTTTGTGATTGTAAAAGATATTTTTGTATTAAAAATTCATACCCATGTAGCAAGGTGGTAAAATAATCATTTACATTTCAACAGAATTATGTAATATTGGTGATAAGAATTTGATAATGGATTAAAAATATTTACAAGTATTTAAGCGCATTTTATTAAGGCGTTTAATTTTTAGGAAAAGTATGTGTAATTTTTTTAAGAAGTACTCCTGCAATACTGAATTTCAATACTTCTTTTCTACTGAAATTAATAGGAATGGTAGGAAAAAACTCATCACTTTTGTACTAATACATTGAAAGTTCTTCGACTTTCTTCAGCACCGTTTCAGTACTTTAGCA
The DNA here is from genome assembly GCA_963082915.1 of Dolichopus griseipennis. Taxonomy (NCBI): domain Eukaryota; kingdom Metazoa; phylum Arthropoda; class Insecta; order Diptera; family Dolichopodidae; genus Dolichopus; species Dolichopus griseipennis. Next base: position 103,770,527 of record OY720442.1, read on the forward strand.
GTTTTTTTTAGCACTTTCTCAGTGATGAATAGAAGTAGTTTTTCAGTATTTTTTTAGTGATGAATGGAACTAATTCTTTTCAGCACTTTTTCAATATTTCTTTAGTACAGAATAATCAGGAATTAAAATTTGTATGTGTTTGTAACTGCTGATATCTTGTTATCAGGGTTCTTATTAGATATTATGATCTTTTTCATTCAAGTTAACAAAATTTGTATGTAATCTGATTACTAAATGCTTTACAATAGTAAACTTTTCATTGAACGAATTTTACATTTGATACACCCTATATATATATGATTTTTATATACAAGAATTTTAAAAAAAAAAATAATTTGTAAACATTTACTATTTATTAGAATTTATTAGAAGATTATTTGGTATGATAATTAATAACAACTAATAAACTAATAAATTATCTATAGTAGTAGCTACAAGAAGAACTTGATTTTGAATATTTCTTGAACCAGTTAGTTAACTTTTATAAAATATCTGAATACAGAAATTCTATTTCATATTATAAATTCAGATTTTCAAAATTCAGAATAGACAAATTCAAAAATATGAAAACAAGTTTAAATTAAAGTGCATTTTGAAAAGAAATTTATTTTATGTCTGGCAATATTGATTTAATAAAAAAAGTTCCAATTGAATTACAACTAATCAAGTGAGGCAACAATTTAGAAGTGATCAGTTAACTTTATTGGAAATTTTTGATTTTGAAATTTGTTTTAAGAATTCCTTATTTTATATTCATTCATGTACGTAGTGAACATTAGTTTAGAACTTAACTCCTACTACAACAACCAATTATCACTAATCAAATAATCATTTACGGATAAGTGAACATTTTTTTACTAATCAAGCTTCATTTGTTTGTTGTCAATTATTGGTGCAAGAAAAAAATTATAAAACAAATGGATATTTGATTATTTGATTAGTGATAAGTTATTAGTGCAATAGAGCCCTGAGTTATTTTACTAAGAGCCTTTAGAATATATCTTAAAGGCTTTAGTAATACCTAAGGCTGTAGTAAGATATATATAAACGCTGTAGTAAGAGCCTTTAGATATATTTTTTTACCAAGGGTTGATGGAAAATATTATAAAAGACACCCCAGAGGAGTTGCATGGTTTTCCTTTATTCGAGGATTGACCTTAACTAATCAAAACCACTCATCAAGCTTTTTAAATTAAATTTAGTGATAAGATATTTATAACAAAGTATTGTTAAGTTTTGGTAATTAAGATGTAAAAAGAAGTTTGGAGAATTAGAGTTGGCAAAATGATGGAATTATGAAGGTTGACGATCGTTCCTTTATTTTGATAGACCAATTTAAAAAATATTTAATAATAGCATTCTGTTGCAATAGTTTGTAAAGTCGGTATCTTTAAACTTATAAATGCGATCTAAATTCCTTTAACATTAACATAAGAAGCATAAATTTATTTTTCAATTCTGCACGTTGGTACCATAAATGTTTCTAAAGGTTTAACAATAGTTTTTTAGTTAATTAAAATTATGATTGAGTTTTTTTCATAATAAAATTTAATTATTACTTTTTCTTTACTATTATGTGCAATCTATTAAATGAGATCAAGTTTACAACTGAAAATGCCATGAGTAGAATTCTTTCTTTATCACACATTTCAGTCTTGCAAAAAAAATTAATCTAATGAATAGTTCTGAAGCTCAAGAATTACATTCAGTTCTTAAGAGTATGTACATACATATTTCTTAAACTAAACTGATAGACAACTTATAATTTCAATTGTAACGAATAAAATAGAAAATAAAAATTATATATATGTAAAATGTGAGAAAGATTGTAAGTTTTATATAGAAATAGTAAAGTATATAGAGGTTTTGTTGTAATATTTTATAAAGTAATTATAGATTGTTGTTATTTTATATAAAATCCATGGGTAATCCATTTATTAACTTGCTTGTTTTAACCAATCAGTTGTATATTATTGACTTGATAAATGACTTGTCAATTTGGACATACTTGTAGGTTGTTGTTCTAGAACTTTCAGAGCTCCATTGCGAGCTCATTTCCTCTATTTATATGGAATATTCTGTAGCTTATCTGTAGTATATAAATTTTATATCACTTTCTTTATTAGAATCAAACAGGAATATGCTGTAATATTGGAGGAAAATCCTATATATACTCATATAGAGCAATGGGAGGCAGCATAACACTCACGCATTTCTGCAAAACGAGTATTTACGACGTAGTTAAAATTGTTTGTAATACCAGGGTTTAATGAGACTTATAAAATATCTTTCTTGCAATATGTTTCATTGTGTAATGTGTTTATTTTAGATCTCCAGTGTTCCGTTGTAATAATTTATATTTTTAACCCATTAGTCTTACCCGTTAGTTTGGTGAAAAGTGTATGGAGTAGGGCAAAAAATCTACAAAAAACCTGAATGTACTACTTCATAGACTTGTCTAAGTCTTTAGATTGGAGCTCAGTCTTTTGAAAAAATACTCGTGTACTTTATTGAAACTTAGAATACTCAAAGCCCAGACGACGTTGACTCCAAAATAAAGCTGAAATAGAAAGCACCTGCCTCAAATTGAATCAATCCCTGATCTGTGTTTGATCGCGATGGGAAGGTTCAAAACCAATTGATGATTCTATACACCCATCACAAATTCCGGACAATATCCTAATTTAAGATTTAAAAACTTTAAATAGCCCCATAATTTTTTTTTAATTATAATTTTAACATTATTTTCTTTATTTTCCTCTTTCATTATATACACTGTAATAGCTCATGAAAGAAAATAATAAAATATTAAAAAAAAACAGAAAATAAAAAAAATTGTATTTGAAAATGGTAGTTAAAGATTGCGCAATTTTTTAAGATCACTGAACCGATTTTTTTTTTTTATTTTGATAATATTTTTATTTTTACATTATTTTGTTACGGAAAAAAGATTTTTTCGTCACACTTTGATGATGAATTTACTTTTTTTTTATTGAGTATAGAATAGATATACATGTATGTATATAAAATACCTTTATTGAGCTCAGTAATCTAAAATATCTAATAATGTAAAATTTTTATATTTCCAAAATCAAATTCGAAAAATTGTTTAATTCTGCGGCTCTATACGATTGATAACTTAAACTAGTTTAATTTTATCTAAGATCTTTTAAAATTCGTGAGATCATACTGCATTGTTAAAAAAAGAACATTTGTAACATAATCTTAAGATAACTGATGTTAATTATATTAATGTTAATCAATATAATTTTAAAATTTTATCTTCAATGAAATTTGCTTTCATCAATTTTAATTGAAACCAAACATAATAATGACTTAAAGTAATTAAAATAATTATATTTATAGACTTAAACTAATAATTTTGAAGGCTAATGATTCTATTTTAAATTTGGAGCATATTGAATATTGTTCCGGTCAATTTTAATTATAGTCATAAAATAAAGAGTACAATTTTAGCTGGGTAACAATTTGTTTTGATCTTGAATTTTGTCATCAATTTTCATTTTCTTTATACAGTGTTTAATCAATGTTTTCCTTTAGGTCTTCGGATGTACTATAGTCTAATGACAATTATGAAGACGCTGAAAATTATCATAACAGTTAACTTATTAAGTTTTAAAAAACTCTGTTATATCTGATACTAAGAATTACAACCTGTCTTCAAAGACTTTTTGACATTGTATTTAGAAAACCTTGTGGTGCATTTACATTACACACGACATTGACGACAAGTCATCTTTCTATTCTATTCTTATAAATTTATTATATTAAAAATTTTATATGTATATATAGAATACAAAATTACAGTAATTAAAAGTCTTTTTAATTTTTAAAAAGATTAAAAAAGTTATCATTGGAATATATATGTACATAGGTTATGACATAACTTCCTTCCTTGGAAGTTTAGATATCTCGGAAATAATTATTATTAAAAGATGATAATAATGTCGTTATAAAACTTGTTGATAGTTAAATTTTGTATTTTTTTATGTTTTATACTATTAAAATTTTAAAGGAAGTACTAAATCATTATTAAATAAAACAAACTAAAATTAGAAAGAGATAGGAAATAAATGTGTAGATACTGTATAGATCAAAATAACAAAAAAAAATTTGTCATTTTCCTTAATAAAAACAAAATGTGTGTATAGGGGTCGTTATGCTTCAGTTATTATCGTGTGCCAAATATTATATTATTGTCATGTCATTCTTATATTTTAAATATTTTGTATATTATGATAATGTTTACTATTTATACTATTTAGTATTTATACTATTTGGTTATAGAGAAGTTATTGTACTTTTATATACCATTATATTTCTTCTATACCATAATATAATACAATTTTGTTTTACATTAGATTTGTTGCAAGGTTGCATGAATGCAAAAATTACTCAAATTGAAAAATAAAATAAAAAACCCAAAAACCAAAATTAAAAATAAAAAACATAACAAAAAAAAAAAAACAATTTGTGGTATTTTTTTAATGAATGTCGGTGACGGTATTATGGTTCAGAAAATAATACAAAGTTTCCTTCTTGAGTCTTTTGTTTTTTTTTCTTTCATATGAAGTTATTTGGAATGTAAAATTGAAATAATAAAATAAAAACTTAACTATTGTACCATTTATACATTTTACTAATTATTTATTTAAGTTTTTTTTAATGTATTATGAAATTAGCAAATAATATAGTAATTAGTTTGTTCTTAATTTGTTTTGTAAAATAGAGTGCTACAAAACGCAGCTGCTACAATAAAAGTTAAAACACTTTAGGAATGTACTCGTATAACACTTTTTAGGTAAAGAAACATGTAATTAGTATATAATTACTTTAAGTTAAAAAAATTAAAAATACTTATTTGATAAAGAATTCAATTTTTAAAATTAAATGTTGACTTTTATTATTCAATATAGATTTTAATGACGGTGATCGTGGCAGTATGAAGTTATGTTATAAATTGAAAAAATTATCAGCCTGTAAATATTTTGAGAATTGGCGAATTATTATTAGAATTTATTAATTTTAATATGGTCTAACAATTTAGCATAAGTAAAATGTTACCAGATATAAGACAACATTACTGAGATTGGGTGGTGTGAATAAAAATTGCTAGAACACTGAGAATGAATTTTGTTGAGTGTAGTGAATCGGAAAATTGTAAGTCCTCCGGTTTTCATTTTTTAATACAGGTTTTTTTTTTAATAAATTACTTAAATTTTAATTATAATTTAAACTTTATTGAGTTTGAAATTGACTATATAATGAATATAGAGTGTGTTAATGAGTACACTCAACTATTATTGAGTGTGTACTAATCCAGGACTTAGCCATTTTTTCATTTACAACAAAATGGAGAGTTTTCTGAATATCAAAAATTCTGAGAGAAGAGGAGTGTATCGATAAGTTTATTGATATTTGTTTTTTATTCAACCTAAACTGAGTGTCATCTCTAAAAAGCCGAGTAACACTAGCCCTCCATTTTTAATCAAACATCCAACTGTCTTAGAATTATTTTTCAATTAAATGAGGAACAAAATCTTACCCACTAGTTTTGAAATTAATTAAATCTTATTTCAATTATCTCAAGTTTGACTAAGTTTGTGATAACTGATAAGATACCGTTTATAGTAGAATTCAAGTTATTCTAAACACTTGTTGATTTAAACATTGGTTATCATTTTCTTCATTACACTCAATTAACTTAGCCTTTGTAGTAAGTACTACCACATGTAATTCATTCAATTATAATTGAATTCTAATTATGCATATTCCTTGATATTCAAAAACAAAATAAATTTGTTAATAATAACTCTAATAGAGCATAAAACAATTTAATGCTTTTTAAGAATTAATTAAAATGTTAAATAAAAAAATTCTTTTATGTCAGGGTTGAAATTGTTAACATTGAAATAAACATGGTTTACAATAATATTGAACTATATAAGTGGTTATTTATTAATTTTACACTTAACACTTAATATACAAATAACTTAAAATCAATTACATAAAAATTATATTCTTTAAATTATAAAAAAAAAATTTGTATTACATACATAAATACATAATAAAAACTTAATTATAATTACTATTGACATTAAATATATCAAGTTAAAAAAAAAAAAAATTAAAATATTAAAACATTTTTAATACAATATATATGTTTATATAGTATCGCTCTACTTAAATCATTAATAATTAGAAATAAATTATTAACGAAATTCCTTGAGAATAATAATAACGAAAAAAATGGTAATAGGGTTAGGGTTACCAGATGTATTAAAATTGGGATTACATATTTATGCATAGAATATTATGTATATTATATATTATAAATTATTAACGAAATTTATTGAGAATAATAATAACGGAGAAGTACTTATAGATTTAGGGTTACCAGATATATTAAAAAAGGGAGGTTTCAGATTTTAAAGTTATATGCAGAAATGATTGTTACATATGTACAATTTATTGAATATAATTGTTTTAAATGAAGGAGATAATGAACAATATCTAGTAGATAAGATCAAATCGCTACACTTTATGATTCCTTTCCTGAGAGCTGTTAACAAATGTTTTTTTTTTCAGAAAAGAAACTTTTGTACCAAATAGTTTTGGCTAACCAAGTATTTAAATTTATTACCAAGTTGCGAATTATGTGATATCTGTAATTATTATATAATATTTAGAATTAAATTATAATTGGCTTTAGATTTTATCATAAAATACTTATTGCTTTGCTGGAGTAATGTATATGTAGTATTGGCTTGTAAAAAAAGCTCAGTTAAAAGGACCAGATGATTAGTAATTATTAATTACTTATTAAACCTTAGGTCTTTCAATATTTATTTAATTAATAAATGTGTTGGTGTGTGAAAAGTAAATCAAAGTTAAAAGAAGGTAAACTTTTTTTTAAATAAAAACCATTTGGCCACCTTAATAAATAAAAAGTTAATAAAATTTGAATTTTATAATATTAAGTTAAGTACTTTTCAATAGTAATCATTTTTAATAGCTATAGTATTTAAAAATATTTTTGTTTATTTCAGTACTCGTATATTGGGAGTATTATATTTGCATTCAAAAAAATTAATAAAAATAATTTTTTAGGTTAATGTTACAAAAAAATTTAATATTCATAATAATAAATATACACAATAAATTCATGATTTAGTATATATATATATATATATAAATTAAATAATTAAAAAAGAAATGTTTAATTTACTCATTGAATAGGAAAATTCATTTGAAATAATAAAGGTTATAACGTTTAAATTGTAATAAAATAAAAAAAAAAACTTAGTTATGTACGAAATGTCATTAGATATTGATTATTCGCTTGATTGGATTAATGAAAGGTTATTTTAGGTGTGAATACAAATATATGTATGTATATATGATTCTATAAGAATAAATTTTATTGATATGTTCTAAATTTTTAAAATTTCTAAAAATGGGTCAATTCTGTCACATTTTTATTATTACTATTATTATTATTATTATTACAATTTTACTATGTGTCAAAGTAATTTTCATATAAATCAAAATTTTTATTATGGTGTCATAGGTACTTAATTTACATATTTCTAGATGATTACTTCTATACAATAATAATTAATTAATAAAAGAACATGTTCTATATATTTTTAAAAAAGTTCGATTAGACGAATTGAATGTCAGAATATGTTTGAACTATAAAAAATGTATTACATTTAAATTGACGGATAATAATCAAACGTGTTATATCATTATTTGGTATTTCTTTAATAAAAATTGGATCTAAGTACTTATATATATAACAAGTATAATATATTAATTTTTTGATCAAAATAGCTCAATATCATTGTTAATAAGTGTAATTATAGATTTGCAATAATGTAAATAATCTGTTGAATATTTAATCTAGTATTGAGTGTTTGAGTGAAATGTAAATGAGTTATAAGTATATGAGTTGATATTGATTTAATATAGTATGACTAATTTTATATTCCTAAAATTTTTTTAAAAAATCCGTTTGACAAACAACACCCAGTTTTCAATTTTATATTTTTTATTTGTATAATTTATTTTATGTGGTTTTGAAATGAACTACATATGAGGTCAAGAATTCTGAGTAGAAAGACAAAGATAACACTGTAAAGAACACTCATCGTATACAAGTTCTGACATATGGTGCTGAATCATGGACCCGATCAAACTACGATGAAAATCTGATAGGGTCATTTGAAAGGAAGATTCTACGTAAAATTTTTGGTTCGATTAACATCAATGTTTGGAGATAGGGACACAGTCGAGAGCTGTATATTAACTAATATAAAGAAGTACGGGATATCATTATTAAAGATAAAAGTTCGTTTAAATTGAGTTATTGCGTAAAAATAAATTGGTTTAGAGAAATTGATAAAAAATTTTTTTTAAAAAAGAATACAATTGTGATACAACAACGCGCCCTCAAAAAATAAAAAATTAATCAGCCTTCATGTTATTTCAGATCTAATAAAATCCAGTCCGTTTTCCTTTAAGATTAGACTAAGCCTAGATTTCTCAGTAGGCGTGCGAAACTTAAGCCTCCGAAAATGATAGCTTGGAAAAAAATCAAATAAAAAAATCCTTGTTAATACAACTTTTGAAGTATGTTTAAATGTAGTTCTAAAAAACAAGTACCTGATCGTACGAATATTGGACAAGGAAGTTTTATGCAATGAAAATTAATTAAATTCATATGAAATAGGTTATTCTAATTTCCAGCATTGTATATTGTAACGTATAATAAAAAAACTGTCTGGTTAGCAAAAAGCGCATGCGCAGCAAGTTTAAGACCTAAGTTTGATCGTTAGGTGCAATACTAAAGGTAAAAGGTATAAAATGTATAATCATAAGATCACGTTGCATAAGCCGCGCTATTACATTTTAATAAGTAGACATACGAAGATTAATTTTAGGGCTCTTTCGTTAATAAAAATAAAATAATTATGTGTTTAATTTAAAACTCAAATATATATAATCTAATTTTGATTCTGATTTACAAGAAGTTTTCCTATATACTGTTTATATTTGTAAGAAGTTATATATATACCGTCATCATACCTAGTATACCTCGTAAAAATACAGGAAGAACAAAAAAAACCAAAACAAAACAATTCTCCAATTATCTTTCTTTAGCATCATAAGATATCGCATTAATCATAACCTCAGCAGATCACGATTATTCTTACATGTTGCCAGAATCAAATATAAATATAATTAGTAATAAATTTTTATAACCAAAAACTTCAGTAACATTGTTTTTTTAAAACATATAGGTTCTGATACAGTATTATTATGTTATAGATAACATTTTATTCAAGTAGTATATTATTTACAAATAGTAGTAATTGATGACTACTGAAGGTAAATTAAACATTCTAATACATATGTATATTGCCGATACTAGTAGTTGAATCAAATTAAAAACGATTGATTTCAAAAATTCCAAAATGATTAATAAATTGTCAACATATTATAAATAATTGGTTCAAATCATAGTATCTAATAATTAATTAGTCATACAAGTATAATCGTGATATTTTAAAAATAAGACAAAAGTATCATATTAACTGACCTTCTATAAGTGAATACTAGATATATTAATACTGAATATACTAGTCTTATTATTTTTAAAAGATTAATTAGAATGATATTTATATTTACTTTGAAATTAATATGCAATTATTTCATTAGTAATCATGTTTTAAAATTTAAAATTTCATGTATTTATGTTTTTTAATTATTTTAAAGGACAACAGTGTGGGAAAAATTATACGTACATATACATAAGAATTTTTTGAATTTATTAAAAATTAATTAATTCATTGCTGGGGATTGGTTTCTCTCAGAAAATGTAATTGCTAATATTTATTTACTTGTATGTTTTCCTCATTTCAAGTTTTATTTAAATAAAATTGTTTTATTATTTTTATTATTATCATTTTTATACCCTACACCTATAGAATAGGTAAAGGGGTATATTAACTTTGGTATGGTGTTTGTAACCACCTAAAGGAAGCGAGCTAGATATGGAAAAGTATATATATTTGTGATCAGCGTGACCGCCTTAGTCGATATAGCCATGTCCGTCCGTCCGTCCGTCCGTCCGTCCGTCCGTCCGTAGGCACGATAACTCAAAAAATAATGGAGCTATCTTGATGAAATTTTAACTGTAGGTTACTAGGACTGAAAGTACGGCGGGGATTGCATATGGGCGAAATCGGCCCATGGGTTCGGATTCCGGACCTTTTAATCGATGTCAGGGCTAAGGAACATATATAAAAAATCACGATAACTCAACAACTAATGACGCTATCTTCATCAAATTTGTGCTGTAGGTTACTAGTAATGAAACTACTTCGGGAATTGCGTAAGGTCGGGATTGGACCATGGGTTCGGAACCTAGAACTTTTTGATCGAATTTAGGCCAAACGAGCATAATTCCGAAACCAATGAAGATAGAACCTCCAAATTTAGTATCAGGGTGTCCCTTCCTATTTCCTAAGTGTCTTGTGAATTTGGGTCCCATTGGAGTAGTGGGTCGGGGACCAGCAACACATTTCCGAAGACCTTAAAGCATATCTTTAAAATTAATAAAGATAACAACTTGAAAAAATGTAGAAGCTTCCAATTTGCCACAAGGGTGTTCTTTACTATCTCTTGCGTGTTCCCCCAATTTGGGATCAATTGGAGTGGTGGTTCTGTACCCCTCTCAGACCTCCCAAGTTTTAAAGGCTTATCATCGAAATTAATAAAACTAGTAACTTAAAATTAAGATAGAGCGTTCCAATTGTGTACAAGGGTTAACTAGTATTGAAAGTATGACGGGACTGCATATGGGCGAAATCGTACCATAATTTCGGGTCCTGGAACCCTTGAAAAGTTCAAGGACTAACAAACATATATCTTACAAACACCATAACTCAAAAAATAATGCCGGTATTTTGATGAAATTTAACAGTAGGTTACTAGTAATGAAAGTACCATGGGAATTGGTTGTGGTCGAGTTTAATTTCGAAGCCAAAGAATATATTTCCTATGTCCTATGTGTCCCCGAAATCTAGACTTAATTTTAGTGGTTCAGCTATGTTCAAAGGTACTTGCTGCATTTATGTAAAATTTATTTTTATATTTAAATGAATTATATGAAAAGGTGTAAATTTTTAATTGTATTTTAGAAATTCATTTATTGCATATTTTGCGTTTATAAGCTTTTCTATTAGGTATATAAACTAACCATTTAAAATAATTGCAATTTTTAAAAATTTGGATTATTAAATATATTATGCTTTGATTATCTTTTTATCACAAAATTTAATAATTAGAATTTTTTCATTTTGTAATTGAATTGGAATAAATATATTTTCATTTATTTCAAGTTTGTTTGTTTTTTAATATTTTTAAATAGATAAATTAGTAAGAATTTGTAGTATTTTTTAATAGATAGGGTAATTAGAAAATGTTTTTAGTATTATACAGTTAATTTGGTTAGCTATGTCTTACGATCAAATTAATAACAGGTTCTATGGTGTTAAAATGACTTATGGATATGTCCTTAAATTTGAACCAAATAGGTGTAGGGTATTTCTAAGTCGGTTGCACCGACTGACTGTTTCTTTACTTGTTTTCATTGAAAGTGACTAATTGAAAAAAATTATATATATATATAATATATATGTAATTATTTGACCTTGTTAATGTTACAGAAACCTTAAAACTTTCATGAAGTTTTAATGATCTTTTTATAATCAAGTTTTCTTATAATTATTTTATTTTCATACACATATGATCGCAGTTCTAAAGGTATATACTAAAATTGCCATTACGTTTGTGACACTTGTAAAAGGTATGAGATACAAAATGGATTCAAGTGTATGAAACGGATCAGAATCGAATTGTGAATCGATTCAGTCTTTTGTATTGTCCTCTACATGAAAATTTTGAAAGGTGAAAGAACTAGAATTTTCAATTTTGAGTTGGAGTAGGGGGAACATATTATATCCTTATTATTAAAATTTATCCTAATGAATTCCACATACAATTTAAACTTGAGATTGTATTAGGTCTTATAACACATAGAAACGTCTTAGATTTTCAATAGATACAATTAAATTTGTTGTATATATTTTATATTGGATTTTCAAAGTAATTTTATATCTGTGAGTTATATTATTGAATTAAATTATTTCATATTTTGTATTTACATATCTAATCATGTCTAACTTTGGTATTAAAATTGAACAAATTTGATTTGTGAGTTTAAATAGCTGCCGTATAACTATTTTTTTAAAGTATAGCTTTTTAAAGTTGCTATGGTAATCTGGTGAGTGGCTGTCATACAACTGCTATATACCGGATGTCATATTAAGTTTAAATTATATGATTATGTAGGTATCCCAGTTGGTAGTTTTTCAATTCTTTTTAGAATTTCATTCAAGAATTCAAATAGTTGGTATTGTTCAGCTGTAAACATACTACATAGGCTCATAAGTCATTTGTGTTAGAAACAAAATATTTTAAATGAACAAGTGAGTTTTAGAGTATTTATATATAGAACTTATAAATTGTGTTAGAATTTAAAAAAAAAGTTTTCATTAACTTTTAAATATGTATCTATTTTAATAATATTAAATCATGATTAAAAAATCTTAATTTGTATACCTTGGAGGCACTGATATAATAAGATACAATGTAATTTATATTCGTTTAGAATTTTGTATGTGTCACGTTTTCATAAAATATGAATGAGTTGAACAAAAAAATATTTATTCTTTGTTATATCAATAATGAACTCTAATTTAATATTTACATTCGCAAATATACTCGTATATATTATGTAGATATTATTGATAAATTGAGATTTAATGAATAGTTAAGTTCATGCTAATTAACCGGAAGTTGTACTATTTGAACGATATTGCAATTTATTGTCATTTCCTGAATTCGAATAATAAATGGGTTTAGATTTTTTTAATTTTCCAAATGGAATAAGTTTTTTTTGATATAGAACCACATTATTTTAATATAATTTATATGATTATTAAATTAATTATGTAATAGTAGTGTTATATATTGAATTGAAACTGTTAATAATTTTAATATACTTTTATGTAATAATTATAAATCAATAATTCAATGAGTTTTTATTTATCTAATAATGGTTAAAAACAATGCTGAATTATTGGGGAGTTATAAAAAGGAGTTGGCTTTCCATTACATTTCCCTTAATAGGTTCTTTATAAGCGCATTAAATAGTCGATTTGAAGTATTGAAATACATTATTATAATACAAAATTTCATAAGTGAAATAATAAATATTTAAAAAATACAATAATTTAATTATAACTAAGTAATTGGTAATTAAAGGTAATCTTCTTACTACATCATATTCATACACGAAATGATAAATTTAAATTAGTTTAATTACAGTTTTAAATGACGTTTATATGTATATGTATTAAGTCTTTTCTTTTTTCATTCACGAATTTCAGCACATGTCAAAATCGAATATACTTGTATATTAAACTACTGACAACTGTTTTAATTGCAGGAGTGTTACCAGTTTTTAAAGAATTAGCCATTTGACTGAATTTTATTTGATAAGAATATTTTCTAGAATATTTATATATATGTGCGATATTCAATCTAGATATATTCGACATTCTATTTATAGATATACTGTCAAATGCTAAAAATGTTAAATAATGTTCGGGGAAATAAAATACTTTAATTTTAAGAAAACTTTTTATAATCAAGAATCGACTCAATCGACTTTAAAATAATGGGAGCACATTTTTTGTTTATTACTTCAAAAACACTTCTTAATCAGAAAAATGTTAATAAGAATCAAGTATTTCTGAACAAATGCTTCAGATCTATCTGCAAAATTTTCTGGCCTAGAAGAATTAGTATCAAAATAAATCAAATAACAAAAGCGAAAATGGCGATGGACTGATCATAACGTAAAATCTGCCCAAATTATTTCCCGACAAGCGCGAGAGTGGAACTCTCAAGGAAAACGGAGTGTCGGAAGACCCTGTATAACATGGCACATAACGGTATAGAAAAAGAAATAATAGATAGCGGGAAAACTTGGGTGCAAATAAAGCAAATAACCAATAATAGAGTAAGATGGAGAGATTATGTGGAAGCCCTATGCTCCCAAGTGGGTAAGAGAAAAAAAAAAAAAATGTTGGAGCTTCAATGTTAACTTTTAATTAAGGACGTGAAAAAAAAATTTTGTTAACTGACTCCTACTAATTTCTGAAGGTCTAACTTCCCCCAAAATTTCAAGATCCTACCTTGAACTACTTAGAAGATATGTGGGGCCAAAAATTTTGCAAAAATTGAGTTTTGCTTAATGATAAATTTTAGTATCGTATGGCAACCCTATACGTTTCAGCCTTATATTTTGTGAAGCCTATAAAAGCAGCTCTCTTCTACCGTTTTTCATTGAAAATACATTTACCAGAACTCTTTTTATTCTAATTTAAACATAGGGATTTTCTGCAATTTGCGGGGGCTGTAGCTTCGGCACCCTTCAAAATTAAGAAAAACCTTTAACACGTGTTCAAATATAATTAAAGATCTTTCAATTTTGTATATAAGTAACTAAAAAAAAAATTTAACAGGTATTTTAACATAACGGGTGGAGCTACAGAAAAAAATTCTTTTACGAAATTATCTAATTAAAATTAAAGAAATTATCTGTAATATCTACCCGTGGTTAAAATTTCTTTACTCTATTTCAAACGGTGTAAAAATTTTGTAAACATACGGTCGGACTGAGTGAAGCTATATAGGCACATTTTTACAAAGTTTTTTTGAAAATGTGCTAAAAAAGGAATCATACATACATTTGTTTGATGTAAATTTATAAAGCTTATAAGAACCGCTATCGTTTGGCGTTTCCAGATTGAAAATATACTTTTGTTATTCAATGAAATTATTTTTTTTGCAATACCAACTTGTTAATCATTCTTTTCCTTTTTTCAAATGTAATATATCCAAAAATAAAACACGTTTTTATTAATATTTTATTTATTTATATTTATATCTATAATCTTATTTCTGATGGTAAACGAGGACGGGACTGAATTCTAATTTCATTTATTTATAACAATGTGCCTGACCTATATATAAAAAAATCACCAATTTTTTACATATTATTTAATTGATTATTGGTACAGTGAAACCCTTCTAGTACAAACAAATCAATTTGGTGTTAAAATTTTTTGAATAAACAGACAGACGGACAGAGTGATATTACATAGACACATTTTTTTAAAAAGCTGATATCATATTTTTTTAATGAAGGTTACAACATGTAAGAACCGTATTATATAGATAGATCAGCATCGCACGTGGAAAGAGTTCTAACAAACTTAGGACAAAAAGTAACAATCAAATGCACAAGTAGTAATCCGCAGATAGTATTTATAACATTATTAATCTGAAAATATTTTTAAAATTAAATTTTAAAAGTAATCTTAATCTTGTTATGCTATATGAAATAAATCTTACAATATTTCAATATAATATTGTAAGTATTGAAAATAAATATAAATTTAATCCATTTGAAAATGAAGGCAATTAATCTACCATGTATGCTTTATTATATGGTATTACTCCTTCTTTTAAACTTGTTTTTTTATTTGATTTAAGATTAAAATAATTTTAGGCTTTTTATTGCATATAATTACGATATTTTCAAAAAAAAAAAATTAAATAATCAGTAAATCAGGAAAATAAAAAAAAAAATTATCTTATTAATAGGAAACTATTTTTGGCAACATTATACAGGTTACTTAATTAGGTTATAAACCAATTTATATGCCTCCAGTTTATTTTTTTCAAGTATATTTATACCTAGTAATGTTTATTTTAAATGTTGCCGTTGACCTTCAGAAAATTTTATCAAAACAGTTTTCAATATAATTACAAAAAAAAACCATACAATTTAATTATTTTATATTTATTTGTTTCTTAATTTTGTTTTTTTTTTTATTTTTTTAGTAGAATTTCGAAAATGTGCCTACATAATATAAAATACAAGTAGTTTAATAAAAATTATATCTTTATAGTTTAATCATAGAATTATTTTAGAGCATTTACACTACACTACAGTCTATTTAGATTTAAACAAATAAACTAGATAATAAATTTTTTGTATATAGTTTCAAGTTGTCTAACTCTGCAGGTTCACTAATTTTTTGTATAGAATAAAAAAATAAATTAAATTTATTTTTAAACAAATTTTATCTTCTAACTAAAGTATATATATAAAATAATATTTTACTTAAAAAATACTTTAAAAACACTTTGTATACTTAATGTATGTAAGTAAGTATATATATATGTGTGTAAACAAAATGTATACATAAACCTATTAAAATTTCAGCTCAAGGTGAACTTATTTTGAAAATTGAATAAATTTTCTTTTAGATTTAAAATTGTCAAATTAGAGTTATAATCAGTGTTGCCGTCTGTCTGTTTATTTACTTCTTTTTTTGTAATTGTTTGACTCAAAAGATTTGTTGTTGTTGTTTTTAAGGGGGGAAAACGAGTTTCATTCACACCTGGGTCTCGCGGTCCGTTTTGCACCCCTGCCCTCAGAGCCGCTCATATTTTAGTACGGTGTCTTGTTGAGCCACTCTATACCTTTTATGAACCGTTCACATTTAGGCTGGTCTAACTTTTTACAATCCTTAGTCTTTAGCTTTCCAACGCTTCGCATTGGCGTAGGACGTGGAGAACCGTTTCGTCCTTCCTTCCTTCCACAGCCTCTGCACTCTCCAGCAATTGCTCTACCTATTCTGGTTGCATGGGATCTGAGCATCAAATGACCCGTCACCAAAAGCCGAATGGCGAAAATGAATTGGGAGAGATTTTAGAATTGGTTTCAAAATCAGTATTATAGGTTTTTTTCCAGAGTATGCCTTTTTCATTTCAAACTCTTTTTAGATTTAGGTGCATTTAGATTTTGAAATTTTGGATTAAAACATTTTGATTTTCTAGCTTATAACCGAATTATATCAATAAGTTAATTGACAGAATTCTGAAGGTTAGACAGCGAATTTGGATATTTTATGTGAACATAGTTTTAATGCAAAAATATTTTTAAAATATGAACTTGTTTTATTATTTAGATTAGTGAATGATGTAATTGGACTCAAAAGTAATGCATATAATGTTCTTCATCACAGGCAATGTAATTCTTACCGAATCACGCACGGTTATTGAAGGGACTTTCCTATATACTTTAGTTTGGGTCCAAATTATAATTTGCCTGCTGTTTATTATTCCTTAACTCATAACTTGCTAACATAAAAATTCTTATCCTTCGGTCATAATATATATAGATAGCTCATAGTTATACATAAGTAGCTCATAATATACACATAAGCAGCTTGAAATCTTGGAAATTTTTTAATATCTAATTCTGCAGATAAGTGATATACTTTCTTAAAATCAATTTCTGTAGTTAAGTAAATACAATTGTTAAGTCTATTGTGCAAAACTATAATAGATCTACTGTTATTATAATAACGATTGAATAATAAAATTTCTTTAACTGTTATAATTTCAAAATCTATGGTAAGTGACAAGAATGTTAACGAACTTCTCGTTTGTTTTTTTTTAATGTTAGCGTTTGTTAAAATTGTTTCGTGTTATATTTGTGCATAGAAAAATATATATATATAATATATGGAAGTATGTATATCAAATTATTGTGCAGATATATAGATATTTTGTAATATTGTATGTGACATTTAATTTTACACTAAATTACTTTACTGTTAGATGTTATGTTAAAAAAAAAGTTTAAATTTTTCGAAAATAAAATTAAAACAACAGGCAGTAGGTATTTAGTAATAAATTTAATGGGTTTAAAGAGAATTACTTAATGTATTTCTATATAAGTATTAGTTTTTTTTTAATTATTTTGGACCCTGCCAAGTTTTTAGGAAATTAATAATTTCGAAATTTTTTTATTTTTTCTTTAATCTTTTATATGAGTTCGTTACCATTTTTAAGTCAAAGTAGAAAATAAATATTTTGTAATAAATTATTTACGTTTGAAAAATTTAAAATTACTTTGTTTTTTTATTATGAAACATATATATGGAGTTTTAATTGCTGCCATTGATTTTCACAATCGTGTATATTAGTTATAACTTGTAAGCCAATTTTATTAAGAAAATTTGTACTTAACTTTTTAATTCAAATATAATTTATTGGCAGTAATTTAAAAGGGGTTATCGAGAGCTAAATGACGGGTTGCTTATTGCATTTGTACATACTTTTATATGACAATTGCTCTAATTAAAATTAGAATATACTTCCATACCAGCAAAAAAAGAAGATATAAGCGAAGGCATAACATATAGGCTGGGAAGAACAGCTTTCCGCAGACTATAGATAATTTGGAGAGCGACACATATAGCCAAGGCAGCAAAAAACACTTCTATTATAATATCCGACATTTAAGCCTGACTGATGAACGAGCATCATATAAATAAGTTGTAGGATTTCATCAACGAATGCCTTGCTCTGTTTTGGAAAATCTTCGGACGTGGGAGAATAGCTAATGAAGAATGGTGACTAGTAACGCAGTCAGAAGTAATCCGGATACTAAAAAAAAAACAAAGTAGAAATGGATAGAACATGACATTTACTAAGAAGAGACTCCAATGCCGAACATGTATTAGATTGGAATCCACAGAGAAAATAAATATTGAGTAGACCCAAAACTCCTTGGAGAAGATGACTTGGAAAAGGCAGGAAAAATACAAAGGGAAGGAAGTTAAATGAACAGGCTAAAGTGGATTAAAATAAGGTAACTATGCATGCACCAAATGGGAGTAGAAAAAGCAAAAAAAAGAAATTAGAAAATTTACTTAGAAACAAATTAATTAATACCTCTTTGCATTAATTTTATTATATAACTTCCGCATCAAGCATTCAGCATTTATTAATTAACGAATACTAACTTTCTCAAAATAGCAATTAACTCGTTGACTAATTTTCAAACACTAATTTACGAAAATTATTACATAAATAGATTACATAAATTTAATTAATTTCATTAATTTTAATTATTTATAGTTTTGTGTTTGTAAGTTTATAGTAGTTACAAATGATAAAATATAATAACATTTTTTTTAAATCAATTTGTTACGATATAATCATTAGTTATCATTAGTTATTTACACTGTTGACAAGTTTTTTGAATTTAAATTAAAAATTATCGTAATTAAAATTATAATTTTATTTATTTTGGTTTTTAATTAATTAATTTAAGTGACTTACTATAACAGGCATAAATTTTCATTAAAAAAATTAATATTTTATTTAAATTGCATATTTTAGTAATAATTTGTGCAATTTGATTTTACAGATAATTTAATATTACAAAGGAAATGATTATATAAGCAAGTTGTACATTTTTAATTATATCAATATATTCTGAATTTATTGATTTGAATTTGCATCTAAAGTCAAAAATATGAAAATATGGTTTGTCAATAAAGCCCCAAAAGCAAAATGTAAAACATAATTATTATTATTTTTTTTCTACTCCCTTTGGGAGCATAGGACTTACACAAAACCAAGCTATCTAACTCTATTTTGTTGATTCTGCCCATGTTTTTTCCTTCTTATTGTATTTCTTTTTCTAAGGTTCTTCTCAGAGTGTTTTTGGTTTGTTCACTCTTCTCCTTCCCTGAAGGTTCTAGTCTAATGCCTGTTTGGCTGTGAAGTCTGTTAGTATGTATCCTATAAATTTTGTATTTATATTTTCACATCTGTACGCTGATAGGCTCTTGTTTCGTTATTAGTCACAATACTTCATTAGTTATGCACTATGGCCAGAAGATTTATGTGTAATTTTTTTTTATAATTCTCTTTGTATATTCCCTTTTTCCAGAGTATATTTATAAAAATCTAAACGTGGAATTTTGATTATATATGCAGGATTCGGATTTAGGAGGGATTCAAATTTAATTAAAGATGAATAAATCTTTGATTTCACGGAATATTCAAATACATATACATGAAAGTATATATATAATATATACATATACATAAAGAATATTTATTAATGTTTATGTGAATAGGAACCTACTATTTTTGGAATTTTGTATTTTACCCCAGAAAATTTCTTTTAATTAGGGACTTCTTTCTATATTTATATCTCAGATAGATTGATGTGAGGACTTTTAGCATATGAAAGTTTTATAAAAATTCTAAAGGCTTAATTCTTTTCGATGCGCTTATATTGGAGCTCCAATAAGTGATAAGAGCTATATACATGATTTAAATAGAGGTGTTTATATTAGAGCATAGTTTTGATCATCGATAAACAATATAAATTTTCTACGCTATGCTCTTATTGACGCTCTTATCACTTATCGCAGCTCCAACATAAACGCACCCTTATGGTTGCGTTTAGGGTCTTTTTTCATAAAGCCATTATTAAACAAAGGGCATTTTTTAATTAAGTTACATTTAAATTTTTATTCACAAAATATTTATTTAATATATTGTTCTCGACACAAAAATTCATAAAATAAAACCTTCTGGTAATTTCTTTAGAACTACGGGTATAGTCCTTTCCTACAATATATTTATGTATTATATACCTAATAACATTTATACTATACATTTTTAATTCTTTTTAATGATAGCACATAGTACTAATGTACTAAAACACGCATTATTCAAAATGACATTACATTTTTTTTCAATTCAAGTTGAATTACAATGACCCCTTTTTAATACAAAACCGCCATCGTCGTCCCTTTCATTTGGGTCACAAAAAAAAAAAATAATTAGTTATTAATAATTTAGGTAAAGTATTTAATATAGAAGAAAAAAAAGTCATCAAATATATACATACATAAATATGTATTTATAATAAATCTATTATTGGACTTAATACATATACAATTAAGTATATCCTATATACAGTATACAGTATAGTATACACAAAAAACAAAAAGGACTCATCGTTTTTTACGCACATAATAAGCACTTATAGTATTGTATTCAAATTATATAATAGAGTATTATAGAATATTAAAGAAGTAATCGATTGTTATCCTCTTATGTGTATTCATAAAAATAATTATAATATTGAAAGTAAATAATTTGATGTCATTTAGGTCATAATAAAACAAAATAAACACAGTAAAGTTGTAAAATTGTGCTAATCACTAAATAAAATTTAAGTTTGACACTTGGCAAATATTAAATAGAATTTTAAGTACTTAATACACATTCAAGTAATTTTATATTACATATTTACAATTAAAATAGTGTCAAATTATTGAATAATATAACATTGAGTATGAATTTTTTGAGTAATATCCAAAAATAAAATATTGAACTGTATTATTTAAATTTTTGCACATAAAATTGCACATTAATTTTTAAACCGTTTTTAAATATTCCTATGTGATATAAAGTCTATAGTACAATATTACAGTTAATTATAATACAATATTACATTTTAGTGCCAATTAACAATTTTGTTAGCACACAATATGGTCACAATATAACACAGTTCAATATATATGGTCACAATTTGTGCCAATTACCAATTAAGTGTCAAAAATTTACATTTAGAGCTTCAATAACATTGTGTACTGTTAAAGAAATTGAGTAATTAAAATGTACTTAGATTTAGTACTTAGAGTTAGTACTCGTTAATAAATATTGAAATTTTAAAGAAGGAAATTTTTGCAGTTACAACAGGTTTTACTATTTGAAAAGAAAGTAATTTTAAGTTTAAAAATTTTTTTTGGTTTCGTGGGGTATTCACTTTAACTAATAGTTGTTTAAAAAAAATTTACTTATAACTGCTGAACTAATTTCATATTTTTATTAGAAAAAAATGTTATTGGATGCAATATCCGATATTTAGATTAGGTTTTTAAAAAAAAACCATTTTGTACATCAAAATATTTCTGTATTTGAAAAAAAAAGAACTCCCAATGATTTTTAGTTTTGAATTTTATTAAGATACCAAAAATTGTGACCCTATGAATATGTACTTGAGTATTGACATATTTCATAAATCTTTTATTATATTTTATAATGTACTAAATTGCGAAGCCTGTGCGTTAATTAGATTGATCATTTATCAAGTTTCATTCTTTACCAACATAATTAAGAAATTTATTTGATTCATTTGTAAATTTTGAACATTAAGACTTCATGAAAAATTAATGACAATAATAGAAAAAATACTCAAAATATTTCTATGACACATTCAACTCTTAATTACAAAAAAATAAAAGAAATATTTTAAAATATTGATAAGTTTTGTTGGTTAATAATTTAATTACCTCTTGACTCATGAGGCTTCCGACTTTTCAAAATGAGTTTCCACTGTATGACAAAAGTCCCAAATAAAAAGTTAAAAAGTTCCTTGAGACTTTTGAAATCATATGTTATAAGGTACGCAAAAATATAATTAGGACATTTTTAGAGATATCTTTAGGTTACGGATTATAGGGTTCCCCATTTTCCAGATTATATACGTTAATAAATACAGATTCTGGAAAAAGCGAATCATCCTGATTTTGTAATCGAATTTAAAAATCTAAATCATTTATATATATATATATATACGAAAACATATTCTGGGTAATCCTGGTTAGAATATTACAATATTGTATGTAAGATTTTAAAATGTTGAGAGTTTTTTGAGTTTGATAAAAATGTGGTACCCCGTGTATGTCATAGGCCTTCTAACTAGCCTGAAAATGAAAATACTGACATGTTAACCTTTAACCCTCTTGATTAATTAATGTTTATCTGACAATCATTTAATTTTTACAATTAGAAAAACATCAAAGAGTAGAAGCCCTTTACAGTATATTATTTATAATTATATTTTAATATATAAAATCTTTTAACATTATTATTGATAAAATTGATTTGAAATAGGGTAATAAATTTAATATTTGTACAGTTTTAACACAATAATTTATTTTTATTGCATATGCATTAACTAGAAAATTCACTTAAATTTACTAGTTAATTTAATTTATAATCACTGAAAAATAAGTTTTAGAAAGCAAATCTAATGAAATTGAAAAATAAAGTCTTTGCATTCCCCACCAACACCAAAATAGCTTAAAACTAATTAAGTTCTTTTCCTTTTGCATTGACAGATTTGGATTTTTTCACACTTCAATTCTAAAAAATTTCCGAAGAAATTTTTTGTAAATGAAACATTTATCACCTCCGTTGGTTGTTTAGAAAAAAACCTTTCAATTGTTCATTATTCACTTTATATGTCAATAATAATATAAGAAAAGAAAATTACCTACATATATATATATAAGTAATTCTTTAATAGACCATAACGTTCTACACATTATCATGCTGAATGAATTTGATAGGGATTTATTGTTTGGTGTTATTTTAAAAGTTTGAAATATTTCAAAACATTTTTTTAGCACATTTTGAAAAAATGTGCTTATATAGTGTCCGTCCGTCTATCCATCCGTGTGTTGGCAAGACTTCTACACGGTTTCAAATAAAGAAATGAAATGGTAACTACGTTTGGATATATCATAAAAACATTAACAACTTTTTTTTGTAATCGCCCCCGTTACGGAGCTAGAGGTACCTAAATTTCGGAAAAGCCCTATATTTAGGGCTTAATAACAAGAGTAATATTTAAGGAACCTTTGTATTATGAATCGTAAAAGGCCAATGCTTTTGTAAGCTTTAGAAATATATGTAATAACTAGATAATCTTTTTAAAATAAATGTTTCCATCTGGTACTATAATTTACCGTTACTCGAAACTCAATTTATGCAAAATTTTCGACGCTTTATATTTTCTCTAATTTAACCTTATTTAAAAACTTGAAATTTAAGAGAAGAGATTTGTAGAAATTAGTATGAGTCATTTTAGGATTAGTAAGAGGTCCAAAATCGAAATTTAAACACCTCTAACTTATATCTAACGGGTGTCCTTTACGGGAAGTTTCTTTTAATTTTTAACTATTTTTGCATATATGTACATATAATAGAATTTTCAGGAAGGATCCAAATTTTGATTCAAGTCACAATTCAACTTGAAAAATTTTGGATAGTCTTCACTATTGAAAGGCTATTTGAACTGGAAAATTAAAAATTTTATAGTTTTATATCAATAAATTAGACATCTGTGCATATGTTTTCAATATTAACATTGAAGCTCTAATATTATATTTCAACACTTGTTAGCACATGTTAACAGAAGGATTTCAGTAAATTTTTTTTTTTAAGCGCTAACAGTTCAACTGTTAGGCTAATGAGTCTGTCTATACGATAGGTATATGTTGGAAATGGGGGTCATATTATATTTGTGCTGTTAGAATTCCACATCTTAATGAATTCCACATACTATTTAAACATTAGATAGTACTAGGCCATATAACATGTAGAAACGTCTTAGATTTCAATAGATACAATTCTATTTTTTGTTTATATTGTATTATTTTGTATTTAAATTATATGATATTTCATATCTGTGAGTTATATTATTCAATTAAATTATTTGTTTATATTTTGTATTTGTTTATATTATTATATAAATTTATTTTTTATTAAAGATATATAATTCTTAATTATAGATTAAATCATTAATTTGAACCCAATGACGAATTGTACCTGAGTCGAGTCGAAACGAGAAAGGTTTTTTTACTTTCACGAACCCGGGTCTTTTGCATTAAAGGTGGGCTCTCTAGCCACTGTACCACCGAGCTACATTCATAATTAAAAATAAATTGATGAAAGGTCGATTGTGTAGATGCTCCAAAATGTGCTTTCTTAAAAACCATTACTTTTTTTAATTACTTGTTTTTTTAATGTCTTTGTAATTTTGTTTTTACCTTTGTGACTTCTTTAATTGGTATGTTGGTAATATTTTACAATAATAAAGCAAAAAAAATACTAACTACCAATAGTTTTTTTAGGTTTTTAACACGCTTTAAAACGCTTTTTTTAATAAAAGAAATAAAATACGCGGTATTTTACAAAATAAAATAAATAAGAGGTAAGAAACGAAAGCAACCTGATTTTTTTTTATTAAAAAAATAATAAAAAAACAGGGAAATAAAAAAATGAAAAACAAAACAATAAACAATCTGCTGTTGAGACAGGTAAACAGGTTGAAATTAAAAAACGATATAAAAAATACCATTTAAAAAAAATGAATTATTATCAAAAGTTTCTATTCATTGGACAGAATGAAATTTTTTATACTTAGAAAATGTTAAGAATGACAATGTTTTGCGTCATTAGCTGCCAAACTTTCTCTTATGTATGTAAGCATATAAGTTAAAATTAATTTATGCTCTTAAAATAATCAGATTTGGATTTTTTTTTTTGACAAATTATTTGTTAATTTTTAATTGGAATGATTTTTTTTTAAATAAAAATATTTTAATATGTACTTATGATAAAATCAAATTACGGTGTTTTTGAAAGATAATGCGAATGAAAGAGGAAAAAATATTAGTTTATGAAGAAAGCTAAGCTAAAGAATCTAGACTGTATGATCTTAGGACGTTTTCAAACTTCTCGTACTATAGCATTTAATACTTGTACTAAACCTGTCAAATCACACTATATTTATTTCTAAAAATCACGAAGAATGTTTGATATGTTTTAAGATACTAACAATAAATCTGTCAAATCGCACTTTATTAGCTGTCAAGATGTTAGTATACTTTTGCCTACACTATAGCACTAAATGATTAATTCAGAATAAAGGAAGAAAAAAAAAAAAAACTAATAGAATACAGCTCGTATATTGGGAATCAGAACTTGGACCGTTATTATTTAAAAAATTTTGTCGTCGGTACTGTATAGGCAAAAACACAATTCCGACCAACGACTACCTTCGCTTCGCTCAACTATTTTTGGTCAGAAGAAACATAATAAATATTAAAAGTTTAAAAAGGAGCTCATTATTAAATGTTTAAAATAAAAGAGCTCATTCTTTCTTTACAAAACTTATAAATAAAAACATTTAAAAATTCTTTCGAATTCAAAAATTTGTTTTTTTACGTTTAAAAATGTTGTCAAACTCGACTACAGCGAAAAAATTAGAAAATAAACCTATTTCGACGACGACGTAAATTTGGTTGGGAGACGATCGTCACAATTATGTGCAAATACATAAGAACCCATGTGTTTTAAAATTTTTGCCGCTAATATTTCGTCGGTTGTCAGAACTGTTCAACTGTTCAACATGTAGAAAAAACGTGAAGTCACAAAAAGTAGTGTTATAGTTTGTGTGGACTTTTTTGGGTTCAAATTCTAATAAAAAATGAAAAAAATTGGAAGTACCTTTTTTCAATCATATACATATATGTTAGACAGATTGTCCATTACATGGAAGGCTTCGAAATATCACAATAAACTATGTATATATATTTATAACTAATTAATCAGCTGTTCTTTATTTTTTAATAATTAGTAAAAATTAGTGTTGCCATTTATGTTTTTGTATAAGTTCTGACTGTAGTAGTTTAATTTTGAGAAAGGTTCTAATAGTAGTAATATAATTTACAGCCCTGAGGAAGTTTTAAATAAAGACGAAAAATTGGTGAATAAATAAAAAATAAACTGTGTTTTATTATGTAATTTATTATGAATTAATTAATAATTAAATCGTTTAATGAAATAGAATATACACTACCTAAAATAAATAAATACTTATACGTATTTTAATATGTATGTTAAATACTGGTTTGTCCTAGATCCTACTTTTAATTTTTTAATTACAACTCATGTCCTATTTTTGTCCTATAAAAAAAGTTTTCAAACAATTGTTTTAGTTCCCAGGTATTTTTTTTTATTTTTAGGAAATTAGGTCAACTTAAATTTAAAAAATATTTTTAAATTGTCTTTTATTTTTTGAATTAATATTTTTTAATAAAAATAAGTATTGATAGAAATAAATTTATAAACTAATAATTTTTTCAATATTCAATATTAGTTTGAGCTTAAAAAATTTTTTCAATGAGTATCGAACTTAGATCTGTTTACACCGGAAGCCACTTCGCTAACCACTACACCATACAATTCTTATGAATTTATGATCAGAATGAACTTACAGAATGAAAAATAAAACCATAGACACAGGCAAGTTAATATAAAAGTATATAATAAGTTCGAAACATTAATAAATTATAGGATAAATTCACTAAAAAGGTATTTCTGATTGTATTTTTTTTTAAAAAATCCTAAATAACAAATTAGATTGAAAAATCTAAAACTATTGTGCTAAACTTGACACCCCCGGTACCCCTTGACATTGTATTTGTGAATTATTTCATAGTTTATAAAACCTTTTTAAAGACTTTATTTTAAAGGCGAAATATAAATATCGTATATAAACCCGAGCTTTGAAAAGGATTGTAAGTATATTCTACATAATTAATTTTTATAGATTTACGAATTAATATTTAAAAACTAATAAGGAATCATTTATTTTTCGAGGCTAAAATACCTTTGGAATTTTTAAATAATATTAATTATCATATCAAAAAGATGATGACAAAAAAAATTGACTTTAACAATTTCTTAAACGCCTTTTATTAGAAAAAAAAACCTAAGTTTTAGATTAAAAATAATTAAAATGTCAATGAACTTAGTTAGGATAGCTAAGATTTGTTTTTTTTAGTTTAAATATCTAAAAAGAAATCATTAAGATTTTATTTGTGTATGATATTTAAAAATAAAAAATTATGTAAATTAAATTTAAAATAATACTAAAATAAATATGTCTACTTTTTTTTGAATACAATTTTAATTTATGCGCATATTTTCAAAATATCTAAAGTAGAGTGTGTATATTATGAGAAAATTTTGTTTTTGATTTTGATTAGAATTCCGCGTACCAATATTGACTATATATTGAGTTTAGATATTC
The DNA here is from genome assembly GCA_963082915.1 of Dolichopus griseipennis. Taxonomy (NCBI): domain Eukaryota; kingdom Metazoa; phylum Arthropoda; class Insecta; order Diptera; family Dolichopodidae; genus Dolichopus; species Dolichopus griseipennis. Next base: position 103,798,521 of record OY720442.1, read on the forward strand.
GAATAGCAAATATATTAACCCTTTGACTCAAGATTTTATATTTTAAAGAAAAATATTAAATTCTGTGTTCTCAATTTTTTAAAACCTTTAAATTTAGAATTGCACTTAGAATGCCAAAAAAATTAAAGTATTAAGTAATGTACCTAATAAACTCTGTACCTATTGAAGCAGGTTGTCTGATATTTTGCCAAAAGTAGTTTAGTTTTAAGGGCAAAGTTTGTGCAAAATTTGGTTAATCTTTCGCAGTGGGTTCGAGTAGCTGCCATACAACTTCTTCTTTTATATGAGGATTATTCTACATCTAATGAAGCTTGGTGTCTGAAATTTTGCCAAAAATAGTTTAGTTTGGTCTACTGTACTGAGTTCGAGTAGTTGCTATACAACTTCATATTTCACATAACTTATGACTTAATACCTATAGCTGAATGTTTGAAATTTTGCCAAAAGTAATAAAGCGGAATATATAATGTTTATATTACGGTCATACGGGTATCCCAGAGTTGACACAGTCTACTCTACTACCCTCTTCCTCGTTTTATTTGAATTGAACGTAATGAATCTTTCATATCTCATGGAAACATTCTAAAGAATTTACCACATGTATTATAATAAGAGATATAAGATAATTCTGTGTCTGTGAGTTATATTATTAAATTAAATTAATGGTTAGTATTGTGTTTTTTCTTATGTTAATATGTTCATAGTCAATAATGAACAGATAATTAATTAAGTTGAACACCAGATATAAATTAATTATATTCTACTACATTTCGAACCTGGTCAAATCCCTAAGTATTCGGCACTCCAACCACTACATAGTCCAACTGTTGTTAAGTAGATTTGGAAATTTGCTTTAATGCGACGCCTGTATTAACTTATGGTCTTCCACATTATTAAAGTTTGTTTTAAACAATAAAGTGATAATCAAGTTAAAAACTAAAATTCTTGAATAAAAAGCTTAAAAGGTAATAAATTACGTTATAAAATACACAACTGATACACGGTCTAATATCTTTTTTGTTTTCTCTATAGTTAAACAGGTTCTTTCATTGTCTTGTCGAATAAAAGTTTATGGTTATTTTAGATTGACTTAATTTTATATTTATTATATTGTATTTACATATAAGATGCTATTAGAAATTCTATAAGTTAATCGATATGATTTTAATTTTCTATTAAAAATATTAAAATATCAGAATGAATTATGAATGAAATTTGTATGTTAATTTCATTAAAAATTATGAAAATTTCCTATATTGATTTTTCGATTTACTAGATATACACGTTTATCTTAATTGGACTATTTGAATTTTTAATATTTTTTAATTTTAGAATAAGCATCTAAAAAACCAGATTAATAAAATTTATTTAAAAACTAGGTTATTTTATTATAGATATATAGATATTTTTGTATTATCTATTAATTAATTTTATTTTATAAAAACTGAGTAATTGAAGGTAAGACTATCTAGGCTTGTAAGGCTTCGACTGTATATATAAGTTCGGTTTTTCGCATTTGTAAGGGCAATGATTTTAAACCCATTTTGCCTACTTTCGGCATATCTGATTAATTTTTAAATTTGGTTTTTATTTTTTTTCCTGAAGAAGTTGAAAATATTCAAAAGATACCTTCTCATACCGAACCCCAGATTGTATGTGATACCTAACACAAACCTTCAAAAAACAAGTTAACTTCTTAATGAAATTTTTCCAAATCAAAAATATTGGAAAACACATAGGGTGCGTTAATGTGTTCCACAATTTAGAAATGCCAATTACAAAAGAGTTCCTATATTTCCAAGTGCTAGATCGAAAAAGTTATAAATACAGTATATAAATGAGATTCATATATTTCGTCGGAAATGTTTGATTTTTAGCATAACATTTATAATTTCGTCTTAAAACTTGAAAAAATAAAAGTTTTAATAAATTATTTTTATATTGAAAATGGAACTATATCAGTTATTTGATTAATGGCGCAGTGCTTAAGACGCCAACGTTCCTAGTGTAAGATATCGAGCTTGAAACACGGTCAGATAATATGAATATCTAATAAAAAAACTAATATCGTAAAAATTGTAATAGAATGTGGTAATATAAAATAAAAAAATATAAAATTAACTCTTGTGTAAAATAATAGATAGCGCACAAAATTTGGCACTTATACAATAACTAAAACCAAGTAATCAACAGCCAAAGGTGAAAACTCAATGTACGCATGTTCCGCTTAGACAAGTAATACGCTTTTGACATAAAGTTGAATATTAGAATTATATGAAGGCTCACAAAATGGAGTCTTAAAAGCACGAAGTTGGCCAACTTCAAACTTAACAATTTGAAAAAAAAAAAAAATATGAGAAAAAAAAAGTTTTGACGTTTATTTTGTTTAGGTACCAATTATTAAAAAAAAATTTTTAAAAACTATTTTATATAATATATTTACAATTTTGAATTGCTATCAAATGCATTATTATTAATTATTATTAATATATTTGTCTAGAATGAGGTGTAACAAACGCATTCAATTAAATGTGTTTTGTTGGATGTGTTCAATTATTAAAAAATAAAATATTAATGTTTTGTTGAATGTGTTTTATTTTAGAAAATAAAATATCATAAATTATCATAAGCAGGCCAAAAAAATTTTATTAATTTAAAAAAAAAAAAAAATAAACAAAAAAAAAATTTTTTTAGTTTATGAAAAAATTGATTTCGGTTTTAAAAATCACAGAAGATTTTCTGGGAATTTTAAATAAATAGTAAATCATTTTGGTATTAAAAACTAGGATTATGCTTCACATAAACAGTTTTGTAGTAAGTCTTCATTAGTTTCAGTTAAAAACTGTAATAATGGCGAAGGCCAAATGTACGCTTTGTTGCGTTGCTTGCTTTTTGCTTTGGAAAGTAAATAAAGCAAGCAATGTTTCAAAGCAATTTCAAAGCTTCCCTCATCTCATCCCTGAAATAAAGCCAAATGAACTGCACCTTAGTAATCAAAGCAAATATATTTTTATTACTTAATTAGGTAGATATAATAAAAAAAATCAAAAAATTAATTTGCGTTTGATAATGCAAAAGTCAATTCATAATTCAATTTTATGTCCATAAAAATAGGTACATAATTAAACATTTTGAGTAGGTACATTGTAGAATGTTGGCAATATACAAGTATTTCGATTTGAATCTAAACAAAGGTTATGAAACAATACACAGAGCTTAGTAACATTTTAAAAATATGTCTATATAAAGTTAATAGATAGAAAAATAGATCATTATTGAAACAAAATAAGCCTATAAAAAAATTTCAATTCTTTTAACAAACAATTTTATCGAATTTAAATTTAAAAATTTAAAATTTAAACAAGTACGTAATTGAATAAAAAAAAATTAATTGAAATTAAAAAAAAAAAATTCACCAAGAAGGGATTTGAACTAACGACCCCGAAATTTTATCAAATTTAAAATTTATCTACGTATTACAAAATGTAACAGTTTCGACTTTATTTAATATTGATACACATGTACATGTATGTTAATGAAATTAAAAATAATTCTTATTAGAAAAAGTTTTTCTTTCAATTGACATTCCGTCATTCTGTGATGGGCCAACAGCTAGTTCATTAGATTTAAGGCGATGACACAATGAACGCTTGGCATGCCTCGTTTGCTTCCAACGCTTTCACGTCTGCAATAAAATACATTATTACATATGAATCAAACCCAATAAACAAAGCGAATAATGTCTGCAAAATTGTGAATTAAAAAAATTTCAATTATTCGCTTGTTTTTTACGCTTTTAACATTAAATTTTTTAAATTCATAATTTGTTTACATATAGTACACAAGCGATGTTGTTATTTATTTACGTTTATATTACGCTTAACGTCCAAATAACTCGGTGAATACCCTATACCTTTTAAGTGTGAATAAGGAATAAAAAAAAATAACATATTGCTTCGTTGGACGTGTTTAGAATAAATTTCTCAAATATAAGACGCAAATTAAATAAACAAAAGATTTCGCAGGGAATTCACCTATGTCTTTTCTTGTTCTGAAAAAAAAAATTCAGCTCTAATTACAAATACCATTACCATAATATTTCATACAATTCCATGAAAATCAAAAATATCCCTCCAAATAAATTTTTTTTATAATTTACATGATTTCCAATGCCATGACTAAATTCCTTTAATATTATAAAAAACGTAGACAGAATTTTAAAAATTTTAATGTCTTATTATATGTACAAGAAGTACAACAATCAATCGCAAAGTGTGATTACAATTTCAAGGAAAATCATTGAATTATAATACTTACAAATTGTATTTAGTTATGGAACCCATACTGATTAGTGATTACTGATTACTGATTGTGATTATAAAAGTTCTTACAAAATATTTCCTTCGGTCAAAAAGCAAATTGATATATAAAATGTATATATGAAATTACCTTGAATTGTAATATAAATTATATATATATATGTATATATAAATTTATATACAAATATAATTGATTATGTTTATCAACAAATTTACTTTACTATTCAAATTTTAGCTTTTTTTTTTATCAACTTTTCAATCACCTGAAAGGTAATTTGATTGTATAAAGTAATAATAATTCCAAAAATTTTTATTTTATAAATGATTTACTTAAGTCAAAAAATAAAATCAAAAAAAAATTAAATTGTACAATTTAATAAGTAATTTAAGGTATACATTTTTTTTTTTTGCATTAAGAAACCTTGAATTGAAAAATTTTATTTTTTTTTTGGTAATAATTGAGTAATTATAAATTTATTGTAATGTCATTATTTACTCTTTCTTATTTTAATTTTAGTTTTTAATTTTCATTCTCTTTAACTTTTAAAATGGCATATTCCTTATTTTGATTATATGTATATTGTTTCCCTTTCTGATTTTTTATTTAAGTTACTTGACAATGACATTTCTAATTGATTTAGTTGGTAATACTTTATAAGGTGAGATTAATGTACTTTTAGAAAAGTAATTGCAAACGTAGAAGTACTTGCACTATTAAATTACTCTAGGTGATTATAATTCAACGTCATGGTACAGTGACTCACAAAAGTAATTAGTTGTGGAACTATAACTAACTATTAATAAGATACAGGTTTTTGTTGTTGTATATGGAAAACGGCAGATGTCATCCTAAAATCGAGGCCTCGCGATCCGTTATGCATTACAATTCCAATACTTTATCTAATATTATTTAATTTAAATTTGTTATATATTTTCAACTTATTGGTAACCAAGGTGATTTTGTAAAGAGAAATTATTTTTTTTAATTAAATATTTTATGACCTGTAGAGAAGTCGAATCCGAACTTACTCGATTAATATTCCAAATGCTTGCCCACTGCACTACCGAGGCTCCTTTGTATATAGGATAAAATTTTTTAGATACATAATTATTCTAAAAATATTCTTAGTTTTCACTTATTATTATTTAATTAATCAATGGAGGCTGAATTAACCTATAAGTAATACTAAGGGACTTACTTTTCAGAGTTCACCCTCCTTTGGACAAGTCAATAACGATGAAAATATTCTCAGCTTTCATTTATTATTATTTAATTTATTAATGAAGACTGAATTATCTTATAAGTAATTATAAGGATCTCATTCCCCAGAGTGCCCTTTAAAATTTTGAACAGGTCTTCGGCTAATACTATTGTTTTAAGCTCACTTCCTTTATTAATAATCTTTTGCATTTCATTATTTAAAACGTGTGCATTTGGGTTTGACTTAAATGAAATATTTACTTTACATTGCCTTAAATTGATTAGAAGGTCTAGCTTGTTTTAGAAGTGTTCTATCAAAATCTAGCTTAAAATAAAAGGTCTACATAACAACCAACTCCAGCTAAACAAAAAATTGGAATTCAAATATCGAATTTAATTCCAAAATCCCTTAATTATTTTGCACATACAATATATACATGTATATAGTCACTCCCTCTGTAGACCGGTTTTTGAAACATTCCCATTTAGTTCAATATAAATATTCAATAGTGAGTCACTGTACTTTTTTAAGTAAATAAGATGACATATACCAGCGTTAAATGTTGTATATCGTGATTCGTGGGTGGCTTTAACTGAAATATTTTAGTTTGTTCGTTTTGTTTGCATACAATAAAACTATTTGCGAACTATTTAAATATTATGACATAATTTTATTTTGTTGCAGGCACTAAAAAAATTTTTTTCTAACCATTTTACTGTTCTTCTAATTGACTATATAACTGTTTATTTTACATTTTTATTTTAAACATTAAAATTACAATGAAAAATATAATTGAAATTACAATATGATTAATTATTGTACAGTTTATTGAAATTATGTTGAGGGGGAAAAATAATGGCACGCGTATCGAACATTTTGATTAATAAGATATTTTTAGTTTTCTTCTAGAAAAGTTTGAATGTTGCAGTTAAAAAAAAATGGATTGTAAATTAAATTAGAAATGTTATAATATATACCTATATATGTTTATAGTTTGTAAGTTCTTTGAAAAATTGCTGTGTTACGGTTTAAATTAGCAATTCAATACTTTAACTGGGAATTTTGAGTTAATAATAATAAATTTCACAGTAATGGAGAAATAATTCTTTTAGTTTCGAAACTTCTGTTCAGAAATAAGATCCGAGAGTGTTTTTTGGTATCTGTTCTGAAAATGCTGTGTACAAAGTAATGAAAAATTTAAATTAAAGTACTATAAAATTAGAATGAATTATCTTATACCCTCCTATTGCTGTCATAAATTTTATTGGCTTTAATCAGTGATGCAAGTCGTACCTGAAACTGAACTCAAAACCTGGTCTGAACCAAGCATTTTGTCGAAACCGAACCCAAATATGAACCTGAACCCATTTAAATAAATTTGAACATGTACTCGAAACCAAATCGAACCTACTAGAATTTTTCAGGTTGAACCCGATTTTCTTGGGTTTGCAGTCCTGGCTTTAATTATAATCCTTCAGTAATTTACATTATACACGTTACTATAGTTTAATAAAATTTAATTTTGATTTAATTATGAGTCTGACTCATTATGAGCTTTGAGTTTTATTATGATTAGTTAAGATTAAATAAATTTATTTTTAAAGACTCAATCAGTGTATTAAACCTTGAATGGACTTTTTTTAAGATAATACTTTTAAAATATTTAAAGTGTCTACAATGAATGCTCTCATTTCGTAGCTATCGTTACGTAGGTAACTGTCCAAACTAGGTTAAATGTATTGAATTATATGAAAGTGTTACAATTTCGTTTTCTCTACGAATTTAAATGTCAAAAAATTGAACACTATACCTTCAAAATAAAGAACTATATTGTCAGAATAAAAAATTAGTAAAATTATTAATTTTTTTTTTACCTAGGGTTAAATAATATAAAAATAAACCATTGAATATATTTTAATTCATGAAATTTGTAAACAAAACAATGCCAAAAAAAACCCGGTTATGTACATTTAATTGTTAACACTCCTTTGTTGACTACAAAATGAGAGCGAAACGAGAGCGTTATTCTGGATAGGCTATAAAGCATTTTACGATCTCCTATAATTGTTTAATTTTTTATATACCGTTGTTAAGTGCGCAACTATTATTTTAAATAGTTATTGTGACCCAATTACATTTATTATTACTCATTTTTTTCTATATTTCAATTGCATTATACAATTATGAATACGATTTATGTTCTTATTATAAAGCAACAATTTCTAGCATTTGATTAAGGAATTTCACACCTAGAAATAAGGTTTGCTTTTTCTATTTGTTAAATGCGTAATAACTATCATGTATTCTTTATAACTTGTCATGTATTCCTTATTAATCAATTCTAATTTATTTTGTCATTTTCAATGAGTTCCATTCAGTTTATTAATTTATCAGAAAACTATTAGACCACTTAAATTTTAATAAATATTTGAGGTATAATTACCTACATATTGATTACTTATCAAAATAAAGTACTTTTAAGACAACCATCAATCAATGACAAAAATTAACAGTTTTTTAATAGAAATCCAAATCTTTTTAACTTTATTGCATTCCTATTTTAAATAATTAATAAATATTTAATGATATCTTCGTGTTCATATATACTGCATAAAGGGGTTAATAAAACTATAAAATGTATTTAATTTTAAACTAAAAGTAAGTACTTCACCATTTTGTTTCTTTTTCATTTATAATAAATTTAAAAAAAATTTGCAATTTGTATTATGCGATTTTTTTTTAAATAATATTCGTGAAATATTTAAAATTTTTTTCATATTATTCAGTTAGTTAAAAATTTAGTAACTATTTTACTTTATGAATAGTCAATGTAAAAACTTTGTTTTTCTAACCTTTCTTTTTTTCAACTTTCTTGCACTATTGCATGTGTAAGAAAAGTATTGTAATCATGAAATGACGTAAAGTTTTAAATAAAAGATAAACACGAACCTCTTTTTGTTCCTTAATACACTTTTCCCAAACAGACCTATAAATTTATAAATTGTTTGTTTATAAATTAGTCTAATAAACTTATAAGTTTATAAATTAGTCTGGTTGAGCCAATTCCTAATTATCGTCTTGTACAAGAGGAAAAGTTGAAAGCTGGAAAGCCACCGATTGCAACAGTCTGATGTTCTTTTGAGTAATGTGTGACTTGAACACACCAAAACCGCGACCCTATTTTAATCAAACTTTAGAATGGGACCTGTGATACAAATGTATAGTTTGGTTACGAGAATGGGGTTGTAGAAGAATTTCGGTGTAGAAAATTTGAAAAAAGTTAGTCTAATAAAACTGAAATAGATTGTTGATTTAATGGGGGATGGGGAAAACTGGATGGAATAACAAGAAGAAAAGTATCAATTTTCTTCTCAAATTTAGCTAAATTTTACACAAAAACATTATAGAACAGAGCGGTGTCTCTACAAGTTTCTAAAAGATATCTTTAAAACAAACTCAGTGAACCTACTGTACGAAGATTGCTAAGTGAAGTGAGCTATACTAAGTGAGGTTATACCAGAATCATTTATAAGACGAATAGCTCTGTTTCGTACTTTATCAAGAGATTTCCCAGCGCCGTAATGGAATCACCAGCCCAAATTTGTTTTTGGTTTAGCTCGGTCCCCAAAAATGTTCAAGTCTACCGTATTTTGTACAAGCTTCTTCTTCAAATCAATGGTTCACATTCAGGTTCATTTTTCTAGGCCTCGGAGACAGAGAGCGATCGGAGCGGTTTTGTCATCATTGAACAACTAATATCAACATTAATGAACATTGTTCAATTGCAAGATGGAACCTTTAATTAAGACCTTGAATTAAGTCGACGCTACAATCACTGTGTCATGCAGCTTTTGATGTAGAGTTGAAATCTAAAACAAGATATTTTAAAAAAATATTTCATATAATGCTGACTTGAAATTAAATACCTACAGTATAGAGAAAGTCAAGGAGCAAACACTTCCTATATATTTAATATTTTTCTATTATAGATTCAGACAATGTATTGATTGTTTGTCCAACAGTAATCAATGGTCATGCCAATATGTCATTATGAAATTTTATAATAACTTTTTATTATAAAATTTTTTTGAATAGTTCAACAACCTGAATTAAATTATCTGAATTGAATGCTTAAGGTGTAAATTTTATGCTATAAAAAAAGTATTCGTATTCCGAAAATGTTTGATAAATTATGAATGAAAGTTGTTTATTCTATCGATTATAATTGTTGGTTATAATTGTATCTTAGAGTTTTGCTAATAAGTTTTATTGGGAATGTATAAGTACTAAGTAAACAGTTAATATAGTTGATTAGTTACTTATAATTGTAAAAAAAATAAAGGAGCTGCTAATCAAACAGAATATTGTTTTTGTATAGTTTAATGTCAAAAATTAATTGTTAAAGAATTTTTAGAATTTTATAATATTATTAATGGTTTATTGATTTTTACAAGTTTCGATAAGTTTTTTAGAAACTCGATAAAAAGTGTTATTTACTAAAGGGGTTAAAATTTTTTTTTGGTTCTTATTTTATCCACTTAAATAAATAAGGTGTATATAATGTATGACTGTGAATTTATGTTGAAACTTTCATTTATATAAAAATTAAAATCAATTATATTCGCATTAAATTTAATTGGATATTTGAATATACTTTAGTAAGAGTTCTTTTACCAAAGTATGGTATTATAAATGAGAATTATTTTTAAGGTAATTTGACTGATTGCGTATTAATAAGGACCTCCGCTTTTAAATCGAAATCGGGTCTAAGGCTCAAATCTAATAAATAATATATAATTTATAATTGATATGATAATAGTTTATATCTTAATAACTATATAAAAACGAATGACTGACCTATTTTTGCTGACCTGAAGACTTATCACATTGTATGTGGTAGGGTATTATATATATATAAATAAATAAAATTTTTAGATAGAACAGTCGAAAATCGAAGTAAACAATGTTTAATAGTGTTTTATCATTCGTTGGCAAAACATTCAAATAAAATAATTATATTTTAAGTCTATGTAACATTTTGTACAAATGTGTGTAATGTCATTTTGACAACTATACTAATCTTTAAAGGCATTTTGTTTTTGAAATCTAAGCAGAGCATGTCAAAAAAAAAACGTGTATTTTAAGCTCACCGCTCGAAACTTGTTATTGTTGTTTTCTTTTTTTTAAATCGGAGCACGCTCAGAACGCACTATACATGCTTAGATCAAATATTTCGAATAAGGCTGAGCAAACTAAATTACAACGACATTTTGGTGTTTGTTGAAGATTATTCTTGTAAAATAAAAGTTATAATGTTTTGTTTAATTAAGTTATCCATTTTTAATTTAATTTTAATAAATTTATTTAACTTTTTGACAATTTAAAACGTAACTAAAATAAAAATGACAGTTTTTTTATTTAATCTGAGCGCTCTGAGCGTACTCTGTTCATGCATTGTTAAGAGTGTGCTCATTTTGTTCAGAGCTTACTCAAATCTATACTCAGATTTCAAAAAACGCCTTATGTAACCTTTTGATTTCTTTTTTACAGTCGCCTACAAACCTCAAGGTGTAATCTGCTCTGAGCTATACTATTCTTAAAAATCCAAACAAAGTTTTCATTTGACATGTCAGATCATTCATTTCACAGTTACGATTGAGATTCATTCAGTATCTTAATTATCAAAAACTTTAACCATATTTGATAGATCGTCTTAAGATATTTTAAAATTATTGCATGTATATATAAATTATATATAAGGTAAAACTATTTATTGATATATATCATAAATGATAATGCAATATTTAAATATGATCATCGGTTACTATGACCCTTATAGATTAGGACTTTTATAGGAATACTATTTATTATTTATTTATTTGAATGTTACGTATTACAACAAATTGCGCAATATTGGTAAAGTCCTTGGCTGCCAGGGCCATTGTGGGCACTATTTATTATTTATTTAGTTATTTAAATTCTAATATTACAAAAAAGGTACTTAAGCAATATTAGTGTTTCCCTCGGCTACATAGGCCATTATGCGTATTTATTATATTTAATTGACTATGAGAATATATTTTTAAAATATTGCATATTTTTAGGCTCAGTTACTCATTAATTTTAGATTGATTCTATAATTGTATACTAGATTCTACACTAGATTGATTCTATAGTAACTTAATAATAAGCCCAAATACAGAATATTATTTTTTTTTTAGATTGAATATAAATAATTTTTATTTAGCTTTAAGTTTTACCTTAAAATTTAAATTAAAAACAAATTATTTCCTTAAATATGTTAAACATAAAAGAAAACGAGGAAGAGTGTAGTAGAGTAGACTGTGTCAACTCTGGGATACCCGTATGACCGTAACATATACATTATATCATCCGGTTAATTACTTTTGGCAAAATTTCAAACATTCAGCTTTATTAGGTGTAGAGTAATGCTCATATAAAAGAAGGAGTTGTATGGCAGCTACTCGAAACCTTTGCAGTAGACCAACCAAATTTTGCAGTAACTTTGGCCATTACACTAAACTATTTTTGGCAAAATTTCAGACACCCAGCTTCATTTGGTGTAGTGTAATCCTCATATAAAAGAAGGAGTTGTATGGCAGCTACTCGAACCCTCAGCAGTAGACCAACTAAATTTTGCAGTAACTTTGGCCATTACACTAAACTATTTTTTGCAAAATTTCAGACACCCAGCTTCATCAGGTGTAGTGTAAAGCTTATATAAAAGAAGGAGTTGTATGGCAGCTACTCGAACCCTCTGTAGTAGACCAACCAAATTTTGCAATAACTTTGGCCATTATACTAAACTACTTTTGGCAAAATTTCAGACACGCAGCTTCCATAGGTATAGAGTAATGCTCATATAAAATTAGAACTTGTATGGCAGGTACTCGAACCCGTGGACCAAAATGGCTGAATTTAAAACTCGATTCCGTTTTTTGCATAAAAACGAATTTGTGACAATTTCATAATCCTAGCTCCTTTACTTTTTGAGTTATCGTGATGACGGACGGACGGACGGACATACATAGCTAAATCGATTTATTTTTCGATTCTGATCCGATCCATACACTTGAGTCTATATCTACCCCCCTCCTTCTCTGCGTCACAAACGTAATGGCAAATTTATTATACCCTTGGACTATATAGTCATACGGGTATAAACATTTTTAAACAAAATGGTTTGTTATATTTGGTAAGACGCATTAATTAAATGATTTATAATTAATTATAGTGAGAGTGATGGCATTATAAATGTGGCAATTAATCTTTTATTGTATCTTTAAATAAAAATGTTTTTTTTTCTCTGAAGAACAAATAGAAACGAAATATTAAAATTGAATGATTAATTTGTTTGACAGTGTTTGAAAAATTTTGACAGCTCACCAAAGATTAAAATAATAATACCCAATTTATCAATATATATGTCTGTTCTGTAAATTTAAAATGATTTTTTTTTTTTGATAAAATGTTTAGCGCCATCTTAATTTTTCATTTTTAATTTATTAGGTAACAATCGATTAATTTTATTAACAGTGTCGATTTATTTTATTAAAAATCGAACTGTTAATAATCAAAATAAATTCAATTAGAAAATTACGATAAGTGCTTAAATTTATTTAAATTGAAATATTGAAAAAAAAATATTTGAGTTTCTGGAAATGCTTGAAGATTTAAGCGAGAAATTTGATTTTTCGCACGAAACAAGGCTAGATTTTTAAACTATGTATTGCCAAATACTAAAAAGTTCAATAACTATATATAAAAAGTTACAATAAGTGTTATCACATCCCGTTCATTCCGTGAAATATTTTTAATTGTTGGATAATCATTTTAATTTTTGAGCTTTCAAGTGATTATGAAGTAATCAAATAAAATATAAGAGTACTTGTTAAGTTTTAGTATTTAATATACTTTAGTTTTAATCAAAATGTTCGGTTTTGTAATAATTTTCAATAATCAGATACTTATCGGGTTGTTAAGTCAATAATATATGTAACTACTTCTAATCTCTTTTTTTTTTATTATTTGTATTTATATTATTATATTTCTTAAATTGTATTTAAGTTTTGTAATGTCTGCTTAAGGTGCGTTTAATAATTAATGTAAAATGATTTATGGGTTAAATTGATAACAAAGTATTAGTAATTAATTACATATGATAAAGAAAAGGTGTTTTACTGATATTAGCAAAATTTGTTATCAGTTTTGATTTTTTTTTTGTTTTTTTATTAAGGGATAACGGAAAACATAGAAATTGTTGAAACTATACGCAGTTCTTTCTGTTAGTGACGTGTGACTTTAACACACTAAAATCAAGAACTTTTCAAAACAATTTTTAAAATCGGGAAAACCTTTAATACAAATGTGCAGTTTGATTTTGCGGATGGGAATTAGGTGAAAAAATTTGAGGAGTTGGAATTGGGGATAATGAATCATATAGGTTAAAAAGGAAAATTTGATGCGTTTTTAAGAACAAAGTTGTCTATGTTCTCCTTTTAATCATGTTTTAAACATACAAATTAAAAACTTTAGGGAAAACATTGGGTTGAATATGGTTCCAAAATCCGCACGTTGAGATCATCTCATCTCACAAATTTAAAAGTGTAAGGACGAGCATTTGCCGCACTATATTAAAATCCCAATATTGAAAAATCCCGACATTGAAAAAATCGCGATTAATCAATTTCATCTTACTTGAAATTCTATTCCGATTTTCGTTATTTGTACAAACGGGATTTCGATGATACTTTACCCAAATTTCTGACATATTTAGTTAGTAAATTAAGATTTATTATATTGTAAAATGGATGTACTGCAAAATTGGAACATTTTGAAAATGGAGTGCCTTAACTTAATTTTTTCATATTTATGCTATAAATATAATACAACAGGAAAAAAATTGACTGTAAGTGAACTGAACAAAGATTCAGTTAAAATCCAAAAATCAAAAAAATTCTCATTGCTTTCTAACCTCGCGATAAGTACCGACTATTGTACTTATCGCGAGGTTACCAAAAACTGACTTGAACAAATCATATTTATGGAGTAGCTAAGGACTTTGCTAAATATTTGAGTTTCTTGTATCGCTGCAGAACTTACTTTTCCTCCTCTGATCTCCATAATATCTATAAAACTTATTTTAGAGCGAAAATGAAGTATAATGCAGACATTTGGGCGGGTTTCTCATTACGGCGCTGAAATATCTTGATAAAGTACAAAATACAGCTATTAGTTTTATAAATGATCGCAGTGTTACCTTAACGCTCACTCCCGTCAGCTGACCTTGTTTTATAGGTATCTTGTAGGGACTAAAACCTGTTCTAAAGAAAATAAACAACTAATGCCTCCACTCAAGATTTTGAAACTCTTTGGAAAAAAGAGGGCAACAGATGCTTATCGCTACAAATTTAAGATAACCAGATGGTGTAATCTGGTTTATGGAAATTCGTTTATCATGCGCTCATCACGTTTATGGAGCTATATTCCACCAAATGTTTTCCCCAAAGTTGATAATGTATATATGTACATTTTAGACAAATTTAAGAAAAAAGTTAACATCTTTTTTCTAAATATCCCATCCCAATTGCCCTATCCCCATAATCCAAAAATAAAATAATGAAACACCGCACAGTTTCAATGGGTGGCTTTCGAACATTCCATTCCCTCATAAAAAACAATAAATAAATAAATTAATAAATAAGTAATTAATGTTTTGTTTAGTTAATAATTAACTTTATACTAAAATTTTGTTGTATTACACATTTTTCTAATTTAAGAATGAACTTCTTAATAAAAGTTAACCTTTGTACATATTTGTAAATGAATTTTTAAAAAATTAAATTAGTCGCACTTTTTTACTAGATTTGAAATTGGAATTAAATATAAGAGATTACATAAGTAATCATAAAATATTATCTATCAAGTGGCACTTACCAAATACAATTTAGATAAGAATCAAGTAGTCTAGAAATACGATATTTATTTATTTATTACTTATTTAATAAAAGGTAATTTAAGTATTAAATATTAAAAGTTATTAATTAATTATAAATTTTGGGTTTAATCAGTACTTATGACGACTAAAAAAATGCTTGGGCTAATACAAAATATATTGAAATTTATTAAATTTTAGAAATTATAGAAAAACCCATATGAGTTATAGAAAACTGTATTTTTAAGAGTTTGCTTTTCTTTTTAATTAAATACATTTTTGTCTACGTAGTATAACTTTATTATTAATATGTATCTAATTTATTTATTTTATATTTTTTTTTCAGAAGAACCCAAACTTTTTCTATAATCGGAATCACGTATTCGATATCAATTAATATTGGATTGTTGAATTAAGTACCTGAGACTACTTTATTTTTTGTTTAAATTTATCAATGTAAGTATAGAGTACTTAAATATAAATAAAATTTATTAAGACTTTTGTTTAAATAAAAGTTTTAAAGTTTTTGACTTATTAATGAAATAATAAACCGTCTCGACTGAAATTTATATAACTTAGCAGAAAACTATTTAGATATACAATTTGGTTTCGATTTACTCTACCAAATCGAAATATTTTTTTGTCACTGGCAAAGAACAGAAAAAAGGATCGGATTTTGAAAGCTTGTGAAAGAGGCCAAAAGCAAAGCGGCTTTTCTAGAAAAGATATACAAATAGGGCCTTTATTTTTTATTTGTTATAATAAGAGTGTTCTGATCTGTTTCCTTCAAGCTCATAATTTTCGAGTTGAATTGCAGTAAAGATTCGGGTAGATAGATTCGCCTCTCAAGCCTTGATGCTAATAAGTGGTTGAAATTTTGTGCAAAAGTGTTTTCACATCCTTATTTTATGTCATGAAATTTGAGTTTAATAATGGAAGAATACCTGGCCTTGAAATCTAATTCAGCTTATATTCGAAAATAATATTAATACAAATTTTAATTTTGATATTTTGCAATTCATTAATGTTTTGATAGTTTATAGATGTAGAAAAGTCTATGTATTTTGCTCAACGTCATCTCTTGAGTCGATTTAGCGATGTCAGTCCGACCTTTTGTACACTGGATAACTTAAAAAAAATAAAGTTGCTACCTTGATGAAATTTATACTCCTTGGACAAACGAGCATTTCTACGAGATCAATGAAGATAGAAGCATCAAATATGGTACAAGGTCTCTCTGGACCTAAAAAACATATCTTCGTAATGGCTGGATGATGCAGTGATTAGAGTGTCGACCTTTCATGCGAAAGACCCGTGTTCGAGTCCCAGTGAAAGTTAAATAACTTTCCTGGTTTTCGACTCGACTCAGCTACCATTTGCCATTGGGTTCAAATTAATGGCTTAATTAATAATTATATATCTTTAATAAAAAACATAAATATAACAAAATAAACAAATACAAAATATAAACAAATAATTTAATTGAATAATACAACTCACAGATATAGAATACCATAAAACTCAAATAGAATTGCATCTATTGAATTAGAATTTAAGTATATGTCAATGTTATCTATCTCTGACAGATCAAAATTCAAATATTTTAATTCCAAATCATTGATTAAAAACCCCAAATTAGGTATAATTAATAATTTTATTAATATTCTAGTGCAAAATTTCTAGTGCAATTAGTTGTTAAATTCTTTTGCTTTTTTTTTTAATTAAAAATTAAGTACTCTACCACTATTGTTAAATACAATAAGCATTAAATAGCGTTTCAATTTATACAAAAACTTCATTAAATGAGGTATTCATATTAGTGTGATGTACTTGTTTATTCGAGTAATTTACCTACTTCAAAATTTTTTTTATTGATTATAATTAAAAAATTCTTGAAATATTTTAAAAAATTACCAATCCAAAGTTATTTAAAGAAAAATTCGATTATAAACCAAACTAAACCAATTAAACTCATTAGGTGTAAAATTGATGCATTTAAGTATAAGAATTTTAACATTTAAAATAATACTTAAGCAATTAGTAGGTCATTACTCATAATATTGTGTTTAAGTTTTAAATAGTATAATTATTTAATAAATTAATTGGAAAACCAAATTTTAAAGAATTGTTTTTGAATTTGAGGTTTAAGGTTTTATTAAATAGGTTTTGAAATAAAATATGTGCTGTTAATTGTTTTGTTTGTTGTTTGTAATGTACTGTCTATTTTAATTGACACAATGCCCTTTTTACTACTTGTACAAGCCGGTGTAATTCATTATTATTTTGGCTTTAACCTAAATTATCTAAATTTATTACTTGAGTTTAAATTTTAATATTAATTTTTTTTTCGAAATTTGAGTATATCATATGTACATTTTTATTTTATAGACATTTTTTATTAAACTAAGTTAAAACTAATATTAAGAAGACTTAACTAAGTTAAAACAAAAATATGTTCTATTTTTAAAAATTTTTCTCTGAGTGTTCTAGCTACAGGTAAAGAGCAGTATTGCCTAATTACATTGTAACTTACGTAGCAACGGCCAAAAGTTCAAATTCATTTATAAGTATAACTTAGGAGCTTAAAATAATATTTTTGAATAATAATTTCAAAATAATATTTAAAATGGCAAAGAATTTTGATTGATTTACAAATATTAGAATTTTAATAACTAATTCATTAATATTTTGTGGATTTTAAATAATTTTGGGATTTTATAAGTTAAATAAAATTGTGAACGATAATAAAGTTGCTTGTTGCCTTTTTAATTGAGCTGAATCTTGTTTTAATTTTGTACATGTACCCTCATAAAGGCTATATATTTTGCGGTCCTAATATGTATCGGGAGCCCAAAATTAACATGGATTCATTAATTTTGTAAAATATGATGCTTAAAATAGCACAAATATTTCCTAAATCTTCCATATTTTACCAAAAACCAAATAAATAAACAATAATAAAAAAAATAAAACTTCAAATGTAACTAAGTAATAGTAAATAGCGTGCATTGGGATTTTTAATTACTTTGATTATTTTGCTTGGATTATAAGCTTTCAAAGCAAAGCAAGCGAAGCTTAAAAGCGTACATTGGGATTTTAAATTTCTTTGATTATTTTGCTTGGCTAATTCGCTGTTCAAAGCAAAGCAAGCGAAGCAAAAAAGAGTTCATTGGGCCTTCACCTTTAATCTTTCAAACTGTTTTAGATAAAATTTTTTTAAACTTTCCTGAAGTCAATCGTCGTACTGAAATGGGTTACAAATTCTAAGTCTGTAAATAGAAATCCATCGTTAAAACAGCTTAAAATTTAGAGTAAAAAGTTGTTGTGCCACAATGGGTTAAACGAACTCTATTTGGCCAAAGCAGTAATACGTAATGTGTTTCCAAAATTCTTTTGACCAATCGTCGGTCTGATTAGTGTTAACAAATTCCTAGTCTATTAATTGAGTCAACTATATTATCAACGAGCTTCACGGATACAAAATTTGAAGTCATTCGGTCAAATCGTCTTAATGTTAGACCACAAACACTCCCGGTATTTAAAAACCTATATATACAATTTTTCAAGATAATCGGATGAGCGTTGAGGAGTCCAACAAATATTCGCTTTACATTAATTATTGTGTTTAAGAATTACTAAAATACATAATAATGAATGAATTTTCCAAATATTTTCAAAAAAATTTACAATACTAATTTTAAAGAATCATCCATCCAATTTAATTCAAGAATTACGTTTTATAGTAAATACTACTCATATTATATAGTAGTACTCAAAAGTAGTACAAAATCTATAGGACACAATTACATAGTCATAACTCATAACAAAATAAATGAATGACTGGAAAAACCCAATTTTTTTTTTCACTTTAAAGCTTTTTCTTTTGAATTATTATATATATATATATATCCAAAGATCACATTATTTTAATATATGCTAATTAATTTAATTAAAATTTATGAATATAGATTATATTAAATAAAAGCTCTTTAAAGATAATGCAAGTGTTAAGATATTTAATATTCACTCAAGATACTAACTTTAAATCCATTAGTAGCGATTTTCAATACAAATATACATAACTAAACATTTCAATACACATATACATACTCGTATTTATTAATTTATAGTAAGAATGAAAAAAAAAAATGCTATTTACTAGTTTTGTATGATTCATTTTTATTTTTTTTTATTGTTTTTTTTTTTTAACCAGTGATTAAAAGAAAAATGATCAGTTCAAATATTAAAATCAAAAGAAAAATGTTAAAATAAATTCAGTTGTGATCGAGATTTTAAATAGTAAACATTCTTAAGAAAGATACAATTATTTAAACATATTTTATTTATTTTGAATTAATTTATTTAGTTTGTAAATAATTTTAAAAAAGAGAAAATAAGTAAGAGTGTCTAGTCAAATTTAATTAATAACTAATTAGTTAGTATAAGTGCAAAAAAACAAAATTGTGGTATGTAACCAATGTTTTGTAAATAAATTTGGTAATTAGGAATTAATTACTTGTTTTTTATATTGAGTAGTTTTTAAAAAAAAATTTTTAAATGAGTATTTAATTAATTTGTTATTTAATCTAGTGTAAATTGTGACTATCAAATTTAAAAGTTATTTTAATAATAATATATAAATGTATATTGTACTATGATTTTAATAAATTATATACATTGTTTTAATGAAATGCATTAGTTTGGATTCGACTGTCTGCATTATACAATTGAGTTATTTTTAGTGTTAATAATGAGTGTAATTTAAAAAATTACTCAATTCCAATTATGCTTTTGTTTTAAGTTTTAAATATAAATCAGAAATGCGAGGAATACAACATACATGGATTACATTAGATTAGATTACATCATAAGCCAGATGAGATTTTTGTTGGAAAATTCCCAAAAACATTGCTCTGACGTTATTTTCTTCATTCTTCTATTTGTATCAACAAAATTTATTAACAATGACCATATGTGAATATAATTAAATAATAATTTAATAATTTAAGAACATACTATTAAAGAAGACAAAATCTGAATTCTTACAGATAAGTATATGAGTAAACATAAGGAGACGTTACGAAAATGAAAGAGAAATTGATATGAGTAAATTTCTTTCATTTGAGTAATTATCAGTAGTGAGTTCCTCAGAACTGTGTTTTGTTATTAAATCTCTAACAATGAGATTAAATTTTCAGTCCTTTATCGAAACCGGTACGAAATAAGGAAAACCGTTACGAGATTATATAAATTTACTTTTATGGTTTTGGAGTAGAAAATATTTTGTTCAAAGGATATGAAATTAATATAATCAATAATTTTTTACACTCAATTAGATTATGGAAACTAATAGATATAAGGTCTGTCAGTTTACTTTTATTTAAAAATTTTTTATAAATGAGAGAACAATTAAAATTTGAGAGGATAATTACTCATTCAAATTATTAACTCATACTCATAAAAGTTACTCATTTCAAACAAATGTTCTAATTTAAAAAA
The DNA here is from genome assembly GCA_963082915.1 of Dolichopus griseipennis. NCBI lineage: Eukaryota > Metazoa > Arthropoda > Insecta > Diptera > Dolichopodidae > Dolichopus > Dolichopus griseipennis. Next base: position 103,819,496 of record OY720442.1, read on the forward strand.
ACAGTGCGTGAACCCTTTTTATTTACAAAAATTTACAAAAATTTTTTAAAATTTTAAATAAATGTTCTTGAAAAAGAATGCATTAAATTTTTTACTCAATACTCAGTTTTTTTGAGTTTTTTTTTTACTCAATAAAACTCAATTTTTCTTAGTACGTGAATGGATTTTTTAAAATTTTTGATAATTTGTTATACGCGAAAAGACCTTTAGTAATTATATATTATTCAAAATAATTTATAAAATGAATGTTAAATATTAATATAAATTTATATAGAAAATACGTCAAATGTGGGATCTGCAGTAAAAATTAATAGCGTGGCGATTGGTTTGATTTCTTATATAATTCGAAATTCGAATTAAGATTAGATATCTATAAAAACGTAATTATTACCATAATCCATAATATTTTTTATGATTATAATTAGTTATAATCTTTAAATAAAATTTCTGAAATTTTGTTTGGATTATTTTTAAACTTTATTATTAGGCGTTTCAACACGTGCTTCGTTTTAAATACCGGTTTTTTAATCAAGGCCAAAATTAATTAAATGACTATCTCGAAAATACAATTAGAGATTAGAAATATATAGTAATAAGTATATTTTTAGAATTTGGAATTATAGATTATACGGTTTAAACTTTAAATTATAAACGAATCCAATTTTTTTACAGTACATGAAAAGTATTTAAAACTATTAATATATCTCAAATTGTTTTAATTTGAAACTGTTTTACATAGACTTTTTATGCGCTACAGCTCTCACTAAGATGTATAATACCCGTATATTCTAAAAGTGTAAAAGTTTAAAAACCCTTCAATTTAAGTACCTGTAAGATCTTGTAAACCCACTCTCTGTTGTTCCAGAATAAAAGAATTTTGAAGGAATCGAAATGCGCATAATTTAAAAATAAAAAAGAGTCACAATTTGAATACTAGACACCTGTTCAACCGTTATTTTTAAATTAAATCGCAAAAACTCTTGGGCCTTGGAAAATGATAAATGACTTGTTTAATTTTATTATGAAACCATTTGTTATTTTAATGTTTGCATCAAATTTATGTTTTTTTAAAAAGTATGTTACAATCTTTTATGAGTATTTAAAAAATACAACAAATCGTTAAAATAAGTTTCAAATTTAATGAAGGGCAAAATTATCAGTTAAAGTTAATAAATGCTATAAAACTGCTGATATTATTTCACAATTCAAATACTTAAATAAATTGCTTTAACATGCACTTAACACAATCAGTAAAATAGGGTTTAATTTATAATGAAATTGAGACTTAAATTAAACGATTAAATTAAACTTTATTAAATTATTTGAAATAAAACTTGAGTCAATTTTATTTAAACTAAAATAAACATTAAGTTTTAATTGGAACTATAATAAATTCATTTCAAATTACATAAAAATTATAAATAATGATGTAAAATTAGTTAAAGTTATATGCTTGATTAAAAACTCGGGCATCGCTATATGGAATTATTTTTGAATTTTTGAAAAACAAATATGTTAAATAAAGAAAAACATTATTAGGCGTTAATATTTAATTTGGACATACGACTTTTTTGATAAGCAATACTAGATTTATTAAGTTATTAAAGTTCAGACATAGATGTGACTTAGAGGTAGATGCGACCTATTAGTTATTAGTTTTAAATGAATTTGCAACGAGATATGTGACGTTTTTTTTTAGTACAAAGTTGTGAGACCTTTATCTGATGTCAAATATTCCCTTATCCCAGAAAATCCGCTTTTGGCACTTACGACCATTTACCTAAGAACAGCAATATTGATAGTAATGTTTTTGTATTCAAATTTGATAATCAAGTTTATTTAGAAATTATATAGGATTAGAGTATACTTCTTAATAAATTTCCCCACTTTATTATTAAAGCAAATTGCCCAGAATATAACATTTTTATGAAAATCTTGCCTGTTTACTAAATTAAAACTATATTAAAATTTAATTTAAGAGCCTATGTTCTGGAAAGCCATGCTCCACAAATTTGCGCCAATTGAAAAACATACCTATTCATAAGTATATATTTAGAAGTAAATAGAGGTAAATTATTAAATCAATTGTATATTAATTTTTTAATTAACAATAATCTCATAAATTATCAGTATTTAAATACCGGTTCGCGGCCATTTGGTTAGCTAACACTTTAATTACAAAGCGAACTAATTTTCGCACATTTTTCAAACATTAACGTTTTTATTTAATAAAACAAAGCATAAAATCAATTTTCAACATACGCATAACTTACATTTAAGAATAAAAAATATGATTCAATTTGATCTGATTCATAATGTATTTGGGATTTTCCAAAGTAATCATTAAATATTTTATCTGTTATTTCATTCTCACATTAATTATAATAATATACCGCCATATTTTTTTGCGTCTTTATCTTAAAACAGTGTGTATGTGTGTACATGTGTTAGTCATATATGGATAAAACGGGATAAATTGTTGCACAAACAATAAAAAAACCCCATCAACCAGTTTAATATCCATATATAAATAAGCTTAAATACCAAACTAGATATTAAATTCAATTTAGTTAAAATATATATACAAATACGCGCATATTCCAAACATATACATATGTATGTATGTAAATTTAAATGTGAAATCAGAATTAAGGTCGGACGTCATTGAATAATTTTAATGGGGAAAAAAATCGGAAAAAAACCCACTAACGAGAAAATTTTACCAATCAATCTCGTGTAAATCTGTTGATTTATAAAATCAATGTTCCAAAGTAATTATAGTCTAAGTCAATAAAATAAGTTTTGAAGGAAATATATTTTATATAAATGAATTTTGTTTAGGTGATATTTTGATACAATTAGTCATCCGAAAGTAATTTAACTAAATACTCGAGTATTATCAAGCATGTTTCATAACCAGTAGTTGGTAAACTTTTACAATATCTGTTATATTTAAAACTGCGTCTCAAAAACAAAAGTAAAAAACTTATTAAAATCCCCAAAATTGCAAATCACTTAAACCATGTTCACTAAATTGATTGTAATGAAGAAATGAAGCGATTTTAATTGTATTTGAAATCATACCTGTATAATACTGAGTAAATCGGTTCTTAAGTACAGTTGTAAGTAGTAAGTACCATTACCTGATACTCATTATTTTATCAGGTATAGCAGTATTACTAAAATTTTAAAACTAACAAAAGTAAAACTACTTGATTTTCTCAGTCAATAATTAACTTTTGAGTTTAATTACTTTTGTAATTGTTTTTTGATATACTGAAGTATTTATGAGTAATTAAGGCAGATTCCAAGAAAAACTTAAGTATCAAGAATTCAATTATTTTTCAAGTATTAAAGTATTTTGCAATTATTTTCATTCATATTGTATTGGAATATAGCTCCTGCAATTGAAAATCATACAAATTTTAACTCAAAATCCCTGTAATATTACTAATAATTATACTGGTAATTGTACGAGTACTCAAATTATACAGGTCGGCTTGATATTGTAGGAAGCGACCAAATAGAAATATTTAACTTTTTTTTTTAATTGTAGCTAACATTTAAAAAACTTAATAGTATAATGTAGTATAAATAATTAATTTGGCATTGAAGTGATTGAAATAAAAAATTGCAAATGAGGTTAAGGTTAAAGTTCACATAACAGGATTAGACGTGGAAGTCCAAATGAAATGAGAATTAAATATTCATATAAATTTTTACATTAACAACTCAATATTAGTATATATTAGTTAGTACAGCTGTTTTACTAAAATAAATTATGTTTGAAATGTCAAAATAAAATCTCGGATTGCTATAAATGTCAAAATTTTAAATTTTAATCAAACTTTTGTCATGTATTTTATCTAAGATTATGTCGCTTCACACTAATTGGGCTTCAAACTTAATTAATAATTGAATAAATATGAAAATGAACTTCATAATTGAATTTGAATTAAAATGGACATAATCAATTTTGGTTTTAGAGAAACCCACCAAATGACCATATTACGAGTATAAAAGATAAAAATGTTTTATTGTTTTTAAATCACTATTCTGAGCCATAATATTATGTTATATTATGTTCTTATCTTAGTTATTTTGATCATTAAATTGCACGTTAAAGTTTTTTTCCATTTTTTTTTTGGACTTGAGTGTTTAAGAATTTTTTTTAGTATTTTTCAAAGTTCTGTTTTTTTAAGTGATTCTTTACTTGTGGACCTATATACAATTATATATCTTAAGATATTTCGTTTGTTCGAATTTCAAGGTCATTTCCTGGGATTATAGTAATTTGGTCGACAATGATTTCTGAACTGTTGTAATTCTACATAGATTTATAAATATATATATAAATATGTATATAAATCTATGTAGAGTTATATATATATACATATATAATAAGAATGACTTTCACATTTTCAATTTTCCTGTTGATAATGTTGAAGGTTCTTTATTCTGTGGAATTTTTAAAATAATGTTGTTCGGTTTTTTTGGTTTTTTATGTTTTATAACTCAATTTTTTAGTCGTCGTCGTCGTTTTTTCATGATTAATCAATTTTTTTATTATTAAAAAAAAAATGAGTTAATAATTTTTGCTAAATTGTTTTTCTTAATAATAAATATTATAAAAAAAATGCGATGTCTACTTTAGATTATGAGTAATATAATTTTTAATACCAAATATACTTTATTTGTCATAAAGTTTATAATGCTGTAAACGAAGGGGGTTAGTTATGGACTTCAGTGTATGAAGCGGATCGAAAAGTAAAGCGATGTACCTATGTATGTCAGTCCATCTGTCCATCCATCCGTCGCACGATAACTAAAAAAATAAAGGAGCTAGAATTTTGAAATTTTCACTAATTCGTGTTTATGTAATAGTTGTCATCGCTATTGAAATTCAGCCTTTTGCTCAACGGGTTCGAGAAGCTGCCATACAACTTCTTTTTTTATACGAAAATAACTCTGTACCTAATATAGCTGAATGTCTGATATTTTGCCAATTGTAGTTAACTTTAAGGGCCAGCGCCTGAATAAAATATAGTCGGTGTAGTGGAAGAGGTTAGAAAAGCTGCCATTCAACTTATATTTCTTTTGCTCATAGGTGAAAGTCTAATAAGTTGTGCCAAATGTAAAGCCTGTAAAATTGTGCCAAATCTATATTGCAGTCACACAAGTATCCATGAATTGATACAGTCTACTCTACTACACTCTTCCTCGTTTTCTTTATTTTAGGTAATTAATGATTAAAAAACTTATTTGTTAAAAATATAAAAAGAATTAAATTCTTTGAGACCTTATTGTAATATAATTTCAAGCATGTTTTTGAGTATAAAATAAAATGAGAAATAATAATTAATTAAAGAAAAGGAAAAAGCCAAATTGAATACTTTTGTCCAAAAAAAGCTTGCGGCCAACAATATTCACGGGTTCTTTTTGATTCATCTTCCAGTATGTAAAGAGGATTTAAAATGAGATAACTTCACTCTTCATACTTCTTTCAACAAGTCGTTCAAGTAGTTGTCATACAACAAGTACCTCAAGTAGTTGTCGTGAGCTTTATATGAGTTTTATATATGAGCTTTATAATGTAAAATAAATATGGGTCTCTTGATTTTAGCCAAAAGTAGTTGAGTTATATAACCAAAGTCTAGTCTAGTTCAGTCTACTGCAGTGGGTTAGAGTAGCTGATCTATAATATATTTTTTAATATGAACCCAACTTAATATACAATGGCCCTGGGTATTTGAACTTTTTCCAAAAGTAATCAAGATGATGTAATCGTAATATTACATTCATGTGAGTATCCTAAAGTTGACAGTGTATTTTACTCCATTTGTCGTTTAAAAAACAAAGTCTTTGTTTTGTGAAAGGCGCAAAATTTGAAATCAAATTATAATGGATTGAGTCATGATATTTTGAAAATTATTGTAACAAAACAATTCAAATATTTAAAGAAAAACCAAAACAAAAAAGTCTTCCTGGATTTTTTAATTTTTCTTTGCGTTAATTACTAATTTTATGTTAACAGAATTTTTAATTTGGTTTTGAGGTAATTGATTTCAATTATTTATTTAAAAAATGTCTTAAAAAACTTGCTTTTAAATTTTGTCATGATTTTCGCAAAATATTACATTTTAATAATATAAAACAATGTATATTGTTTTTGTCATAAAGTTTTGTAGTAAAGTTTAATAAAAGTTATTATTAACCATTTTTTTTTTTAATTATTATTTTGTTTTGTTTTGTATTTGTAATGTTGAAAAATTTAATAAAATCTTTTGTTCTCTAATTTTTTATGTTTACGAACATTATATTAATTGGCTTTAAGTAAAATCGTAACTATGAAATATTTCAATTCAATTAAAAAACTGCAAAGAAACGGTCATTCGAATACTAGGCAATGATGAAGATTTTTAGGATTTTAATTAACTATATATATAAAAGCGAATCTTTGTTGCGCGTAGACTTCTAAACTGCTCAGCTGATTATTATGAAAATTTGTATATATAAATTTTTGAGTACGGAAAGTGTTTTTGGGCTAACAACTGTGGTTAAAGTATTTGTAATTTTTTTTCTAAAATGAAAACGGTAAAATCGATTGACTTGAAATTTTGTATACGTGTTGCTATAAGAATAAATATGTATGCTTAACTATGGGGCTAAGGTGTTAGATGAAAAATAGGATAGAAGAGGAGATTTGGGTGGTAGGTTAGAAACGTACTTAAGTTCTTTTACTTATTTAAGTTCTTTTTAAAACTTTGCAAATTGTGTAATGGTGTATTTCCATCAGAAGGGAACACATTGGATGAAAGCATGTTCCATATCCTGGCAATTCTCACAATAAATGAGTTTCCATAACCAGTTTTAAGCCACCTAGGAATTTCCACTGTGTAGAAAGCAGCACTTGAGGCCTCCTTGATGTGGCGTTGAAATTGATTAAAGGGTGTGATCCGTATGTAATCTTTATAGATATTGGACAGATCGCTGGGAGAATATGCTTTAAATATGCTTTACATTGAGAGAGAAAGCCCAAATATTTAGCAGCGTTGTTAGCTATATCTATAACATTTTTTGGTTAAGCTGCATTCCTAAGATGTTTAAACTTTCAGACCGCTGTATGATTTCTCATAACGACTCGATGATTAAATTACTCATAATATGTTAACCCATATCAACTCAATGGTTAGTCAAAAAATATTTACGTGCTCAACCAATTTGGTAAAATAATTGCTTTACGAAAGTCTAAAAAATCTGTCAAGTTCACTTAACCTATATGTAATTCTCAATTACACTATTTTTGTGTTAATTGTTTTTCAATAACGTCAACTTAAATTAAAATCTATTGAGAGGTGCAGCAACGCGTACCGCGTATTAGCTGGTTACATTTAAATTTTATTAATTATTATTTTTTTATTGAACACTTTAAGTTGAATAAAGCTGGGTCTATTGCACCAACACTTACCAGATATTACTAATGAAATAATACACACAAACTAACTTACCACAAACTAACTTGATGAGTGGTAACTTGCTGGTGCAATAGGGCCTTATTTGATGGCAGAACTATTTTAATGATTACTTTACTATTAAAAGGTATTGTACTACCGAAGTTTTGAAATGTAAGATTGTAAAAAAAAGTACATGTTAAAAAAATTATCTGAAATTAAAATCAATCAATTCGAAATTTATACTTAAAACAAAATCATTAAAGCAAGTTTTACATTTTTTAATTAATTAATGGTTTCAAATTCAAAAAAAAACTTAATCATTATCTGTGAAATGTTAAAATTGTACTACAAAACTTTTTTGGATATTTCTTGAATTGTAATCTAATATGGCACCACGGGTAATTAAATATTCACCTATTAAAATGGTTAATTAAATTTTAAAGAATATATATATATATATATTTTAATGTTTGTTTTTACTTTGATTTCTAATTATTTTTTATAAGCTTTGTATGCAAAAGAAGTGTTAAGATACTTCAAAATTTACAACTCATTTAATATAGTTTGAATTAACTTAATTTGAATTAACTCCCACCAAAAAACGACTTTTTAAATAAGAACTAAGTATCAATTATCAATTCAAATTATGATATCTTAAGATTTAATTCTATTAAGATTAATTTCAGATACACATATATTTAAATCTTTATATTAAAATATTCTATTAACTATTTTAAAGAATAACTTAAGAAAACAAATAAATAAAAATGATTTCATGATATTTATCTCAAGGTATCACAAGGTTAGATCACGAACATTTAAAATGATTGAGTTATAAATTATTTTGAATGTGTAAATAGAAAACAAGTGATGAAAAAGACTAAGGGATTTTAAAAGAGTACATTTCCAAAACTACACAATGTTTCATACCATGTTTTGGGAAAAAATTTAGAAATTTTTAAGTCCTAAAAAAAAATCCCTTGAATCAGGAAGGCTCCGAATTTTGTTCTGTGTAAACTTATGCTGGTTTTTAAGGATCTTACTCACCAATTAATTTCTTACCTATATTCTTCAATATTAAGAACACCATTTAAAATTTTAAAAAATCTTTAACACATGTTAAAATACAATGTTCGAGCTTTAAAATTAGGATTTTACAAAAAAAAAAATTTGGATGAGTATGTAGGTTACAGGTGCTTAAAAAAGGAATTTCAATTTTCGACCCCTTACAGCTTATACGCCTTAATTAGTGACCGTCACAAAAAAATTTTCTTAAAGAACTCATACTGATTTCTAAGGATCTAACTTCGCTCTAACTAAATTTCAAGTTTCTAGCTTTTGCTAGCGGTCTGAAAATATCAGGGTTGTAACGGTAAATTTTAGTTTCGTATAGTAGCCCTTTATATTTGGTCTATAATTTTATAAAGCTTAAAAAACAGTTGCCTTTCAAATGGAAAATATACTTTATAGAACTCTAGTTATAACAGTTTAAATATAGGCATTTTTCCAACTTTGGTTGGCTGTAATTCGTTAACGGATGAAGCTACAGAAAAAAGATGGACGATCGGACGGACAAAGTAATACTATATAGTCACATTTTTTTCAATTTTTTTTGTAAATGTGCTAAAAATTAGTGTTGGTTCATATATGGTTGAGTTTTTTATTTCAATGTAAAAATAATATAAAACACACCCGTGTCATTATTATATTAAGATGTTTTTTGAGTGTTTTTGTTTTTTTTTTCTTTGGATTGTTGATGCTTAACTTTAAAATATTCCATTTTGTAAAATATGAATTAAAGCAAATTGATCTTCGTTTCGGTGATGACTGATGAATGGAGTCAATTATATCTTTTTTTTAACAATTTTATTTCATATGAAGAAGATATTACGTATATGATATTATTTTCAATGTTACAAAGAGTTGAATTAGGAAATTTTTTTAGTATATTTTCACTTGAGTGAAATAAAATATTTTGAACTTAATCTTGAGTTAAAAAATACCAAATTTTTTTTGGGTGGTCTTTATTAATTTAAAGACACGTCTTGTAAAAGATGTTGCATTGAAAAATGCCGGGAATAACATCAGATTATGTATTATATGCAAATCATTAATACATTATCATACGTTATTATTGTGCACACCCAGTTTTCTGTGGAATTAATAAAAAGATTTTAGTACATAAGATATTTTATAAATAAAATTATTAGAACATTTGTAATACATATTGATATTTAATGAATGAATTTTTAAATATTGAGCAATCGGTTGAATGCATAAGTTTGAAATTGAAATGTAAACTGACTTTTTTGGATAATAAATACTATAACTATATATTAGAATGAGATGGAATTTTTGAATTATAATTATAATGCATTATTTTTGGTAATAAAAGATCAGATACAATGCATTAATTTCTTTAATAATGCATTGAAATAATTATTTTGAATTATTTTTTCACACTAATTCATTAAAATAATGCATTATATTCAAAAATAATGCATTATCAAAAATAATTCAAATTAATTGAATTAATTTTGAATTAAAAAAATAATTCAAAAATAATTCAAGTAATGCATTGAATTATTTTTTTTAATACAAAAGTAATTCAAGTAATGCATTGAATTATTTTTTTTAATTCAAAAGTAATTCAATTAATTTGATTTATTTTTAAAAATGCATTTTAAGTAATGCGTTATTTTTGAATATAATGCATTATTTTAATGAATAATGTATAATGTGTTTTTAATGAAAAATAATTATATTTTAATGTAAAATTAAAGAAATCAATGAATTATTTTAATGCGGGTTAAATTAATGTTAATGGAGACATAATCCATTAGTCCTATCTCTCACGTAAGAGTTAGAATAGATGAAAAAGTGAGATTTGGGTTCAAGTTAAATTTAATGCATTGAAACCAAGGTATTCTGATTTGAGGAAAAAACGATTAGGAAAGTTAGTTTCAGTTTTCTAAAATTGTACGTCAAAAGTTGATTTATAATAAAACACTCAGAGAACTTTTTTCTAAATAAGTTGGCACATGGATTGAGTACTTCCTTAAGCTAGATTGGAATCATTAAGTTTATTATTAAATTAATTAAATACTAAAAAAATAATTTCTAGCTATTTTTAGGAAATTGGATTTGTGAGTCAGATTGAGGAAAATTTCTACTAAAGAAATGTTAGTAATGTATTGAGTCATAATTTAATTGAGTTGTAATTCTAGTAAAACAATTTTAGTAACTAAAAATTAATACCCATATATGTTGCATATTTCATTACTTTTGTATATCAAGGTTAATAATATATATAATTATAATATATTAATTAACTTATATTGTGGTTCTGTTAAATAAAATCAAATTAATTATAATCAATCAAAAACAGGAAGAATATCTTATTAAAATTTTTTTATAAAATTGCTATTTCTTTACTGCTTATTGCATTTGAAATAAAAAATATTAAATAAGATCTATAATAAGCGGATGTTGTCAAATATTAAAATTTTAATTTATATTTTATATAGCTTATTATTTTAATATTCTAAAGATATTTTTTTATTTAACATTTTTTGCATTGTATTTAAATTTATCTTAATTTAATTAATAATAAGATTAATACTTCCATATCCCACATTATTAAATCTGTTTATTTTCAATTTAGAGTTATTCTTATTCTATTAAATTTATACAGGGTGTTAGTTATAGATTAATATACAGTTATATTATAAAAACTGTGAAAATTATCAACCTTTTTTAAATTTACAACTTTGTAAGTCTCCAACTATAAAAGATAGTAGGAAATTGAGATACTTATATGAAAGCCTATATCATTTCAGCTAGATACCGATATCTAAAGGAATCTTCTATGTTGTACATGGGCGAAGACGTTGTTATTAGTTAAACGTTAATGAAATTAATTTGAAGGTAGTGATCACGGAAACCTTTAGAAATAGATGACCATCCCTTTCAGAAGAATTTTTGGTTTATTTTGAATTCATTTCACCTTCATCCATTTCCATTCAGAAACATCCCAACGGCACACTCTGTATATGGTTGCTGTGTATAAATTGTGATGATTTAATTAATTAATTTTAATTAATTTTAATTGAAATATTTTTGAATTAAGTATAGTTTAAATTTAATTCTAAAATTTACATGTTCTCTAATGTTAGTTGTATATAAAATATTTTCTAGCAAACTTAAAGCATAGGTATGTCAATATTCTCCTAACATCATAAGATATTCTAAGGTCTAAAATTTCATTTTAAAAAGAAGTTTTGATGACAGTTATAAAATGTAATTACTTGTCTTACTTCATTCTATTATACAGATAAAAGTAATAAGTTATAAATCTAATTTGGTGTTTTTTTTAAGGAGTTATGTCTTTTGCTTAAAATTGAATAAACCACTTAAGGGTTAAAGAATTCAATTGAAGTTTGCAAGAACTTATGGTTTCTGCTATCTTGTCTTGTGTACTATAGATAAGTAGAGTATTCGAATAATCAAAAAGAAAGGGTACCTGAAGATTTTAATGCCTGTGGTCTATATTAATGTTATATACAAGGATTAAATAACGTTTAATAGTATGATCAAATCTTGAGGTTTCATTTATTTTTGATTATTCGAATGCTTTACTTATCTAAAGAACACAAGACAATGTTTATAAGGTTGGAATGGTGATATTATTAGAACTTCATGGTCAGATGTCCCATGGTATCAACTTAAGTAAGTAATCGACAAGAGCTTCAATAAACAGTTAATCTTAAGTACTTATATACTATTTGAATCTACTAGATATATATATCAAATTGATCATAATCAATAGTATTATTATCTCTTATCACCTGAAATTTCCTACAATAATACCCTACCCTTTTGTTTTAAAAAATCTAGTATACGGAAAAGTTAAACGGAAAACAATTTTATTTTATTTTTAATTTCTTTTAGAATTAATCGATATGCAAATTTAAATCTTAAAACAAAACAAAATCAAATAAAAAAGCGCGAAATATTCATTAAAAAACACTATTACTACGCTTCTATATTTAAATTGTTTTAAATTCTCGAGACTTTAAAAAACAAAATGGCAAAAAATGATTTGTAATTAAAGTACGGGTATACATGTGTATAATAAATTATAATGTATAAATGTGCATTAGTATATGAATATAAATAGTACACGATTATATCGGGTACATGCAACAAGGCCAAATGAAATAAAGCCAAATATCACAATTGAAATAAAACCAAAATCATAATTTCTTAATTTTCGGCTTTATTTCATTTTTGAGAATTTTTGAAAAAGAAATAAAGCCAAAAATATTTTAAACATGAGATAAATCAAAATTAGTATTGCCGCTTATTCCTGAATATTTATATATATATATATATAAAATTTCAGATTATAATTATGTGAATATACCAGATTTTCAATCAGGAGGGATTTTATATATTTATTAAAACGGGAATATTTGGTAAAACGGGAATTCGCTGATTTTGAATCCAACTCTAAAATCCATCCTAATTCAGATTGGCTTTATTTCAATTTTTCATATTGAAATAAGACCAAAATTTAAAAATTTGGTGTTTGGCTTATTTTCAAATATGATAATGAAATAAAGTCAATTGGCTTTATTTTATTTGGTCTTATTGCATGTACTCGATTTTATCTTAAAAATAAATCTCGTGATTTACTCAATGAAAAAGTTCCAGACAACACGAAATCGTTGATGTTTATTGTTTTTATTTTTAAAATATTTGAATTTTTTTTTTTTATTATAATTTTAAAGTAATTATTTTTTATATGCAAATAATTCAAAATTATTATAGAATTTAAATAAAACCACATTATGACCAATTATTAGAAAAATATGATAGAATAATATGTGGTTATTTAGTAAACAATATAGGAAATTTAGTTGTATTTAATGGAAATTGAAAATGGCATTTTTTTAATAATTTTAAGTTATATCAATTTCAATTCTAAAATGGATTACTTATTTAATTAAAAGATTTACAGCTACTTATACGATTACATATAAATCAAGTAATTAAAACAATATCTATAGTTATAATAACTAAGAATCTATCAAACAAAAATCCATCATTCTTAAGAACGAAAAGTCGAACTCCAAGTCAAAATTAGCCCTAAAGTAGACCACGTATTTAATGTGTAGCATTATAAAAGACTTGTGTATTCAAGTTTCGTCCCTAATTAATTTTTGAAGTTGAAAAGGACGGATTATCTGAAACGGATTTGTCAAAACAGGTTTAAGTACTCATATAGCAATAACAAAGTAACCAGTACTTAAATAACTTTATCCCTTTAATCCAAAGTGGGCATCCGCATATAGTTAGTTTTTGGAGTTATTTTCAGTTATAACAAATTACAATTGAGATAATTAAAGTACATTCCTTAAAATAGTTTACTGGTTTAGGATAAATACTTATGATTACTTATAAAATTACATAACATAATTCAAGTACTTTATACAAAGTGAACAGTATATAGGTGAAAAGAATTAGGTTTTGGAGTTATTTCCAGTTATAACAAATTACAATTGAGATCATTAATGTACTTTCCTAAAATTTATATGATTACTTCTTTAAAAAAATACTTATAATTACTAATACAATTACATAATTCGAGTAATTAATAGAAAGTGAGTATCAGTATATAGTTGAAAAGAATTAGATTTTGGAGTTATGTTCAGTTATAACAAATTACAATTGACATAATTAAAGTTAATCCCTTGAAATGGATTACTTGTTTAAGAAAATACTTACAATTACTTATACAATTACATAATATAATTCAAGTAATTCATTCACAATAATTAATTAAAGAAATACTTCAATTACAATATTAAGAACCTTCCAAAATCTAAATCTATTATTATTATAAACGAAAAGTCAAATTTTTAATAACTTTTCAAAGTTTCAAAAAAATTAAAATAACTAAGTTATTAAATAAAAAATATATATATATAAGATACTGTAGGTTTTGTGGTAAATATCATTAGCCCATAATAATCAATATATAATTGAATTCAATTCTATTATGATCAAAATCAACCGATTCATTGTACTTATAATAAAAAAATATTTTTGGTTTCTGATCTGACCATAAAAAAAAAATTCAATGAATCTTAAGATTTTAAACTATTCAATATTTTATATTTAAATATCTATAAAAGTATAATAATATTAATATGTGGTGAGGTTTATTTTCTTGACCAATATTTTTGTTCTACTTTTTTTTTTTTTAAGAAAATTATTTGATTGACTTTTGTTTTGTATATTGTACCTTTTCAGATCGGATCTTTATGGTTTATTAAATATAGAATTCGAAAATACAATTAATATCATTATTTTTTTTAAAAAAAAAGCTTGGATATTGAATTTATGAGTGAAATTTTTTTTTAAATAAGAAAAGAATGCAATTAAATTATGACATAAATACAATTATTAATATTAATATCAATTGATTTTAAAGCTTATTTTAATGATTTAATGGAATTATTGAATGTGAATCATATTATAATTAATAAATAGTACTTAATCATAGTGTTAATTTGTTAACATTTATTATTGTATCTATAAGATAGAAAGTTAGAAAAAATAAACGCGCAATATAAAGTGGTTTTTAGGAATTACATATCACTTAAGGTATTTTAGTGAGAAATTATATTTTTAATTAGTTAAGTGGTTACTTACATAGTTTCGAAATGTAATGAATTTAAATCTTTTTATATTATATAGCTTAGAAGATTTTAAAATTTATACCGGTATACTAACTATTTTGCTATAATTTTGAAAGCTTTTGGAGGTTTTGGTAAATTTTTTTAACAGGTGGTAGACGAAATCTCGAAAAGGTTCCGTTTGTTCAATGTAAGTTTTACAAAATGAGAAGAAATAAATTGCTGATAGGAAAAAATATGTTGGGAGAAAACTTTCTAGTATTGATTACTTTACGTTAGTACTCATAGCTGGTTTTAACTCACCGAGAAATTTGTACTCTTTAAAAGCCTCCTTGTGTTAATGTGCAAGTTTTTTTTAGAATATGGGTGCAAAAATATCGATTGTCATCCAGAGTAGCTTTATGAGTTATGGACTTTAACCAATCAAAACGATTCCCCATCGAAACTTTAGATTGCGTATGCATATGTACAGTATGCTTTTGATGCTAGTGATTAGAAAAGGAAGCTGAAAATACAGAGATCCAAAATTAGGGACAATGTAATATAAAGAAAAGAATTTGGTGGGATATTTAGAGGAAAGATTTAAATGTTCTCAATAAATTTTAAACCAGGGATAAAATATTAGTCCATTAAAGTGACTTGCACATGACAAACAAATTTGCATAAGCTATGCAATGTCATTTCAATAATAGTTTAATAGTGTAGGAATGACCATTTGTCGCATTACTTTTCCCAATTTGGATTTTAATTGTTTTATTTCTTTAGAACAGCTGTTAATTCCTATTAAGAAAAAGCTCAGTATTTTCTTTAACGTTGTCTTCCTAAATCTTATCGTGTCTCAAAATTGTTTTAATAAATATTTTTAATTTGAAATTTATTTTAGGATATTTAACTACTATAGTTGGTTCACTTAAATGCATTATTTCAATCATTACATTAATAAGATTAGTTCATAAAATCGGGGGATCAAATTTTCAAATTGTAATTATTTTCTAACTTCACACAAGTTAAAAAAATCCCTCTTGCAATATGTCAATATTTTTATATATATACCATCCAATCTTTTCAAAGTGACTCAAAACCTTTTGTAAATTATTAAAAATTTTTTCAATTACAAAAACAGGTTGGGTACTAAATGCCTAAGACAAAATCTTCAAAGAGCAAATCTTTAAGGTAAAATTCTCAAGACAAAAATCTCTAAAACCAAAACTCAAAAACTGAAATCCCCCAAAACTAGAATCTCTAAAGCCGATATACCCAAAAAACAAAAATTTCCGGTCTAGAATCTTGTGAGGGAGTAAGATTATGTTAAATATTCTATAAAAGACAAATAACTCTGATTTGAATTCAATTACAAAATATCGCCTAATTAAAAACCCCGCATATTTATATAAGTATGAATATTCTCGAAAATGAGGCGGTCTTAAAAATGTCGAGATTTCGTACTAGACCCGTTATATATAATATTAATTTTACTTTTTTTCAGTATAGGTTAATTTTAGTTCTATATTGTTGTTGTTTTTTAAGATATCAGACGTTCAATACAAATTAACAAGTTTTTCTTATTTTAATTATAAACTATAATATGCAAAATCATTTTTTCATTTACAGAATTTTAATTTTCATTTCATATTACAATTTACAAAATATAAAAAAAAACAAAAAGCAGAATTACAAATCAAGTTGAAAAACAATTTTGCATTTTTTACAAAAAATGTTTAAATTGTGATGCGACCTATTTACATTTATAATTTAAAAATAGCATTGAATGTGTCACGTGATGAAAAGCAATCGCTCTTAAACTTCAAATACTTAAGATTTTTCTTTTGCGATTTTGTAATTGAAAAAAAACAACAATAATAAAAAAACAAAAAAAAATCAAAAAAATTCGCGAACAATAAACACCTGTTGTCACTCATAATGAATTCCATTATAAGAATTGTGAATGTATATATGGATATTTGTATACGAATTTTTTAAAAAAAAATTAATCGCCAACAGGTGAATTGCTATAAAGTAGGTAACTAATAAGAATGCTGTTTTTTTAATTCGTGTTTTTTTTTTATTAAGTATCTATTAGAATTCGCGCTCGCGACTTTGTTTTTTTGTGGTGACTTTTTATTAAATGCAAGTTTTCGAAATTTATAAGAATTTAGTTTTTTGTGTATGTGTGGTATGTAGGCGCAAATTGAGGTTAAATTAATTATATATGCTTTTATAAATGCGTGTATACAATGAAGCATTTAAATTACAAAATTGAAATTAAAAGTAAAAATTAAAATTAAGTAATTGAAAAAAAAATTATAGTAATTCTTTTCTAGTAATGAATTTGTTTTTAGAAGTAGTCTTATTTTTTTTTTTTAATTCTTTTGTTAAATTAATTGGAATATAGGTATATACATGTGTACCTGTAAGTTATTACCTTTTGTTAAGATAGAAACTTCTCTCAAGGTTCAAATGTTTTTGTTTTTAGTTTTCAGTTTTTTTGTGTGGATTTTTTCATTTGTTGATTTATTTTTAAGGTTATCTTTAATTAAAAATGGTAACCATAGAGATAAAAAGCCGTATCTTATTGTTTAATTTTAATTAAATATTAATTAACCTCTATATATATAAGAAAATTATGTTTGATATTTTAATAATTACTTTTTGAGCAGGGGGTGGTAAAATATTTTAATATTGTAGGTGGGTGGGTGGAATTAAGAACTTAATTAAAAATTTAAAATAAATTTATAAAATAGCATGATATAAAAAGAATTTATGTATCTAAAAGGTACACAATTATTTAAAAATATTTATTTTTATAAATTTAAATTACAAAACTTAAAGTAGTATAGAGTTATATATTTTACATTTGATCTTAATCCTACGCTTTTTTTATACATAGAAACATGGATACTATATACACATTAGAAATTATAATATTTTTTAACCTATATAATATGATTTTTATATCTAAAATAATTTTGAGTATTTTCATTACAATTAATTTTAAAAAAGTAATTTTAAAGCTTGGTTTACAGTTTAAATTAAGATGAAAGTATTTGTACTTATTTTGGGGTCTGAGCCGTCTGAGGTTTTAGAAATGAGAAAAAGCCCTAGTCGATATCAGAGTTGGTAGATTTGATTTTCGACTCTGCAGCCCTGATCAAATATATCCCTGTTTTCATATTTCCTCATACTTTCTCTAAGCATTTATATATTATTGATAAGCGCTTCAAATTTAACTTCAGTAATAGGTTTTTTTTTTATAAATATTAAAAATAAATAACAACTTTTTAATTATTCTGAGATTTTTATATACAAGGCAGCTCTTGTATGTGATAAAGTATATTAAATTGTATAGTTGACTTATCTATTTGTCAAACCAAAAGAAACCCCTTCGCATGCATTTTTGTAAACGCATCAAATGCAAACGCACCTTAACACTTATCTCATTATTTTTGCTTAATATTCTTTTAATGTATTAATTCTTATATTTAGTATGATCTTATACTTCATGTTGATTTGTTCATTAAATTTATTTTTAGTTAATAATAAATGTAATCTTCTTAAAAAAATATACAACACTGACAGGCGGTAAAAGATAATTAAAGCGATTCAGTAAATCGTATTAAACGTCATAATTTAAATGATGTATGAAGAAAAATCTATAAACAAATGTCTAAAAACCATTTTGGTATATGAACTATATAATGTAATTAAATATTTTTAGCAGTGCTGTCACTTCATTGTTGTGAGAGAGTAGTAAAATTTAAGAAAAAATGTAGTACAATGGTACATGTACAAATTTAAGAAAAAATGTAGTACTCATTCTTTTATGTGAGCATTATACTACACTTAATAAAGCTGTATTTTTGAAATTTTGCCAAAAGTAATTAACCGGATGATATAATGTATATGTTACGGTCATACGGGTATCCCAGAGTTGACACAGTCTACTCTACTACACTCTTTCTCATTTTTTTAATAATTATAATGAAAGTAAAAACGCTGATGAAGTTAATTTAAGATATTTTTCTTTCATTAAAATTTATTTTTAATAAAGAATTTATGGCACATGTAAATAATCGTAATTATTTGATGTGAGATGTTTTATTAGATTTTAAAATTGTTTTTGAACGCTAAAAGATATTTTTAAATAATTTTGTATATTTTCATCGCGGGAACATGTTGTAAATTGTATATACAAGTTCAGTGAGTGAATTCAAGTTATTCAGTGAGTTTTTTTATTAAATTATTATGTTTTTTACGTACATTTTTTCTTAAACTTATTTGGAATTTGTTATACTTGTGCTGAAGCGCTTGAATACTTATATATTGTATTTTGATCTTTTGTATTTTATATATACTTTGTATTTTATAAGTTGTTAAAATATATTCATATTTTGAAGTATGAATATTTTTTTATATTCCTTTTCCACTCCTTTAAGGCTTCAGTTTCTTTAATCGTTATATTCACTAAGCTGTTGGTTACCCGGCAGTAGTTATTGTATAAGATTATGAATACGTAAATGTTACTTTTGTGCGCCATCTTTTACCCTACCCAAGAGTTATTTATATATTTATATTAAATCGTATCTTATATTATGATATTAACTATTCTATTACGATAAAAGCATCATAGATGCAGTCAATAATTTTATTTAATTTTTTTAAATCACTAACACCTATCTAAGCCTATTATATAATAATATCGGAATGGTGGCGTACTGGTTTGGGCTTCGGTCTTTCAATCGAAAGGTCTCGGGTTCAAACCCTGGCCGGATAATGTCTAATAAAAAGTATAATTAATAACATAATATTATTATTATATAGGGGATTGCTTTTAAATAAATAAATAATATAAAAACATTATAGTATAATTAAATAAATATATAGTATAAAAGTATATATACTATAGTATTGGTATAATATAATAATAGTATCCTAAACGATAATGGTCTGAATGATTGAAATCTAGGTATATAAAAGATTCAGGAGCCATGAATCCAGTCCTTATACTATATCTTGCGTACTCTTCAATGTGCGATAATAAATTTTTGACACTAAACTATTTTTTTATTACTTGTGCTGTTTTATCATTTATTTATGTTAATCTCCCTCTAAATGAATTTGTTAATTCATAGTAATTTGAAGTTAGTTCATAAATATTGCATACTTTAAGGTGAAATCTTTAATTTCTACAACTAAGAATAAATAGCACCTAAAACCAAAAGTGATTGTCAAATCATATAAAGTGATAATGAAATTAAATCAAATCAATTATTTTGGTAATCAATTTGGAAACTTTAAAGTTACATACATATTATATAACAGTAAATTATTATAAAAGAAACTCTAATTAGTGTATAGAAGGGAGGGTAAAGAATCACGAACCTAATAATTTCAACTTAATATACACCCATAATAAAAATATGATTTTATTAAAATAATAATCAAAATATAAAAAGTACTTAAACAAAACACAAGTACCTTCTTTATCTTTCAAGTACATTAATCAAATAAAAGCTAATAAAAAATTTTTTTTTCAATTTTGACATTATCATGCTGATTATTTTTATTTTTGATTTTTTTGTATAGAAACGATTTTAATGCGTTAAAATATTTTCTTAAGTTAGAAAGAAAATAATAATTAATTTTTATGAATAATAAATTACAAATTTTCTTATTAAAAGTTATTTTACTATATTGTATTTATATTTTTTTTCAAAATAGTGCCACAAATACTTACAGAAATATATTTGAATTAATTACTAATATTTCTTATGTACTGTAGTGTCTAGTGAAAGTATAATCATGATTTTACTAAATTTTTAATATTTATTTAAATTTTACATATTTTTTATACTATTTATAATTAATTTTAATTGATAAAATAATAATATTAAATATGAATTTAATATAAATAAAATAAAAATTAATTTGAAATGCGGTGATAATAAATATAAAATTATATCATTATTTAGAAAACGGGTTGGGTACAAAATCTCGCGTTTCAAAATCTCGTATAATCCTGCCTGTAAAAAATCTCGTATAATCTTGTCTATTAATTCAACTCTAAAATTCCTCCTAGTTAAGAATCTTTCATATACATATATACACATATTCTGTAAAGGCTTACAATCCTGATTTTGTATCTAATAAAAAATATACATATATACACATATTCTGTAAAGGCTTACAACCCTGATACAAATAATACAATATAATACATGGGGTACAAATAATACAAAATCCCACTTAAATACAAATTTCAATCTTAAAACATTCAAAAATATTTTAAAATAGTGGGGGTTGACGTCTTCTAACTCCACTAAAGAAATTATATTGAAACTCTTATTTTGAAACCAACTTTAAAATCGCTTCTAATTATATTTCTTACATTAATACGTGAACTGCAAAACTTTTAAAATAGCGTATGCTGAAGCCCCCAAGCTCGAGCTAAACAAATTATTAAAACCCTGAAACCAACTCCTAATATATATAGTATACCAACTACAAAATTATAAAAAATGCGAGATTTTGCAACACGAGATTTTGAAATCTAGATTTTGACACGCGAGATTTATAAAAGCACGAGATTTTGATACACGAGATTTTGATTCACGAAATTTTGATACGCTCATCCCTTAGGAAATTTATTAATGTTTCTGTGTTAATGTTATAAATATTTCATTAAATTATAATCATTAAAGTATTAAGATTTATTTAAAAAAATTTCACCTCATGATAATATACTATTTAACAAAAAAATCTGTCTATATGTAACTATAGTAACGATATTTCAAGAAATTTTATTAAAAACTCTTAAGTATGTTAGTTGGTTTGGTATATTAAATATACATTAGTGAAATTTGCAAGTTAATCAATTTGAATTTACAAATTAGAAATATAATGCTAATTAAAAATGTATTAAACAGATGTACAATCATACTACCATATTAAATCGATTATTAGGTACAAAAATTTAAAAAAAAAAATTACAGAATTAATAATTTATATACAGAATTTGTAATAGAACTCCGATTTTTTTTGCATATTTAAGATAATAATTTTATTAGAAGTAGTTCAATATCGGATATGTTATATCAGTTGGTATGTTATTCTTCAAAACAGTTTATTAGGTTCTAGGTTTAGTTTCTAATGCAATTCAATTTAAAAAAAATTTCTTTTTTCATAATATTTCCGACGGTAACATAGGGCTTCCACATAAGACTTCTCCTCCATTCATTTCTATTTAACGTTTTTCTTTTTATTTCCGACTATTTTTTTTCGAATAGATAACCATCTTCTTGAATTTTTCTTCTGCAAGGTATTTTCTATAATTCAACATTTCTTTTAGGAATTCCCAGTCTTCTTTTTTGGGGATTGTTTTGTCATTTACTAAGACTCTTCATTTATAAATCTTTTTGGCAAAAATATGTGACATTTATAAATTCCCAGGTATTTATTTACAAAGGCTTGTAGTTTCCAAGGGTTCTTACATATTAGCCATGTTGCACTGCCGTATAACATTGCGGTTTCACTCATTTTTTTTTTTTTTTACGTGGATTGGTGGGAATCTTCGAAAGATACAAACTTACCCGTAGCAGAAGTGTATGCCGGATTCTTACCGACTAAACCCCACCCTTCCCTTATTAAAACAAGTCGAACTGACTAAAAATTTTCTGCTATCTTTGGTTTGAGTATAGGTTTTGTGTACTTTCCGTTGGGAAATCTGTACTTTATACTATATTATCTAAAAGTCTTTTTCTTTTAAGCCTTTCTGTTATAATCTGACTATTTATTAACTGAGCAGCTTCAATATTTATATGCCCTTCTGTACTTGTTAATTTAGACTTATGCCCTAAGAGCCTTTTCTCTATATTTATTTTCACTCGTCTATATTCGGTTTCACCCATACACTAAAAGTGCTAATGTTGGCTCTACGTTCTATATGGGAATGGACTTCCATTCCAGACGATTGTTTCCCCGACGATTTTCAACCTTCCCAATGAATTTCCGACTTTTAATGGATGCACTTCAGCTTTCACCATTGGTTAATATTACTCTTATCATTCGGGTTTTTTAAACCTTGACCTACTGGTATATTAGAGCTTGCCTTCTGTTGCTATAGTGATTTAATTTACCTTTTATATCTTTACTAAAATCTCTCATTAAAAAAAATTTAAACCAAATTAGTACAATTACCAGATATAATTAAAATTCATATCAAATTTTCATTTAATGTTATTTATTAATACAAAAATATTCTATGTAAATAGTTCTTATATATAGTTCGTATATATAATATACATAATTTTATTTTTTGTCATTGTTTTCATCTATATGTATATTTTTTGAATTGCTTTCCATGAAAAAAAATGTAAGTTGAAATGCTGTTAATATTGTTTCACATGTATAATTTGTTAAATGTAAAATTGTTTCTTTTCCAAATGCATAAAATTTATTAATTGTAAAATCTAAATCTTCCAATTTAATTCCTATTAGATATGTTTCCAAAGATTTCTGTAATGAATTTTACAAAAACAAAAAAAATAAATAAATCAGTATTTATAAATTAATTAATTAAATTTTAAAATATAAATTTTTGGGTATTGGGCATCTAAAATACGAGTAATTTCAATATTGGATTGTATAAAATCCAAATTGGAAACGGAAAAAATCAAATGAATTGTTTACACTTAAGATATTATGATAATTTTACGATTATAAACTTATTATTAATTAATAGAGACTAAGAAATTTTAATTAGCAAAATTTAACTAATAGTTTGTATCTTACCAATGACGTAGTGGTAAAGACGCCGCCTTTCATGTGGAAGGTGTCGGGTTCAAACCCCGGTCAGATCATATCTAATAAAAAAAATATCGTAAAATTGTATTTCATAACCTTATACAATAGCTACAGCCGAGTAATCAACGGCTTAGTTGGTATTATGATTAAAGAAACTGAAGCCTAGTTTAAAATAAACTTGGTGAATGCCGTATACTCCTTATAGTAGTGGAAAAGGAATAAAAAAAAAAAAAAAAAAAAAAAAACTAATACATAGTTTATATATCTTCTGAGCTTTTTGAGCTTAATACCCCAAAATTATGTAAGTGTACAAATATCTGTGCCCTATTTCATAAAACGTGACAATATAAATTCAGATGTATCAAAAGTTTTTAAAAATAAAATTGCCATACTAACAACTTTGTCAAATTTTCGCCTTGTCAATATTTATGAAATAGGGCCCAGATATTATTAATAAATCTTAATTTATACTTATTTACATTTTTATAATTTCCTTTTAATTTTTTATTGTAATAAATAGATGTTGCAATATTTAAATGAATTTCTGGTAATAAATATAATGTCTCTTTTATATTTCCAATTAATATAAAAATAAATATTAATATTAATATATTAAATATATTTTTCTTTACATATAATATTATAAATTCATTTATTTTTTCAAAAAATTCTTTATTACCAGTGAAATATATTTTAGAACTTATAAGTGGATAAATTAATTCAAAACTTTCTATTAAATTTATAATTATAATTAATATTATTTGTTTTTTAATTATTAATTGAAATTTTTTATATAATTTTATTAATAAAATACGTTTTGTAAATACTTTTATATTTGTAAATTTTTTTAAATTTAAATTTATTAAAAAACTATTTTTTAATATTATTAATAATAAAAACAGAATTTCATTTTCATTTTGAAATAATATTATAAAATATAATGTATAAAATATTCGGGATAATTTTTCTGATTTTGATGGTGTTGCAAGTAAATTTATATTTTCATTTGTTAGAAATTTAATTTGATACCAAATTTGAAAATTTTTAATTATTATTATTAAAAATATACATTTATTAAATAATAAATTATATTTATATCTGATTAGTTTTAATTTTTTTAAATATTTCATTAAATTATTAAACAATTGCCAATACTTTATACAAATAAATGAAATATATAAAATAAAAATGGGTTTTATTATTAATAAAATAAATATTTCTTTTAAAAACATTGGAAATTCATTTGTTATTAATGCTATACTAATTATCTCATAAATTGTATCAATTAATGTAATTAATGTTAATACTGTTAAAATAATTCTTTTAATTAATATAATTATAATTAATTTAATATTTTTATTTAAATTAATTGGTAAACCAATAATAATATATAATAAATTTACAAAAATATTAATCATTATATTAATATTATGAGTAATTTTTTTCTTTTTTTAATAATATGTACTATTAATAATATAAATATAGTATGAAAGCGGTACTATAACTAATTTAAAACAATTTTTATTAAATGGGATTAACTAATAATTAGTATTAATATTGAAAATTAATTTTCAAAGAAAATTTAATATGAATAATAAAAGTATTTTAAATTGAATTATGAATTGTAATAATATTATAACATTCTTAAGTTATTGTTATTTTTAATAATCGAATGGTTATCCTAAAATAATAGTGGGTTAGTGATTCTTATTCTTTGAAAATATTCTGTCGGAGTAATTTATACTTCAATAGGGAAAAAGTTAAACATTTAAAAATTATATTAATAGTCTTAAAAACATAGTGGGTGTATGTTAATGTAAATATGGAAAGTCAAGTAAGCTATAATTGAGGAGCATGAATACGTGCGACATAAAATTTTACTTCTACTTTACGTGGAAAAGTGGATTAATAATAAATTGATTGTCAATTTAATCAAAAATTCGATAATTATGAGTTGTGAGTTATTTCGTTGGGTGTTATTTCGTATACATCCCAATTGATTATCTTGATCCAAGTTAACCAGTCAAAACTGTCGTCGGAATGTCCTTTAACGTGTTACAAATCACTGGTTAGAAGGCAATTAATTAAATATATATTATATTTGTATTGTTTTTAACAGAATTTTCAATTGTAGAAAAATAGAGGGAGTGAAAGTGTTTAAAAAAATTGTAAATTTGAAAAAAAAATTACCTAACTGAATCTAATTTCATTAAAATATAAAAAAAAATTACAAATGAAAATAAAATATAAATAAATTATATAATGATTTATAAACTGGAATAACTAAAAACTAAAATATCACAAATTAATAGTTTTAAAATAACAAATTAATAGTTTTCATATAATCAAAATATTAGTAAAAAGGTTTTAAAGAGTCTTTAATAAAACTTCTACAAAAAGGACATAACAATTTAGAATGATTTTTTAAAAGCGCTTATTAGGAGGGATATTGAAGGGATATTAGGAAGGAACCAGATTATACATATAAATATTGAGCTTATGTTTATTCCCCATATTTTCCGCGCTAACGAGGATGCCGGCACAAATCTGGCGCACCATTGGCGAAGCGGAATCGCGGTCGAAAATGCATGCCAGCCGCGAGCGAATTATTTACCAGGTACGGAGAAGACATAATACTACCGTATAAATTCAGAGTGATTTTTATAGCTGGTTACGAGATCAGTGTTATGGCCTATCTACAATGACGCTCTTATTACGGAATCAACAAAAGAGTAGGGTGTCCACAATGAAATGTACATGACAGCGTTTTTTGATATTGTTTTGTTAACAAATTTCGTAAATTAAAAAATATTCAATAGTTTAAAGTTTATTGTATAGCTATATTTTGAATGATGATTTGATATTATTTAAACCAAGATAGAAAAAAAATTAATAATTTTACTAATTTTTTATTCTGATAATAAATTTTTTTATTTTTCAATAAAAAATGTTTTTTAAAATTCAATTATTTAACATTTGAATACGCAGACAAAGCGAAAAAGTTAAAAGTTAAACAATGACTGCGTAATACTGCGATATGGCTGCGTCTATTGTAGACACTTTCATATAATTCAATACATTTAACATAGTTTGGCAGATACATGCGTGTAAAGAACGAAACGAAAGCATTAATTGTAGATAGGCTATTATGCAATTTTCCCACGAGATTGATTTTGTAACCGACTATAAAATCCCTCTCAATTCAAAATTTCGCATACAATACTATTTAAATATTATCAATACTAATTATAAAGTCCCTCCAAAATTCAGAATCTTGGGTATAAATAATATATGAAATGCACATTCTGGAAAAAGGGAATACGCTAACTTTTAATTTAACATTTGTAATCATTAAATTTCTGTATTAAAAATTAAAGGGTTAAGTTATATATGTTTTAAATAATAATTTTTATATTAATAAAATATTTTATACTATTTCATATAAAAATATATTCTTTAATGAATCGTATTTGAATACTATTATCATTTTGTACCAAGAACTAAATGACAGTTTTTCAGTCACACGCATAGATTTACTTCAAGCAATATTTAATGTTATTATAAATGCGCTTGACAATGGGAGTTGAATCTTCGCTTCACTTATTACTTTAAACCCAGCTTTATTTAATAATGAATTTGAAGTGTATCTATTGTTATAAAACTATAGAATTATTTAATCCGGTTCATTCATATCAGTTTGCATCTATCATACGTCTAAATCGATGGGTTACAAACGGGGAGGAAATTATATAATACATGTGATGCATTTAATAATATATATATGTATAAATTTATTCAAAATAGATTTAAGAAAATATTTTGATTATTTATTTAAGACTTAAATTAATTTTATACAGACATTTATTTATTAATATTAATCTTAAATTATAAAGCCGGGATAAATTTATAGGAAAATGGAATAACAATTGCAACTAATATAAAAGATAATAAAGTTAAAATAATATTAATTACATAACTCAAAATTCCATTTACAGTTCTCTCTTTAACACTATAACATCCAAATATTTTATATTCTGTATTAATTAATTTACGTTTTAATAAATATATTTCGACCTGTAAAAAAAACAATATTTAAATAATTTATTTAAATTAGTATAATTTTATATTTTAAATAATAATTTTTGCATATCCCAATATATATTATATATACTTACATAATTTATGTTATTATTTTCTGTTAACATTATATTCAATTCATTTTCTGATGATATTTTTAATTCTTTACTTATATAACCAATCATTACTATTAATATTAATGGAATAAGAATTTTTACAAAAAATGATGAAAATATCATTAATATTTCAATTACAGAAAGACTGATTTTAAGTTGAATATTAAGTGAATTAATCCATAAAAACATTAATGCATTCGGTAATGATAATGCTAATGTTATAAAATGTTCAAAAATTAATATTTCAATTTGTAAATATAATATTTTCTTTAAATTAATATATAATTTATATAATTTACAATTAAATGAAATGTATTTTTTTATTTTAACAAATTTTTCATTATAAAAATTTGTATTTAATAAATTTAAAATATAAATAAATTCTTGTAATATGTATAAAATTTCATTTTCCAATTCAAATATAATGAAAAATAATAAAAATTGATGTATTTTACCATTAAATGTAGTATCAATTACATTTATTACTAATAATTGACTATCTGTTAAAAATATATATATATTTGAAATAAATTGTATTAATTTAATTAAAATTAAAATATATTTAATATAATTATATCTACCAATTATTTGATTTCTTCTAGTATTATAATTATTAAATATTATTTTATATTTTTTCAAATCTATATAAATTAATTTATAAAATTTATATTTATAAATTTGTATTATATACAATATTATAATAAGAACTGGTCTATTTAAAACAACTAAATAAAATAATAAAGAAACTAATAAATTATCTAAGGAAATTAATAGAGCAATATCATCATATGCTACAGAATAAATAGTATGAATTGTTTTTAATATAAATAAATATATTATTAAATAAATAATTTTTTGTATTAAATTAAATAAATCATTTTCAGTTGATATTCCCAAAATTAAATAAATATATTTCATTATTTGTTAAGAGAACAATATATTTTTTTAATAATAAAAATGAAGACAAGTCTAGCTTTTTCAAGATATTATTTTAATTTAATATTATAAAATAAAAATATTCTAAATGAAATATTTCAAATAAAATATATAATAAAAAAAAAAAACAATATTAATTTTTATGATTGATATTTAATTTGATTAAAAAAACAAAAAAATTATTTGAAAAAGTATAAATTAAATTACTTTAATAAGTTTTCAGATCGTATGTTTAATAAAAAGTAATTTTATTTCAATTCCTCTTTACGATCAAATATAATAATAGTATTATTTAATTAAATAAATGTAATAAATAGTATTGGTATGTACTGTAATATAATCTAATAACGCTATCAAAACTTAATAATGGGTTTAGTAATCAATGGTTTTATAACATTGCATTATATTATCACTTATGATATGTAATATTAATCAATAAGTACTTGTAAATAAATAAAATTGACACATGTAATAATTGACAGTTATAAAGGTAAAATTTTTGACATTTACCTTTATTGAAAGTTTTAATACTATTATAAGGCGTTTGTTTTTTTTTTTAATTTGAGCAGAGCATGAACTGTCAAAAAAAAAATCTGAGAGCACACAGCTTGTGATTCGTGTTTTTTTTTTTAAATCAACGCTCAGACGTGCTCTACGTGCTCAGTTTAAATTTTTCTAATACAACTGAAGCAAAATAAAGAGCAAAGACATTTTGAGGTTTGTTTAAGATTATACTTGTAAAATAAAAGTCAAAATGTTTTGTTTATTTTATCCATTTTAAATTAAAATTTTTGACAATTTAAAACGTAGCTAAAATAAAAATTAAATTTCTTTTCAAATCGTGTTTTTTTATTAAATCTGAGCGCTCTGAGCGTACTCTGCTTATACTCTGCTCAGATCTATGCTCAGATTTAAAATAAAAACACATAGAATGCAATCAATTCTCCATTACACCAAAATGATATATTGTAAAATTAGGTATCGTAATATTGAATAAATATTTATGAAATATGTATGTCAATTTTGATATACATATTTAATTAAATTTTTAGAATTGTACAATTCATTAAATAAACTATTATTAAAAAATATTTTTGTGAATTTAAATATATGTGATACATTGTTGATGAAATTCAACTGTTAGGTTGTCCTTATAACTGCTGTCTGTACGTAAGGTAAATGCTGGAACAAGAGGAATGTTATTCTAAAAAAATGGGAACACTACACAAGTGAGAATATTTAGAAAATATGTAGTCTTTTTATTTGAATTGATCCTAACGAATTTATACCCAACTCCTGTATAAATGAGATATTAGTTTGTATAGAAATTACATCATGGAAAATGTATTAAATTGCAAGAACACAAATTAATATTTGGTCAATGATTGGCCAATATTTGAGATTATTATTTTAAAAATTTAAAACTATTTTTAATTTATTAGTTTCTTTATTAATTATTTTTCAGGATTTAATATACATTTTTGCAGTTTTTTTCAAATCGTATTTTTTTATTAAATGTGAGCGCTCTGAGCGTTCTCTGCTCGTGCTCTGCTGATTTACAAAATTTTATTTAAAATTCATCTAATTTATAAAAAAAATATAAAAGTCCAAATAACATTTGAATTGTTGTTAAAATTGTCACTATAATATAATCAAAAAATTCAATCACTGATTGCTCTTTAAGTGTATAACAATTAAATATTTTAAAATCTGTATTTATTAATTGATTTTGTAAAATTTTAATTTCAATCTAAAAAAAATAAATAGAAAAATTAAATAAAAATTAATATTATCTATTTAAAACTTACCTGATCAGCTTTATTATATACTTTTAACATTATATTTAATTTATTTTCTGGTGATAATTTTAATTCTTTACTTATATAACCAATTAATGTAATTAATATTAATGGTATAAATAAACTATGTATTGTTAAAATTATTGCAATTAAAAATTCACATTCATTATATGCTAGGGACCAACTATCTTTAAAAAATATTTTAATTACTATTGAATTAAAAACATAGGGTAAATGTATTAAAAGAGTTTTAACAAAAGAATCAATTATTAACATTACAATAATTATAGATATTATTTTATTAAATTTTTTATATAAATTTTGTAATTTAATGTATAAAAATAGAAATTTATTCAGTTTTTTAATATTTTCTTGTCGTAATTGTGTATTTAATAAATTTAAAATATTAATTAAATTCATTAATAAATATAAAATTTCATTTTCAATTTGAAATATTAAAATAAATAAAAAAAATTGATATATTTTACCATTAATTGTATTGTCAATTGTATTTGTTAATATTTCATTATTATTTGTAAATAATGTATATAAACTTTCTAATAATTGTATTATTTTAATAATATATAAAATATATTTAAATTTATTATATCTACCAATAATTTGATAATTATTTATATTTGAATTAATGCAATATAAATTAATTTCTTTTAAATTTTTGCAAAATAATTTAAAAAATTTATAATTATTAATTTTAATTATAAATGTAATTAAAAATATTAATGGTTTAAAGAAAATTATTAAATATGTTCCGATATATGCAAAAAAATGACTTTTATAATATTCAATATACAATGTATTATATGCTATAGAATATCTTTTATTTATAGTTGATAATGCATATATAAATAAAATTAATTTAATTATAAATTGGAAAAAATTAAAAAAATTATTTTCATTTAAAATTCCTAAAATTAAATATAAATATTTCATTATTATAGATTAATAATAATTTAATTAATCTAGAATTAGTATACAGCGTTTAAAATTTAACTGAATATTAAAATATCTATTAAACAGTTAATATCTGGGCTTGGAAGAAGTTGTAATTTTTAAACCCATTAAATTTAAATTAAAATCGATTTAATTTAATTTATTAATAAATAAAATTAATCAATTTAATTTTATTTATTAAAATTAATTTAAATTAATTTTAATAAATAAAATTATTAAAAAATGTATGACAGTGTATAAAACAATGGGTATGTTCAAAGGAGCTCCATTGTTAAATAATATTTTAATTGAATTAGATAAAACTCGAGTTTACGACAAATTAATTTGATATATTGATTAAGAAGAAATTGGATTAAAAACAGGCGCACTTCTAATATTGATCCATTCATCTTTTCTAAATAATTATATTATTAATAAGGTTTTTTATTATTAGTAATATGTAAGAATTATAACGAGTTTTAAATATACGCTCAAAAACATTTCTTAAAATTTAAATATTAAATACAAATTAATGTATATGTAACTTGGCGTTCTAAAATTAAAACCAAATTGTATACATATTATATTAAAAATACTAAAAATATGATTTAAGAATTTGCATAGTTTTAGGATAAATTCTTTGAAAATTTTTCCTATTTTTGCATAGTTTTAGGATAGTGTTTTTGAAAATGTTATTTTTAATTTAAGATTTTGGCATAGATTTAGGATAAAGTATTTGAAACTGTTCACTAGTTTTGCATAGTTTTAGGATAAGGTTTTAAAGATTATTTTGAATATAAGATTTTTGCATAGTTTCAGGATGAAGTCTTTGAAAACGTTTAATTCACGATTTTTGTACTTGTACTTGTAAGATTTACAAAAATAAATATGGGGCGTGACATTATTCGTGGAGGCGTGATATTATTCGTATGGGACGTGACATTATATATATTATTATAATGGGGCCCAAAAAATAAATAATCGATGCATTAATAGTTAATCTAAGACACTAACTATGTTTATAACATTTTTAGCAACACTTCTTATTATACAATATGTGTATATTAAATAAATATATAATTGTTTAATTTTTTTTTTATTAAAATATTTTAAAATAAATTTTTATTTTTTTTATTTTCAGATTTAATTAAGTATAAATTTATCTACTCATTAGCATTTAAAAAACAATTAAACACACACAAACACAACCAAAATGTCTAATAAATTAGTATCAATAGTATTATCAATATTAATAGCATTTAATAAATGGAATTTAATAAATACATTACCAAATGGTGCACCAGAATCGGTATGTCAAACAATGTTACCATTTCATGGTGGTGGTATACCACCACAAAATCAAGCATCACCATTTCGAATAGAAAGAACATCACCGATAATTGGTCAAGGACAAACATTACGTCTTCAAATTGCAGCAGATCCACAAGAATTAATATTTGAAGGTTTTATGATACAGGCAAGAAGTACAAATCCACCATATCAAATTATTGGACAATTTAGTGACACACCGGAAGGTTCTGTAAAATTAATGAATTGTAATGGTGTTGCAACATCAGCAACACATTCTGATACATCACAAAAACGTTTGCTGAGTTTAGAATGGAGTGCACCAGTTGATTTTCTCGGAGAAATTGTATTCAAGTAAAAAAAAATAACATTTTTTTTGTAAATGTGTAGTTCTTAATATTAATTTTGTTTTTGTAATTTGTTTATAGTGCAACAATTGCTCAACAATATCATCAATTTTGGACTGGTGTTACATCAGAACCAGTAAGAGTTGTTAAACGTGAAGCAATACCACCAAGCGTTATTGGAATTCAAACTACTACTAGACGGCCAGTAACATCAACTCCGGAGGTGGTTTTTACACCAGAAAAAGTTGAAGCTGTAAGTATAGCTATAACAAATTATATATAAGACGTTCTTAGAGTAATGTCAATGCCTTTTTTAATATACAGCCCAAAGAAGTCGATCCATTCTATCAAGGATGTGGAAAAATTAAAACATGTTTTGGTCTACCAGATGGATGTTTAAAGGACCAAAAATGCACAGCTGTATCTTCAATTTTAGTACGTGGGGAAAATTATGAATTTGAATTGAAATCATCTCTACGTAAGTAAAATACATTTGAACTTAACGTATAATGTATTATTGAATGATAATTAATAATAATTTTTTTTTAAATTTACTAGCGGATGTAAAATATGTTGCTATTGCTTTTTCAACTGATGCTAAAATGGGTGATGATTTAGCAATGGAATGTGTTCAAGAAGGTAGTGCAGTTAAATTATATACATCATGGTTATCTGGTAATCCTAATTATGCTGCATCCAGATTAGGAGTGGTAAATTTTTATATACAAAAAATTTAAATATAAAAAATTAATTATTGTGATTTTAAAAAAATTGTAGCCTCAAAATACAGCACGATTGATAACTTCATCATATGTTAATGGTGTTTTACATTGTAAATTCCAAAAAGATCCAAGAACAACAGTAAATGGAAAATTTATTGATTTCATTAAAAATCAATATCATTTATTAATGGCAACTAGTAGTGTATTAAAGGAAACTGGTGTTGGTTATCATATGAATAATCGTTTGGCAACTGGATCACCATTTACATTATCTGTTGTACAAGATTTAAGTGGTGCTTCAACATTATTATTACGTATACATGGTGCATTTATGGTTGCTGCATGGATTGGTTTTACATCACTTGGTATAGCATTGGCAAGATATTTTAAACAAACATGGGTTGGAAGTCAACTTTGTGGAAAAGATCAATGGTTTGCTGTAAGTGAAAAATTGATTTTATTATATTATCTTATTATTTAATTAATATATTTAATTTTTTTCATTTTATACAGTGGCATAGAATTTGTATGGTAACAACATGGTCCTTAACAATGGCTGCTTTTATTATAATATTTGTTGAAATTGGTGGTTGGTCAGGTGATGCTAATCCACATGCAATACTTGGTTGTTGTACAACAGCATTATGCTTTTTACAACCAATTGGTGCATTATTCCGTCCTGCACCAAATTCTAAAAATCGTCCAATATTCAATTGGTTACATTGGCTTGGCGGAAATTTAGCCCATATATTAGCACGTATGTTTTTACTTTTTTAAAATTTATATTGAAAGTTATATTTACTTCGTAACTTAAAATTAAATTAATTAAAATCATTAATTTTTCATTTTTAAATTTTAGTTGTTACAATTTTCTTTGCTGTTAAATTAACAAAAGCTGAATTACCTGAATGGATGGATTGGATTTTAGTTGCATATGTTGCATTCCATGTCTGCATGCATTTAATATTCTCAGTAAGTTATTCAATTTAGTTTTAGAAACGGGTTAAGAAGGTTTAATAATAAAAATATAAGGTTTGTATAAATTATGCTGAAAAGTTCTACGTTTTTGGTTACCAATATGAGTTTAGCTTTTCTGAAAAGACTTGATACAGCTATTGTATGTACAGATTTGTTTTAAGGCGCTAGCCAGTTTTTAGATTGAAAATGAAGCTGTAGAAGTTTATTTTAAAACGATTTAAGTTGTAAAATAAAGAATTTCTATCAGAGGGATGCTCTTGAGATGACAGTATGTTTCACGCTCTCAATTTAGCATTGCTCCATAAATGGGAATAAATGGGTTTTAATTATGTAACTAAGTTCTGATGGAATACGTTGGCTGCGATGGAATACGTTTGGTTTTAAAACCTGTTAATTATTAAGAAATCAAAAAAATTCTGGGGCATTGTAGTTATTTAAATAGATGAAGAGTTCTAAACTTCGTACTCTAATAATGTTCAAACTTTAACAAAATAAATTAAGTGAAATCATGTGCATACCCTAAATTCCATACTTAAGGGCCCTGTGCAAAAAAGAAGAATAGAGTTAATTTTATAATATTCTAATATAAAATAAAATTTTTACAAGAGTAAAATAGAACTTTTCAGCAATTTATTAAAATAGTTTTGTATATATTAAAAAATTTAAATAATTTTAAATAGAAATTTGTAAAAAAAAATGTATAATTAAGAAATCTGTATAAGGAATCACATTAAAAATATCTTAAATTCAATTTAGTAAATAAATTCAATTTAGTTTATTAAATTAATTATATAATTAATTATTCTCGTAATGTAAATAAAAAAAATGTAAATAATGAAACATAAACTTGAAATCTTTTGGGACGTTTAGTAAAACTTTTATTAAATAAATTAAAAAAAAATTGTAATATACTTTATTCTATTAGTTCCCAAATGTACATAAATATTTTAAAAATCCAAAAAAAAATTATTATAAGCAAATAATTAAAATAGTGGGGTTTTTTTCTTATTTGTTTTCAATTAAAATTCCATTTCCTTATACTAATATGTAATTATTTAGTTATTAGAACAGTATACTAAATATATTAAAAAAATTAATATTAGATATTTTTTTGGTTACAGATTGGTGGCTGTGCATCAGATCGTCATGCCACAAAACGTGTTAATACATTCCCAATGAATGAAATGAATGGTAGACATAGTCATAGTCAAAAAACTGAAAGAAAAATAGATGCTCCGGTAAAATATATATATTTTTTTTTAAATTTTAAATTATATAATTATATAAATTTTTTTTAATATTAATTTAATTTTGTTTTTTTTAATATAATTTTAGTATGCATCATTCCGTAAATCATTATTAGGAGTATATATTGTAGGATTAATATTATTAACAACTGCATTGATTGTAGTTGTTGTATTAGCACCAATTGAAGAATCTGTTGAAAATTTAAAATCAATGGTTATTGGTAATGGTAGTAGTTAAATAAATTTTTTTTTTTTGAATTAAAAATCAAAAAAAAAAAAAAAAAAATTTGTAAAATATGAATCAAAAAAAAAAAATCAAACAAATTAATATTATTAAATTTAAAACAAAACAATGTAATTATAGAATATAATTGTATTTTGTTTTTATATTTCTTGTATTAAAAAATTTTATTATTTTTTTTTTTATTTAATTTTTTAATTTTTTTTTTGTTTTTTAAATAAATTAAACAAAATTGTTAATATAGAATCAAGAATATATTATGTATTACAATCATAAGTTATAATAAATGTCCCTAAATTGCAGTTGAATCGATATTTAAAAATTTTGTTTGTATAAACTTACCAAATTTAACTCACTTATCGATAAAAATTGTTTGATTGTAGTGATAAGTGATTAATTGATGCAATACCCTTAACTATAATAGTCATATGATGTCATATGATTTTGTTCAATTGTATGATATTTCATATAACTAATTATTATAATTATAACAATCATTTGTTATCATCATTTAGAAATCTTTCCTCAAGTAATAGGCATACGAAACGAATCGTTAGTATCATATGATATCATACATACAAGCAAACTAAATTGAAAAGAATTTAAAAAGTTTCAGAATCAAACATAAAATAGTAAATACATAAATTTTTAAAATAATTAAATGTTATTAAATAATTAAACATTAAATTTAATTTATGTTTGACATTTTATGCCAATCATACGTTATGACTATTATAGTTATAATTGTAATCATATCCAAGTGCGAAAGTGCATATAACATCATATGACTATTTTAGTTAGAGGTAATAAATAAGGTTCTATTTATGAAATCCTTTTAAAATAACATGTAATTAGTGTATGGAGACTATAAGAGTACAATGTTAATTTTTTTAGAATTTAAACGAAAAGTTTAACACGAAATTACAGAATATGATTCAATTTCAGATACTTAATGTATATAACATAAACTTATAACAATTTTGTTTTAATTATTTTTTTTGTGCTATATTATAATTTATATATATACATTATGTATAATAATTTTTGTTTTTATTTTCTTAATTTTTTATTTAATGTTAACAAAAAAAAAAATAATAATACTATATAAAAAAAAAACAAAAAAAAAAAACATTTTAATTTAAGAAAATGTTAAACATTTTTTTTTAAATTTCTTATTTAATATTAATAAAATTAAATTAAAAAAAAATATTTATTTTAAGTTATTATTTATTAAGAATTAATAAATATAAAATAGAATTAAATTTGGATAAAGATTTTTTTTTATTATATAAACATTCTTAGCTCGATTATTATCTAATACAATATATGATTTCTTTAAGATCTAAGACCAATATAGAAAGGGTCTACATTTTTCGGAATTTTTCTTCAAAAATAAATTGTGCTAGATAAGCAGAACCAAATGAATTGTACATTGGAATTTTTTAATAACCCTAAAATGAGCACAAAATTAAATAAAATTGTAATTTTGTAAAGTAATCAAAAATAAAATTAATTTAAAAACAAATATGTAAGAGTTTTAATTCAATTTTAAATGTAAATCGAGTTTAGAATGAAATCTACAATCAAGTCACAATTTTCTTTTCTTATATAATAATCTAACTTTTAAGTATCTTTTCACACTCAATTCAATTTAAAAATGGACAGTATCAATTAATATTTAGAGTATAGACTATTTTCAGAATTAATTTAAAAAAAAAAAATTATTTATAATTAATAAGTTAACAATTACAGATTAATGATATCTAATAAACTTTTTTTTTTAATTAATTGAAATATTTACAATTTTATTCAAATTTAATTTTATTTTATACTAAAATTATTTTAATTTTAATTTTAACCGAACAAGTCGATTTATTATATATATACAAAAATACTTATTTAAATTACTTAATATATTATAAAAAAAAAAAAAAACAAATTAATAAACAAATAAATAATAAATAAACAATAATTGGCAGCTCATACACCAAAGGAATAATAATTTTTTTAATAATTAAAAAAAAAACAAAAATGATAAAAAAGTAATAGAAAACAAAGTTAAATAATTAATATACATATTAAAATTAATAAATTATTAATATTATATGTATTAAATAATTAAATAAATAAAACAAACTGCCATTAAAAACAAAACAAAAAAATAGAAAACAATTTTAAAATCAAATTATTTAAATAAAATATATAATATAAAAAAGTATATCAATGTATAAAATGAAAAAAATTTTTTAATACTCTTCTAAAAATAAAATTATAATTTAAAATTTTTCTAAGATTTAAATAAAAATTAATAATAAAAACTTTTGCAAAATTTTGTTTAAATAAATTGTTTGTGCATATAAATTTACATAAATTCAATTTCTTATTCTAAAAACAAGTCCATATTAATTTTGTGCTAATTGTAATAAAAATATAAATTTTATTACAGCATTTAATTTATGTAAAAAAAATATTAGAACCTCAACTAAAGCAAATCAATGAATGTATATAATTTAAAAATAGGCATATCAAAACAATCTATCTCATCTATCTCATATTCTGTATTAGTTGTACTTTTTAATTTTAAATGTTTTCAATTTACAAAATACAAAGCAAAGAATATTTGTCCAATTTAAACTAATTAATCATAAATTTTTTATTTAATTGAACTTTTAAAACACAAATAGCAAATGTCTAAAATTTCTCAATGTATGTTAATTAAAAAACCATCAAAAAGTGTGCTTCATCCATATATAGTAATTAGGTATTTAAGTTTACTGTAAAAAAATTCAATTATATATTCTTAAATTCAATTATTGAATTACAACTAGCTAGAGTAACTCTAATTTTAAAGTTATTACCCTCTTGATAGATGATATAACTGATGACGTATATTCAAGTTCAAATCAATTACAACTAATTTGAAAAAATATGTACCCATATGCGTCCAAACGCTTTATTAAAATTAATTCTGTTTAAACAAATCTCAAAAAAGTTTGCAAAAGTTCATTATAAGTTTTTTAGGTTGTAAAATTAAATAACTTAATTAATATACATTTAACAAAATATATTATCAAACAATCCGTCCCTCTTGAATCAATAATTTAAAAATGAGTCAATTACCCTATTTTTCTACTCAACATATAAATTTTTAATAATTAACAGAAAAAAAATATAAATTAAATTTTATTTTATACTTTAAAACAAATTGTATATTATTTTCAAAATCAAAAAAACAAAAATTAAATTAAATTAAAAATTTTATTTCATTTACTGTAGTTAGTTTGTAATTAATAAATGATAAAATGTAATTAATAAAATATAAAAATTAATTATTTTAAGAGTTTTTTTTTTTTAAATACATGTTATGTTAATGTAAATTTTAGATACTTATTTTTAATAAATCTTAATTTTTCATTCTTACTTCTATTTTTTTATTCTTCCATTAAAACAGTAAATAAATCCTTCAATTTTTCTTTTTGACTTTACTTTAAGACTTCGGACTATGACGTAGCATTAATTAAAATTTAGTATATGCAAGACTTTATCTCCCTATATTAGAGTTCAGTGTCTTCTGTTATCTTTTGCTAATTTTAGTGAATATTTTTATTAAAGTTTTCTTTCTCTGATTATTAAACGAAACTTAGTGTTCGGGTCTACTCTGTATACCAAAAAAATGAGAATATTAAATAAAAATTTAAAAGATTTATCAAAACTGAAGATTTGAGCTGAATTACGAAATGTTTTAACACATTATAAAACAAAATTACGTGTTAAATGAGAAATGCGTAAAGAATGGTCAAGAATAATTAATTTCATTCTGAAAATTTACTAGACCTAATAAAGTTTTATTTGAAATATTCCTCAGTTAAAAACTTATTTCCTTTTAAAAATCTGTAAAACCCTAATTTACTGTCATGTAAAACCCAAATTTAATGGAATAAATAGTCTTGATCAGATACTAACTCATCAATCTATATTAAGTACAACAAACGCTACATAAAATAGTTTTGGTATTAATAGATTTGGTCTATACAAAAACTTTTCAACTATAGTAAAATAAAATTGGCTATTGCTTTGTTAAAAAGTTTAATTTTTATATAATTAAATCAATTAAATTTCCATTCTCAAAATATGAATAGTTCATAAATAAGAAAATTTTTAATAAAATTCTTTTTTTTCGCACAACGAAGAATAGTAATTGTTTAATTAAATCAAGTAGGTGTATAATTAAACAAAGAATATTATATTTTTGAAAGAATTTTATGAATTTTAGAATATTAAAATTTTGTGTCTTTGTTTCAGAAGAAAAGTAATTAAATTACATAGAATTTATATTATTAAAAGAATTCGTGCTCTCATTTTCCTCTAATATTTTTCAATATCTTTTTAATTAATTTTACCATAAAGTAACAAATTAAGTAAAGCAAATATTGTAAAAGTTTTTAGTTTATGATTTTAATAAGCTTATAGACAGAGAAAACAAAGGTGCAAGGTACAACAAAGTGCATATAAATCTTATAATTTATATAGAAATTTTAAACAAAATTTATTAGATCCGAGTTTTTTTTGAATACTCTTGAAACCTCTGGCTTCTTATAACGTAACTTCTTTAGAACACAAAATACGATTAACTTGACTACAGCTCTAAACATTCAATTGAAATAATTCGAAACTCTTATTATATGTGTATTTCTCCTAATAAATTTCAAATTCACTTCGACCAAATAAATATAGACAGTTTTTGTAAAATGGAAACGCAATAAAGCAATTATATATGAATTAATAACTGCGTTTTGCGAATTAAAAATTGTTGTAAGCATAAAAAATAGGTTTTCTAAGTTTTTCCTCAGCAACTTTTTTCTATTCATTCAGAAAATTAATTGGCGTCATCATTTTGATATTACAAATTACGTCTTTCATGAGCAATTCTTATAATTAAAAGCTTTTAGTTTCAATAGTTATATCAATGTATTTTAATTAATCATAGTCATATTTTTCTAAACTTTTTCATATTATGCTGACTAAGAACTTTATTTGAATGTATGACTTAAGACTTAAATCTGTTGAAAAATCTATCTCTTCTGAATCAACATTGTATAATTTGTGTTCTAAACTTTTCTAAAAACGAGGGTAAGAAGAGAAGGAAAAAACTATTAGATAAAAAAAGCTTTATGTTTTCTGTTGTGGATTTAATAAATTCTGCATAAGTATTTTTTATAAAGTTTTAAATTATAATTATAAAAACAGAAAAAAAAAAATACTTAATCGCTGTCTCTAATAAATTACATATAATTCTAAATTTATTAATATTATTATTATTTTTAAATACATTTTTTTTTAATTTTTTGTTTTTTTAATTAATTTTATTGTAATAAATTCTTAATTTAAAAATTTTCATACATATATTTTATGATTTAAGTAACACAAAAGTTACAAAAAAAATTAAATTTTGTTTTTATATTTAAATCAGAACTTATTTAAAAAAAAAAAAAATTAAAATTAAAATAAAAAAAAAAAATCTAATTCAATCTTACGATGATAGTGTTTATCTTCAATTGATCAAATACTTGAAATTTATTTTTAATATCAAAATATTTTTATTTTATTATTTTTTTTTTTTGTTTAATTTCAAGTAATTTTAAATCATATTGAAAATAAAAACTATTTTGTTTTATATATATATTTACTCATATATATATAAAATTTCATATTATATTTAGGCATAATTTTCTTTACTGCTGGATTCTGTTTTTTTTTTTTTTTTTCTCTTTTATTTTTTGAATAATATTATTGTAAATTCTAATAATTAAATATTGAATAAAAAATAATAATATTTAAAATTAATAAAATTTTCTGATCATCGTTCTTCAAGAATAACAGTTTCCTGAGCACAAAAATTTAAACTCTTAAATGTTTCTATTGGGCTAATTGTTGTTAAGTCTCTACGTGGCCAACCTGATATAACTTTATATTCTTCAATAGGAAAACCTTTTGATGTAACAAAATTCAAAAGATCCTTAAAATATAAGATAAAATTGAAATTAAATTTATTTAAAATAATAAAATTGTTTAATTTATACTTGTAATTTATCATAACCATAAAATTTTCTTTCTAAATTTTGTCCTTGTGGTGTTTTAACACGAATTTTTGTTATATTTTCTGTAATTGATTCGCATGGTTCTGTAGGCAGTGCATTTTCAGCCTTTTTTTTTAAAAAAAAATACAAATTATAATGAAAGAATAATCAATTTAAAAAAAAAAATGAATAAAACTTACCTGTAATCTTATCATTTCTTTTTTAGCTTCTTGTTCAGCCTTTTCTGTATCTAAACGTTTACGTTCAGCAGCTAATGCTAATTCTTTTTGTTTTTTAGCAGCCTCTTTAGCCTGATCAGCTTCTAATGTCTGTTGATATGCCATATCTTGTTCATATTTCACTTGTTCGCGTACGGCTCTTTCATTTTCTTCTCTAACTTCAACACGAATATGTTCCGAATACATTTCAACAGTTTCCATTAAACGTGAGAGTAAATCATCAACTCCAACATTACCTTTTGAAAGGGTAATATATTATTATTTAGTTTTTTTTTTGTTTTAATTATATTTACCATTAATCACAGATAACACTTCACATGTACTTCTACTTTTTGCTATAATTATAATAGCAGGTAATCTATCAACAGGAATATTTCTTACTGTAATTGATGCAGTAACGCCTACGCAAGCTGATATCGACGATAAAAACCTAAAAAAAGCATAAAATGTTATACTTTATAAATTGTATATGAATTTTTGTTATTAATATTTACAGATTTTTGTTACTTTCATGTGTTAAATCCCATCCATACAATATAAAATTTTGCATTAAAGTTTGCATAACACTTTCGCAACGTAATAATTGATCGCAAAAAACATTTGTTAACACACTATCATCATGATGCAAATAAATTGCTAATAGTTTTCTCTACAATTATTTAAAAATTGAATTTCTAAATAAACTAAAATTAATGTAATTTTAATATAATTACATCTCTAGCTGGTTTGTGGCAGGCTTCTTTTAATGCATCTTCTAAACTTCCCTGAAAAAATACTGGATGTGGTCCATCATAACGTTGAGTATAATTTTCAACAAATTGTATAGAACCCAGCGTTTCATCATCTGTGTTGTCTGGAACTAAAATAAAAAAAATATAATTAGATTATATTTTAATTTAAATACAAAAACATACTCAAATGCTTTAATCGAGGCTGAGCGGGAGAGTCAGAGAAAAAGTCGTCATCAGCATTAAAATCAGATGCATCTTCAAATTCGTCAGAACTTTCTGAATCAATATTTACAAAACTGCAAACAATTGATTTAACATTTATGTATTTAAAATAAGGAAAAACTTACTTATTACTTCTACTTGGCTTAGAATTATTTTTAGGCTTATCATTGGCGGATGAACGTAATATTAAATTCTGTTCTAGCTCAATACCTGATTGCTATTGAAAATAAAGCAGAAATATTAATAACAATAATTCTAAATATATATAACTTACCGCTAGAGTGGTTGCATTATTTGAACCAGCTGGCCAACCGGTCTAAAAAATAAGTTTTTATTAATGAGCTTTTATTTAACTAAAATTTATAATATTAATATTTTACCCAATCTTGATGACGAACTGGAATATCTGTTATGGAATATATATCATTTTTAACATCTAAAATTGTTTTTTCACCAGGAAATCTTAAAGATATTGATTTTCCTTCTGGTTGTTGAATAATATTTAATGTAAATGTTTCCACAAATCTCCTAGGAATTTCAAAACTAAAAATTAAAGTATTTATTCTTAATTTATAAAATTATAACTTATTTTTTAATTTACTTTTCTTCCCCAAATGATTTAATATTTAAATCGATCAATATTAGTTCATTTTCATATGATAAATCCAAATTTGATAAGACTGTTGATGATAATTGAGCTTCATGAAGTTTTGCTGGTGGCCACCCTTGTATTATTTGTCGGCAAA
This sequence comes from Dolichopus griseipennis, assembly GCA_963082915.1. Classification (NCBI taxonomy): domain Eukaryota; kingdom Metazoa; phylum Arthropoda; class Insecta; order Diptera; family Dolichopodidae; genus Dolichopus; species Dolichopus griseipennis. The sequence continues at coordinate 103,864,189 of OY720442.1, forward strand.
TAGGAACTTTAGTCATGCCAAATATTCGATCTTTCAAGTCTCCTAAAAAGAATTTTTTTTTATATAAGTTTTAATGAATATTATATAAATTTATAAAACATACCAATAGAAGCACTTGACGCAAGTGTAATTGTATATACTTGCTCATTAAAATGTATATTAAAAATAATTTCTTTATTATCTTTTTTAAAGGAATTTGGAGTTATGTCTGCTGTGAGATCAATTAAATTTGAGTTTGATGAAGTTGATGGTACTAAAATAAAATTATAATAATAAATTTTTTTTATTTAATTTTTTTATTGCTACTAACTTGGTGCAAAAGCATTTTCTAATCCACTTGAACTCCAACGTGCTAAATTTGAATTACTAGTAATAGAAAAATTATTTTGAACCATTGGTTCTATTGGACTTGTTTCTTGAGGCATAACGCGTTGTATGGCAGTCTAATATAAACAAAGGAAAAAAAAAAAACAAAGGAAAATAGTTTTTGTCTTTATTACCCTTTCTTCTAACTACGTATAAATCAATATCTTTATCAATGAAATTTTTTGTTTACCATTAAATCCCAATTACAATCTTCTAAATGTGAAAATGCTTCTCCAACATCATCTATAGCCGTAATACTCTGAAAACATTTTAAATTATATTATTTATATTACAGTGCTAATATCATAAGATATTGCAATTACAACTTTTTTTTATGAAACTCCTTAGTCATGTCAATGTTCAATGTCATGTTTAGTCGTATAACCTTTGTAAAATTTTTTTTTTTTTAATTTATAACAACTTTTCTATACTTACTTGAAAATCTGCTAAAATTTGATCTTTATCTTCAGCCATATTTATTAAATAATTTTAAATAATTTATTTATAATTTTGACTTCTTTTCAATTTTAAAAATTCTTATTATAAAAAGCCAAATAAAAAACACTGTATATGAATTATGACAATCGACTTACCATTAAGTCAATATGATTGACAGTTGTTAATGATCAACGACGTAAATAAAGAACTACCTTATCTACAAAATTAAAAGGAACAGTGAAAATTGAAAAATAATTTGATAAATTATTTTAAAGAAATTAATTTTAACAAATGCAACTTTTTATTTCTTTTGAATGTTCCTAATTACAAAAATTATGGCTACATTAATTAAAAAAATTGTCCATAATATTTTTTAAATTCATTCAAGTGTTAAAAAGCTAAAGTCAAAGAAATGTTTTTAAATTTTTCGCTTCAATTTATGTTTCAATTCCGTATTTCGAAATCCTCACATGCTAAATGAAATGTCAAACTTTTAAACATTGCAAAAATTCGATATTCGAATGCTTTGTATTGGAACATGTGAGAACGAATAGTGGAGAATACAATTTTTAAGAATCGCGGAGAGGTTTTGATTCGAAATTTGTAAATAAAAATTTTTCAAAGGATTATTTTTTAAAACTATATGTGATCCTGAATAAAAGATTTATTCTTTTACATTTACATCATAAAGAATTAAATTACATATATATGTATATCGCGAGAAGTTTATTGCCCGAACAATAGTCATATAAATAAAAAAAAAATTTCTTTAACCGCGAAATGGACGCTAGCATATAGTCTAAAACATAAGGGAGCATAGTTGTGGAAACAAAATATAATTGATAAGCAAATTTAAAACACATTTTAACTTTTTTTTAAGTTTAATTTATATTGTAATTATAGTATTTAACAATTTATTTGGAAGATTATTTAAGTATTTCTAGATAGCATGCAAGATATTAATGATGAAAATGAACCCGACTTACAATCGGTCTTTCAAAAAATATCTGAATCATTAAAAACTATAAATCAGGAAGCAATAGAAAATGAGACTTCTATTGAAAATAATTGCAACGATAACACCAAAACGTCTGAACAAATTGGGGCAAAACAGCAAGAGATAACACATGTTAATAATGAAATTTTAAATGAAAATACTTCAGGTGTTAACCACTCAAAACCACCGGATAAAAAAGATGAAAATTATTTAAAATTAGAAAAATTGAATGGTGTTGAAGAATTAATGACAGAAGAAACTTCTTTAAAGGTATCACATTTAATTGAAAAGGAAGTGAATTCACCAATTATTAATGGTGAAGTGTTCGAAAAATCTATTGAAATAGAAACAACATCAAAAATTAAGGAAAAAAGTAAAAGTCCCCAAAATGTGTTATTAGAAGAGGATTGCAAAGAGATTAGGGATGATAACCACCAAAATGTAAAAGATTTGGAAATAGTTCATGTAACAAGTGTAGAAATATCAAAAATTGTGGTTAGTGAACAAATTAATAAAAATGATAAAGAAAATGATTTAAATTTGCGAAAACCAAATACAAGTGATGCTACTGAACCTGAAGTGAATTCTCCTTTAGAAACGATTGTAGAAAATGGAGAAATTTTAAGTGATAATTCTAAATCTAACTCTCTTAGTGCTTTTGATAATGAAATTGAAAGTGAAAGAGAAGTAAATTCCAAAAGTACAAATGATGGTGTTTGCACACTTGAAAAGGCAGATAATATTGAATCTGATGATAAAATACAAAAAACAATTTTAACTAATAAGGATGTTGCACCTTTAAATGAGAGTGTTGGTGTAGTAGAAAAAGTGGATAATAATGAATCTAACGAAAACACTCAAAACGAGATAAAAAATTATGTAGAAGATGTTATGCCAATGGATATAGATTCCGAAAATGAGGAATATGAAAATACAAATAAAGAAAACTCTGAAGTCTTAATACTTCAATCGGAAGAAGAGAAAAATTCAAAAGAAATATCAAAAGTTTCAATACCTGATTCTGAAGAAGATAAACTAGCAGAGAAAATGGATGAAGTTGTAATATCGGAGGAAAAAAAAGTAGTATTAGAAAATTTTTCTGAAGATGAAAAATGTACTTCACAAACATCGCACAAAGTAGAGGAACAAATCATATTAGATAGTGAACCTATACCTGAATCGAAAAAAGATGAGATATTAAGCGAAATAGCAGAAGTAGAAAAAGAAAATGATAAAGACGGCATAAGTGAGTCCGCGAAAGGAGAGTGTATTTTATCTAAATTGCACAAAGAAAATGATATAATTATATTAGAAAGTGTTACTCAAGAAGTTTCGATTGATCAATCAAATGAAGAAAATAGTAAAGTTTTATTAGACAGCGTTTCTGAAGAAATAATATCTGAGCCAAGTAAGGAAAATGATAAACACGCATTTGTCAGCGATTCAAATATAGTTCTGGTACTTGAATCAAATGAAGATAATAAACTCGTAGTGGATGATCCTTCTAATGATGTTTCAATGTCTGAGTTGAATGATAAGGATGAAACAGTATTAAAAAGCGTTTCCAAAAATATTTTGATTTCTGATTCAAGTGAGGAAAAAGATAAAACTGTACTAGACAATAATTCTAAAGATGAAGAGTGTATTTTACTTGAAAATAGTAAAAAGGATGCTGTTGTTTTAGATAGCAACTTTGAAGCTGGTAATAAAATTGATGATAGTGAAATGGAAGCTCATGAAGAATCTTCTGTAGTTAAAGAAAATAAATTGGTAAATGAAAAGGAAACTGAAATAGAAGATCAAATAAAATATCCCGTAGCGGAAGAAACTGAATTGAAAAATGAAAAGGATAGTGAAATGGAAGCTAATACAAAATCTGGTGTAATTGAAAATATTGTAATTAATGCAGAATTTCCTGTAGTTAGAGAAAATGAATTGGAAAAAGAAAAATTAGACAACGAAATAAATGAAGAAACAAGAAAGGAATGTGAATCGGAAAATGAAAACCATCAAGCAGACAAATTTATTATGGAGGAAAAATGTGCAGAACCTGAAACGGAAAATTTAATTGAGGAAGAATTCTTAAACCCTCTAATAGTTGAGGAGGAGTGTAAAGAACTTCAATCAGAAAAAACGGTTATTGTGGAAGAATGTAAAAAACAAGAGTCTGAAAATGAAAAACTGAAAATAGACGATGTAGTAATTGAGGAAGAAGTTAATGTAACTGAAACGGAAAATAAAAATGACAATTTAAATAATGTAATAACGGTTGAGGAAGATTGTAAAGAAGAAGAGTCAAAAAATGAAGGACAAAATATTGAGGAAGAATGTAAAGAACCAGAATCGCAAAATAAAAAACATAAATTAGACAATGAAATAAATGAGGAACAGTTTAAAGAACTTGAAAGAGAAAATAAAAAGCACAAATCTAATATAGTTCTTGAAGAGTATAAAAAATCCGAATTAGGAAATAAATTGGATGAAGACTTGTCAGATAGTAATTCTGTAGGAAACTTAATAATGGAAATTGATGAAAATGATACTGAAATAGAAAATACATCAGAAATTTGTAAAATAGATAGTTCTAAAAAAGAAAAGGAGCAATCTGAAATGATTGAAATATCTGCAGAGGAATCAATGATTATTGATTTAGATTCAGAAGAAGAAAATATCATCTTGAATGAAAGCAATGAATTGGAAAGTAACAAACTTAATACTATTAGGGATGCCGATAAAATGGATGTAGATGTTGATAACGATGAATTAAAAATTAACGAAACAAACAACGAAGGCAATTCCGAAAATTTAATGAATCAAACTGCAAATGAAGATAATGGGAAACCTCTTAAAATACAAGATGATTCAAATATTGAAGGCAAGTGTAATGACCTTATTATTGATTTAGAAGAAGATGAGGATGGAAATGAATTAAAGCTTTCAGAAACATTAGAAGAAGATAAAGATTCAAATAAATTAGTAGAAAATGTTGTGAAAGAAGTAAAAAGTTCTGAGGACATCCCTGGAGATTCAGTATCGACTAATGAAGATGAAAAACGACTAGCAGAAGTTGATAATGAAAGCAACGAAGTTTTTGAATTAATGGAAGTTGAAAACGACGAAGACCAAATTTTCAATGAAAATATGCAAAGTAATGAAAAAGATGAAAGTTCGAAAATGGACAATATTTTAGAAGAAGAAACTGAAGCAACTGAGACTGAAGAAAGAGAAAAAATGGAAAATGAAATGATGGAAAACATGGATAAAACAGAAAAACATATTTTTTATAATAAAGAATGCGTTAATTATGAATGCGATAAAAGCTGCAAAATTTTTTATATTACACCAATTTTCGTATTAAATTTTTATAAAATAAGTATAAAAGCAAATACAACACAATTTGTGTGTGACACATGTTTTGATATTGCTGTAGATAAATATGAAGAATGGTGTAATATATTAGAAAGCCATCAACCACTTCTATTAACAAAAGTTCCACAAAAACAAAATGATTTAGTTGAAATACTAGATAGTAGTGACGAAGATGAGGCTAGTGGGAGTCAAAAAGAAGAAAGTAAGAGTGTTATTTGAAACTATTAAAAATTAATGTATATTTAAAATATTAAAATTAAATAATAAATATTTTTATATTATTTCAGAACCTAGTGAATTTGATGATAAAACGATCGATTTAATTAAAAATGAATTAGATGATGTTATTTCAGCAGTTTTTGCTCGTACCGAAATTCAAAATCAATTAACCTGGTCAAAAACACTCCTTGAACATCGTATCGCTAAGTTACAAGAAGATTCAGCATGGATTGATGAAACATTATCATCATTACAAAAAAATGCTGACAAAATGAATAATGCTCTCTATCAATGTCCAAAAATTGAAATGAAAATTTTAGCTCCACTCGATTTAAATTCTGGTAAACAATTTATTCTTGGTGAATCAACTCAAGCTAGCCAACTTACGGTAAGTTAACTTAAATAAAGATATTAATTTATCGAATTAATAATTTTCCTTACATTTATAAATTTAGATTCCACCAATTGGTGAAATATTTCGTCCACCTGTTCTTGTTGGACTTGAATATTTTGCTGCCAAAAATAAAGTTATAGCAAGTTGGTTACCATCAACGGTTGTTGAAATTGTTGAACCACCATCGCATGAAAAAGATAGAAGTATGAAGTATTATAAAGTAAAATTTTCCAAAATAAAATTACTCACATATAAATCAGTACCAGCAAAACATTTAGCATACGCTGATGTCCCAAAAGTTCAATTATCGATTGGTATGTTTTGAATTATCAAATTGTTTTTGAATCGTGAAAATAAAATTGTTAAATTTTTATTTAAGGTACTCGAGTAATAGCTCTTTTCGATGCATCTACTTTATATAAAACAAAAGAAAGTCAAGGACCTGATATAAGAAGTGCATTTTATCCCGGTGTCATAGCAGAAGCATTACAACCATATAATAATTATAGGTAATTTAATTTTATAACATTCATTTAATATATCAATTATATAACTTTTTTATTTCTTAGGTATTTAATATTTTTTGATGATGGGTATACACAATATGTTCATCATCGTGATGTTCGTCTTATATGTGAAGTATCAACAAATGTTTGGGATGATATTCATCCTGGATCAAGAGATTTCATTCAAAATTATTTAATAAATTATAAAAAAAATCGTCCAATGGTACAAGTTAAAAAAGGGCAAAGTATGATTACCGAATTAAATGGTAAATGGATATATGCAAAAGTGGTTGATGTTGATGCTAGTCTTATTCAAATGCTATTCGAGGGGCAAAAGAATCATACAGAATGGATTTATCGCGGTTCAACCAGATTAGGACCCTTATTTAAAGCTATACAAAAAACCAATATTCCTCAAGTAACAAGACTGCCAAGGGTAAATATTTAAAAATTTTATGAATAAAAGAAATTAGATATTAAATGATTCTATTTAAATAAATATAATTAGCGAAGTGAGCCTTTTGTACGTTACATGCAAGATGATGAAAATTGCAAACAACAACAACAACAAAGTAATGCACCACAAAATAATCAACCATCAAATGAATCTGCGCAAAATAAAGATCAAGCTCGTTCACAAGTTGCTAGAAAGAGTACAAGTGCAACTCCACGTGTACAAGAATCTCAAGATCTTGCTATTCCTTCAGCAGGCGTAAAACATTTGAATAACTCTACTATTTTCGTCGATGATGAAGAGCCTAAAGGAACCGTAAGATTGAAATACTCTTTAGACCGAAGGAAATTTTGAATTAAAAATTTTTATTTTTTAGTTAATTTATTATTCATCAAAAAGTGAAAACAATCCACCCCCAAAACCCTTTAAACAACATTCATGTGGTCCACATTGTATTACAAGAGAACATTTCGAAGGACATTATGGTGTTCTTTCAAAACCACTTTTAAATAGTTGGGAAAGATCAGTTTATAAACTTAAAAGTAAAAAGACTAGTGTTGTTTATAGAACTCCATGTGGTCGTAATTTAAGAAGTATTGAAGAAGTTCATAAATATCTTAGATTAACAAGAAATGAATTAAATGTTGAAAATTTTGTTTTTGACCCTGATGTTGGTTGTTTGAATGAATATCAAGTGAAAAAATGCATCGTTAATAAAGCTGTATGTATTCCTTTATTTATAAAAAAAACAACAAAAAACTTATGATGTATATGAATTTATATATTTTATAGGATATCACTGAAGGTCGTGAAAAGATTCCAATACAGTGTGTAAATTATTATGATCATACAATGCCACCAGATTGTGAATATTCAGCTGATAGAATACCAACAGAAGGTGTTAATTTAAATACTGATCCCGAATTTTTAGTGGGATGTGATTGCAAAGACGATTGTACAGTGAGTAAATTTTATTTCAAAGTTTCAAATTTTCAAATATAAATAAATCGCTAGTTAAAATTTATATTTCACTATCAATTTTTTGCTTGCTTTTAGGATAAATTTAAATGTAGTTGTTGGAAATTGACATTAGAAGGAGCCAGGTATGGTAATCCACATACACCAATTGAAAATATTGGATATTATTATAAAAGACTATTAGAACCTGTTACAACTGGTATATATGAATGTAATTCAAGGTAAATATATATTAAATACATCTATAATAAAATACAATTAAAATTTAATTCTAATTTAATAGATGTAAATGTAGTAGTAAATGTATTAACCGAGTTGTTCAACATTCTTTAGAAACTAAATTGCAAGTTTTTAAAACTTCGAATCGTGGATGGGGTCTTCGTTGTATTAATGATGTTCCAAAAGGTGCTTTTATTTGTATATATGCTGGTAATTTATTAACAGAGCAGAAAGCTAACGAAGTATGTAAAATATTTAACAAAATCAATTAAGTTTTAAATAAATTTTTTTTTTATATTAAAGTGCGGAGATGGCGATGAATATTTTGCTGAATTAGATTATATTGAAGTTGCTGAACGTCTTAAAGAAGGCTATGAATCTGATGTAAATGATGATGTGGATAGTGATGATTATGTTCCAGAGGATCGTGATTCGGATGAAGAATTCAGTTCTAGAGCTTCATATAATACTGGTTTAGTTAATACAAGAAATCGTACGGCCACTGCTAAACGTAGTAATAGCAACACAACAAATGGTACCAATGATGAAGATGATGAACAAGAAAGACAAGCAATTAATTTTGTACCAAATACTCAATTAGAAAATTATGAAGAAATTCAACCAAAATATAAGTAATTATTTTTGAAATTTCAATTTATTTTCATTTAATTTCATATTTATTTTTTCATAGATCCATGAGAAGATTATTTGGTAAAAATGAATATTGTTACATTATGGATGCTAAAAGTATTGGAAATGTTGGAAGATATTTTAACGTAAGTATATTTAATTTAATTTTTGTTTTTTTTAATTCAATTATTGCAATTTTTAAATTTCAGCATTCATGTTCACCGAATTTATTTGTTCAAAATGTTTTCGTTGATACACATGATTTACGCTTTCCATGGGTAGCATTTTTTGCGCTATCAAATATACGTGCTGGGACAGAATTAACATGGAATTATAATTATGAAGTTGGCGTTGTTCCCGGTAAAGTATTATTTTGTCAATGTGGAGCTGCTAATTGTCGCGGTAGATTACTTTAAGTTATTGTTTTTTTTTTTTGATGTTTAATTTTTTTTTTTTTTCATCGAATAGTATAACATATTATTATTATAAAATTAAAATTAAGTTTATGTAATATAGAAAATTTTAAATAAGAAAATTAGTAATAAATTATAAAAAAAAAAAAAATTGAAATAAAAATAAAAATAGAAAATAATATTAATAAAAATAAAAATAGCCAGATAGGAAAAAGAATTTAATGTGTTTAAATTTGTTTTTTTATATTAATAATTTTATTTTTTTTTCACTAATTATTTAATAGCGCTCTATGTTCTAATGAATTATACGTAAGGGCTGTTTAATAACTAATGATGTGTAAAATTTAATGTTTTTGCTTCTATTTTAATTTCTTAAATGATTGGTTCTTAATCCAAATATTCTACTCGATTGTTTAATTGTTTTTTAAGCGGTGTTTTTTAATTCTAAAAAAAATTTAACTGTGCGACGGTGCAATTAAAATTCAAACAAAAGCAATAAATTAAATTTTCAATTAAAGATTTATTATAAAATAAAAATGGGATGACTAGTTTTAGCTAGCCAAATTTAAGATAAAAATAATTTAAATGATTTTTAGGCTTCAGGGAGCTATAGAAGGCGCGTGGGAAGTATTTGTGACACAATATTGGAGATATGCTAACATGCTAAGGGATGGCTGCAGAGTACGAACCCGAATATACGTGTTGTATAAAATTGCTCAAGATAGCTCTTATATTTTTAATTATATAAGCGGATGGAAGAACATCCTTTAATCGACTTTTATATAATGCTGATTAACAATATGTTCATATCTAACTTGCTTTCTTTAAGTATAAAAAATAAGACAATAGATTTTTCCCCAATTTTTCTAATTTTTTGTTACCTTACCCCCTTATTTAAATTTGTAGTAAAATCACATTTTATTATTGGACTATCCCTTAAAATTTTAAAAATTATGTTCTTTGCAGGTTGTAAACACCCTGGTTTTGGGCTAACACTTTTTTTGATATTTGAATTAATTTCAATATTATCGCAATTTTTAAGATTAACGTGATAAAATATTTTATTTACATAACCTTACAAATTTTAAGCAATATTGATTAGAGAAAAGCAAAATTGAAGGTTATTGTGGTTAATTATTAGAACAAGGAAAGTAAAAATATTTTTAAAAAAATTAAAAATTCAAATGAAAAATTTCAAAATTTTCAAAATGGACGACCCTATATTTAAAAACTTAATATAATTAATTCATAGTAGTCAGAATTTCGAAAATGTAATGTAGATTCTAACCATATTGTATTCCGTTGATATTCGAAAATTTCGAATTATCTCATTTTTATTTCGAAAATTCGAACAAGAATAAACTTTAATCAGCTCTTTAAAGCATTTAAAGTCATTGCTAATTTAAACTATTATCCTTTGTACTTAAAAGCCATTTTTAACTCTACTATGAAACCTTTTGAAATTTCTATATTTTGTCTATAATACGAAAGCAAAATGAAAATCAAACATTTTCTCTACACCAAATCGATGGTTTCTTTTGTAGAAATCTCTGTAGGTATACAAAAAATGGCTCTTATGAAAATCTACAAAATAAAAGCAAGGAGGAAACTAAGGTTTGTTAAGATTGATTTGTTTGCTGTTTGATTTTAATTTAGCATGCATTTGATTTTAATTTAGATTTTTAATTCAGAGAGTCTTAATTGCCTATAGCAGAATTCTCTTCGAAATTGATTTAATTGCCTACAAGAATTTTATGATCGAAATAAAGGAAACGCCCTTATTGAATGTACATATATTTCGGAACAAAAAGAAAGTACGATGTTAAATTGGCCTTATAAATCTAAAAGTCTCCAATTAAAATGGTTCTATAATGGTTCCACTATCTGTAGTTAAGTTAATTCCACTAGTTGAATTATAAAATTGATTTAAGGATTAAAATTTTAACTTCGAGTAGATTCTAGAATTTAATAAAAAGAATAAAAAACATTTAAGCAACGAATTATTAAATGAAAATTCACTTGCAATGCAATAACTAATAGTTAGTCTTGCGCAGTATTATTTATATTTACTTAGTAGTAGCTTATAAAATAATAGATTAGGTCTTTGGTTGATTTATTTCACCAAAGTATAGGAAATTTTATAAATTTCGAAATTTAAATTTAGTTTTAACTTAAGAAAAATGGAACCGAATTTTATTGATGATAATCAAAAACCAATTGTAAGGAGATCTGTAGAATAGACCGCCATACTGATTGAACCCCAAAGTTTTTATATATTTTATTTGTTCCTTCATAACTTTACCTATTCTTCTTATTTTTAATTTTTAAATAAATACTGAAATAAATCTGGGTAAAAAAACATATTTAAAGATAATAAATTGCTTTTAAAATCTTCAAACATTTGTTTAACCTAAATGGAAGTCAGTTGGCTCTTCTATATCATTCATAAAAAATTGAAGCATTTAAAGGTCATAAAATATAAAATTTTCATTCCATTTTCGGGTAGAAATTCCTGTTTGGACAAAAAACAAATAACAATGTATTCCAAAAATATTTGTGACGTCACTAAATTTCGTAAAAAATTCCAAAAATTTATTACGATTAATTCCTTTGCATCTATACTTTGTTTCTATTCTTTAGATATTTACTAAAGATTATTTATGGTTCAGTCAATGGCGTTCCGCGACTTTCATGATAAGGTGTAATTTATTTTTTATTGTAAGGTGTAGAATTTATTTTTTTTTATTTTATTTCATGTGTTTATAGGCGTCCGATAACCGATATAAGATGATTGTTATTTTACGCTGAACCAATTTATAACTACATAAAAAAGTAGTTTAAAAAAGTGCAAGTCACATAATGTAAATTTCTTAACTTAAACTTGAAAACCGGAAAGTGAAATGGAAAATTAAGGAAAAAAATTGATAATTAAGGATGTGAATAGGTATGGGAATTACAAGGGAGTACAGAGGTTGTGAATAGGAGGACGAAACGATTCTTCATCTCCTGTGCCAAAACGAAGCGCTTGAGCGATTTAGAATAATAGTCTTAGAAGAAAGAAACTGGAAAAACTTCAATAAGTTAAAATTTTAAATTTATAATATGAAAACACATATGCATCATTTATCAGGTTTTCAGTGCGCACCTTACACCTTAAAACCGTACGTCACTATTGTTGCTATATATTTGTATAACGAAGCGCTAAATTCTTTTGTATAGGTTTTCTTTTCAAAGCAAACATTTCAAACATTCTAGTCAGGTTTTTTATAATTATGATGGGTACAGTGAAAAATAAATAAAAAAAAACAAAAAAAAAAAACAAAAGAGGAAATCAAAAATAATGAATGAAAAGAAAACAGAAAAGGCAAAATGAAAATAAATAGAATGAAAAATCAAATCCTTTATTTCTTTATACAAACTACTGGACTGTGATATTTTCTATCGTTCATTCGTTCGTCTTGAAAATTTATTGGGGTACGTTTTTTTTTTTTTTTGTTGTGCTTTTGTTGTGCTTTTGTTTTGTAAAGTTTTAGTAAAATGATAAGTAACACTGTTGTGTGTATTGTGTTAGGTTGGTTATTAAAAGGAAACACTATGAAATTATAGTGGCAATATATTTGGCTTCTTTTTTTGTACAGTGCAAGTAAAAAGTTTTAGGTTTTAGGTTTTAATTTGTTGAAAATTTTAAATTAGTTAAAATATATTTTGTAATGTGACACATTTTTGTTTTATTTAAATAACCGCGTTCCCATAGAGAACTTGTGTTAGGTTTATTCTACATATTATTAAGATATGCATAGCCCTATGATATTTCAATAATTTCTTGATCCAGAAGACAAATTGAATAATTTCTTGATTTTTATTGGAATACTAAAATATATAAATACTTATATATATTGTACATATAAACATTGATTAAGGTTTATAACATAGTTTTACATTTATATGTGTTAATAACCTAACCCTATTCTTATATTTAAATTCTTGCTTATTGCCTTCTGGTTATACGAAGCGCTTAATAAATAGCGCTTAATTATAAAATACAATGATTCAGTCTCTCTTACCAATATCCAGAGAAATCTCAAAATCTGCAAAACAAGTTTGTCATAATATTTTACTTACTCACTTTTGATTTCAACTTTTTTATACTATTTTATACCCTATATTTATATCTAGAAGTCTTTATAAAGCACCCGAAATATTAATCCCCTTGGTGGTGTCAGATTTCTACTCACTAAAACAACCTGTTTCGTAGCCAAAATAATTGTATATGTACCCTAACTGCTTCCGCAGTATAATGGCTATCAAAGGTGGAATGGGAAACCCAAACGGTATAAGTTAACTCCGTTCTTGAATTTTTATAAATCATATGTATTTGGAAATGCATATGAGGGTAATGTGTTCCACAATTAGGAAGTGCGACTTAAAAAAGAGTTGCTAAATTTCAGAGTTCTTGTTCGAAAAAGTTCTACTGTGTATGAATGTGATTGAGCTGCTAACCGTGTGTTACGGCGTTACGGTTTTATTTTTGGCATAATATTTTAAATTTCTTTTGAAGTATTACATAGTAGATATTTATAAAATAGATAAGCAGGTCTTAAATTACGAGTACAAGTCACGTTAGTATTATTGATACGAATACAATGAACAGCTCTCTTTTGTGTTTTATTCAGATATTGAAGAGCGGTGCTCAGTGCTCCATCAAATATGTGAAAATTATACTCAAGTCTCGGCCGAATGTAGGTTTTATAAAATTGAAGTAGTTTTTGAGTCATAAAGTATTTTCTACTCCTTCTTAAGAATCATAGGCATTTTGCGACCTATAATATGTGGTCGTGGAGATTTTTAAAGATTTGGAGTTTTGAATATACCCATATTCCCAAAAAAGAAATGGTTAGTGCAGAATCGCTTCGCTTGGTTAATAACAGACAACTTTGGGTTTTTGAAGCTTTAAAACTTACCTTGTTCACGCTTACCTCAATCTTGAATTATTTGGAGATCATTATTTAAAGTACTTGAAACTTTGGTTCGTTTATTATTTACTTATAGCGTCAGCTGCTCTTTCAAAAAGGTAAGAACAATCAAGAGTGCTGTCTTCAGCAAAACTATGAATTTTTAAAAGATCATTGATATTAAAAATAACGTAAGCTATACGACCGAGCCTGGAGGGACATCAGCATTGATTTCAAAATTCTTGGAAATGAAGCCATCCAATACAACTTGTATTGAACGGTGTGAAAGGATAGAATATACCCAAAAGATTATTATAAAATTTTTCCTAGATCAAATGCTTCCAACTTTTTTAGTACCGTGGCATGCCAAAATCAAAGGCTTTGGATATATCTAGAGCAATTATGTTTGTTTCGCCATATTTTTCCAAGCAACGACCCGATTTTTCACTCTCCTGGAACATTGATCAGTATTCAGTTTAGTACTATCAAGTACCATGTCCAATGCCCGTCCCATTCTCTTATATTAAATTTATTTGATGGTGATATCTTAATTTTATATGGTACTATTTTTTCTCTAATATCAAATATATTTTATTTTCTTGTAGCGTTTTCTCATTTGAAAAAAACAAATAAAAAAAAATTTTAGAGTAACAAAATCGAAATGAAACATACAACAGTTTTATTTTTTTTTTCTTTTCATAGTGAAGTGAAGTAATTGAGAACTTATTTTTATTAAGGTATTTAGAACTCTTAGCCTCAATGTTTTTTATTTTAAATCCTTGAGAAATTATGTTCGTGATAATATTCCTAAAAATTTTTTTTTTTTTGTAAAAAATGATGAAAAGTTTATACAACATTGGCATTTCTCTCCTTTGTTCTTTGGATTCCTTTTTGTATAAAATTTTTTCTTGCATTCTAAAATAAAAATTTCCTTTCATTTGTTACAGAATTCATTCTTTGCACAATTAAAAGAATAAAATAAATTTAAAATAAAATTAGAAAAAATTTAATTTATCCATTAAATGTCTAGAAATTTAATTTTAATATATTTTGATAAAAGAGTAAATCTCAAATTTTTAAAGTTCTGATGTCTGTTTAACAATATAAAGGATTGTATGGTTTTGTTGGGAAAAAATTCAAATATTTTTTAAAAATTTAAATTGAAACCTCTTTCAATTTTCATTAAATTATTTAAATAGTTTATAAACTTAAATGAAAGTAATTTTAACTACAAGTTTTAAATGTTGTACGTTGATCTAATTTATTTTTTCTAGGATCAAGTTAATTTAATAAGATAATTAGATCTAAAAAATATTTGTAAATTTTTTTTATAATTATTCGGAATTTAATTGAGTTTTTGTACAATAAAAATGTATAAAATATTTTATATTATAACTTTTCACTTGTAAAATATTTTGAAAACTTTAAAGAATAATGAGTTTTTAACAAATTATTTTCAATACATGTAACCTATTAAGAGGCCTTTTTTTAGTATTTTTAACTTTACTTTGTAATCACCTCAAAAAATTATGAAATTTTAGTAGTGATCATGAATTAACGCTAGAATCTCTTAAAAACGCTTCTAAGTAACTCAAAATTAAGATTAAAGGTTTCTATGACTACAATTATAAAAATTTTGGTTTTATATAAAAGTTATTAAATTTTTATATGACCAGAAATACACTAGAAATCCTAAAAAAAGCTTTTAAGTGCCTTAAAATTGAATTTTGAATAACATGCATAATAATAAATTTTAGTTGTGATCACGAAGTAACGCTAGAAAACGTGATATATTAGTTATAAGTGACTTAAAATTGAAATATACACAAATGTATATTTTACCAAAAATATTGACCCCTTATATATTTCAAAGATAAATTTCTAAAGATAATTAAATATGACAACAAGCATCTAATCACATTTGCAGTTAAAGAGAAGAAGAAATAAGAGCCCTATAAACTGCATTGGGATATATCGATAAAATGCCAAATAGAGCTATTCGTCTTATAAACGATCTCAGTGTTACCTCAAAGTTCACTCCACTTAGCCATCGGCGCAACATCTGATCACTAACCCTGTTTTATGGATAACTAGTAGGGACGAAAATCTGTTTCAAAGTAATTAAGCAATAAATGCCTCCTTTGAAAGTTTTCCAACGTGAAACAAGATGTAACGTGATAAGATGACATAACATGGCTTATGGAACCATGTAAAGTGTTTCCTAAAGATGGTGTAAAAAGTTTAAGAAGAGCATTAACATCCATCTTCATGACATCCCTCAAAACACCCTCTATCCAACTTAACCCATAACACCCAAATCAAATCTTATCCCAAATTTCCTTTCCCAATCCCGATCTTAAAAACCAAACAACATATATGTATTTAAGTTCCATTCCAAGTTTGGTTTTAAAAAGGGGGGTGGTTTTAGTTGCTTAACGTCCAACATAATCCAGATGAACCCCAAACAATGATTATGGGATGCTTTCAATACTTCCATCAACCCTCTAATTAATAGCCATGTTTTTTTACATTTGAGGAAAATTAATAAATATCAGAGTATAATCCACTCAAATTTAAATTATCGTCATGTTAAGTTACTTTAAACAGATAAAATGTTATCAGATTACTGAACATTGTAACAGTCCATTGAATCTAGATTATAATTCACTATCATAATTTGTTGTAAACTAGTTATTTTAAATAAAACAATAATAGAAATAAAACATTTTGTAATTAAAAAAAAATATTTTGTTTCCTTGTTTTGTTTAAAACTTTTAAGAATTCGTCTTTAGTTTTTTTTTTACTAAGAAAAAGTTTCATCATCAGGGTATCAAAAAACAAAGGAATCAAACTCCATTTACCAAGTCTCTCCAATTCTCTTTTTAGTATTATTTATTTAAATACATACATTTATATAGAAATATATATACAATACAGTCTATATATATACAGTATTCTTTATACCCGTATAACTATATAGTCCAAGGGTATAATAAATTTGCCATTACGTTTGTGACGCAGAGAAGGAGGGGGGGTAGATATAGACTCAAGTGTATGGATCGGATCAGAATCGAAAAATAAATCGATTAAGCTATGTATGTCCGTCCGTCCGTCATCACGATAACTCAAAAAGTAAAGGAGCTAGGATTATGAAATTTTCACAAATTCGTTTTTATGCAAAAAACGGAATCGCTATTTAAATTCAGCCATTTTGGTCCACGGGTTCGAGTACCTGTCAAAAATAGACAAACCTGAAATTTTGCCAAAAATAGTTTAGTGTAATGGCCAAGGTTACTGCAAAATTTGGTTGGTCTACTGCAAAGGGTTCGAGTAGCTGCCGTACAACTCCTTCTTTTATATGAGCATTACTCTACACCTAATAAAGATGAATGTTTGAAATTTTGCCAAAAGTAATTAACCGGATGATATAATGTATATGTTACGGTCATACGGATATCCCAGAGTTGACACAGTCTACTCTACTACACTCTTCCTCGTTTTTGTATAAATTACTTAGTTGTTTATGAAATAAAAATCTGAAAACGTTTAAATTGTTTTCTATCTCTTTCTTATTTAATTTTTTTAATTTAATGTTTTGGGAATATGAAGTAATAAAATGATAAATGATTTCTTATGTTTCCATCAACAGGTCTTCTTTTTAAAAGCAAAAATTTTATTTTTATAGATGTTTATAAATATTATTTAATTTTTAAGATATTCTTTTGGATTTTGATTACAAAGAAAACAAGGAATTCATTTACAAAAAGTAATCCAAAGAAAAAAGATAACTTTTTTTTTGTTTCATATTTACAGGATATTTTCGCTATATCCTGTAAGATCCTTTGTTTTTTATTATTTCTTCATATAACGTTTACAAGAAATTAACAAAATAAACTTAAATTATTAAATCTGTAGAAACGCAGTTCTAAGGGTATACTAAATTTGTCATTACGTTTGTAACACTGTAAATTATAAATTCAATATTAATAAATTAATTTTAATATTTAAATTTAAATAATTTAAATAATTTTATAATTCATTTACAATATGCAATTAATTACATATTACTGATCATCCTAGTTGTCATCTGTCAATTACTAGTGTTAGCACATTTTTATTTTTCGCTTAAAATATCGATCACTGAAATAGTGTTAGTACTTAAACGATATTAAAATCGATAATAAATTAGTATTTTGATGATTAATTAAGGGAATTTTAACTATTTTGAAATAAATTTGGAAACTTTCGTTTTTTTCGAAACACTTTACAATAATTGTATAGCTACGCCATCTCTTTACATTATTGAAAGTTAAGAAATTTTCTATACCCGTTTTAATAGTTTTAATTTTAGGAAGAAGTTTCTAAAAAATTATATTTGCCTATAGGATAACAGATTTCTGCAGTTGCTATAAATATATTGCAAAATTCATATTCCCATAACAAAATCTAGATGTCTGAAATTTAATAAAAGATGAGCTTTACGTTCTAACAACTTCTAAAAGCTATACATTTTTTTTATTCTTTTTGCATTATTTAGGGAGTATACCAAGTTTTTTACGGTATTTACCAAAGCATTTAGACTAGGCTGCAATTTGTTTAATCGTTTTATTCACTAAGCTGTTGATAACTAGGTTGTAGTAATTGTATAAGATTATGAATATACAATATTTTAAATATTGTGCGCTATCTGTTATCTAACACAAGAGTTATTTTTATATAATCTTATTTTATATTACGATATAATTATACAATTTTGCGATATTATTTATTAGATATGATTTGACTAGAGCTTGAACCCAAAATCTTCCACTTGAAACAACTATACCATACAATTGGGAAATATTTTAACAATTATTGAGATCTATTTAAACTGAACCACGTCATCTTATATTATGCTCATATAACGGTATCTCAGAGTTATCACGATTTATTCACTTCCTTGTTGTATTTCTTTTATTAAATTTTTAAAGAACTGGAAAACAGTTCGAAAATTCAATAACAATTCAAAGAAAAGAAAGAAATTGATGATGGTGAAGGGGAAAGGAAGAGGTAATATGATGAAACAATTCATTAAAAATTTTTAAAAGTTGTATGATTGATTGAAGGAAAAAACGTAGGTTATGTTTTTTGTTTTTTTCGTAGAATTTCTTATATTTTATTAATTCCTTTCGTATTAAAACTTGTAAAAATTTAATTCAATCTCAAATATATAATATATTATATACTTGCTATTTTTCTTATTTATTATATAAAAAATTATAATGAAAAATGAAATTAAACAAACATTATAAGAGTTGAAAATCCAGCTAGAAATTAAAAATCTGTTTTTTGGAAAATTATTAAATTGAAATTAAAACATTTTTAAATTAATTTTATATTAAAAATTGTTCAATTAATTAAATTTAGGGGAAATTCATTTGATTTCGATAAATCATAACAAGGTTTCACTCAGATTTCATATGTTGAGTTTGATTGTTTCAAAGTATATTTTAAAACGTTTAATTGGATATCCACAGTTTTGTTACGCAAATACATGACCAATGGAGGGTGATTTAATAATTGTTTGTTGTTTAACATTAATAATTTTTAACCTATAAGAGTTCAACAAGGTCAGAAACCTACAAGGCTAAACACATTACTTTTTTTTATAATAAGATAACTATGTATTAGGTATCTTAGTGCTAAAGATTTCAAAATACTGTCTACGACCCAAGATGACTTAGGGATTAAATATTTGACGTGTCAATCGAAGGAGTGGATAACCAGTATCCAAAACATATAATGGTCTCAGTAACCTATTATGATTTAAAATTTTGCCTCTTCATTTATGATATATAATATTAAAATAAATTAAATATAGTAGAGTAATTTTCTATTTGTATATTCTAATCTTTCTTTCTAATATAATTCGACTTCTATTCCACTTTGTTACCAAAAGTAGACAGGATATTAAAGGCGAACCGGTCACTTTGGTTGTGACCAAAAGTAGACAGGATGGAAAGGTGAACCGGTTTGGTATTGGGCTCTGTTAGCCCAATTATTTTATTTTTTTGGTAATTCAAAAGATTCAGTAGATCCATTTAAAGGTTTACAAAATATTTAATAATTAGTTTAACGTGGGGTAGGTTTCATTAATTTGAATGCTTAATTTCGTTTATATCTAAAGAATACTATAAGGAAGAGATTTGAGATTGTTTAAAAAACATCGGTAACCTTATATTTCTATATTTTGTATACGAGATTCATAAGTAAATGGAAATATTTGCCCTTGTTTATTTTGCACTCGATTTTATTCTTTGGTAATTATCATGAAGGAAAACAAAATAGAATGGCTAATTCTACTCTATTTCCAATGCTTTTGGTAAAAAAGTCGTATCGACTATATTTCGCTCGAATTCATGACACCCCCCAAACTTATCTAAAATAAAATAAAATACTCCATCGTAGCCGGTCCCAAGCCCGGTTGAGAAAAGAGGAGGGAAGAATAGTTGTAAACTAAATGGCAACATACATCAGCGTCTCAGGATGTAGAAAAAATATTATAAAATGAAATTGAACTCGTAACATATCAACACATTATATAACAAATTCTGATACAACTTTCCAAACCCAACGGCTCTCCAAAGAAGGCGGTTTGGCATACGGTTAACAGCCCTATCCAGTAAAAATTATTGTCATGAAACCTAAATCAAAACCTTGGCTACATATGGAAACACGGCAAGGAGGCCAAGGTTCGTCAACGAATCGGAGTAAAATGACACACTTCTGGGATTTATCAAAATAGTTTTGAACAAAATTGTATTCAGCTTTAATCTACAGCGAATTAGTTAATTAAATATTATTAAATGAAATTCTAATTCTAAATACATTTAAGAAAACTAAAGATTTCAATTATTTCAATTGATTTATATCAATAAATTTTATTGATTATTAATTTAATATTAGAATGTAACAGCTAATAAATTTCACTTTTTAATATCTATATAGATACAAATTATCTAGACTAATTAATTAATTTTTTTTTCAATTATAATCATGACCTGAATATGCAAATTAATTATTTTAAGTTTAATAATCAAATTTATGATTACATAAAAATTTTAATTAAAAAATTTCTAGTTTTTCAAGTTAATTTAGAAAATTGAATCGAAAATTGAATTTATTTAAAAAAAATATTAAATTTGCATAATTTTTAGAAATAATTGCGATATTAGAAACAGGTATCGTTATATGCGATTCTGTTTTAGACACATTTCTAATATGATTTAGATACTAAATTAACCTTGAGGCAGGTTAAATTAATAGTTAAAATCAATTATAAATATAAACTAAGAATCGAAGTTTTAAAAGAAATTCTTTCAGATGAAAATCTGCTTACTTCTGTGATTGGTATATTAGAAAAGTAAAAACTCTTGAATTAAGAATGTTGAAAATGTGGCAAATGAGAATTTCTGAAATTTTGAAAATTTTTGGAAAAAACAATAGTTTTTGAAAATTTTCCATGAACTTCTGTACTTGAAGTCTATTCAAATAAGGATTCGGAAAAAAAATTGGTAAATGGACCTTTAAAACTTAAATAAGTTGAGAGCAAATAAATAGGTTATTCCTTTAATAATGAATATGTTACCTACTGTTATCTACTTGAACCTACACTATAATGAAAATATATACTCTTTTCACATGAACTTGGTCCTTTTTAAATAAAATTTGTGTATTTTCAAATGAATTTGGTATTTTTTCAAATATAAATGACTTCAAATCAGTCCCGTCTCTTGGGATTCAATAGTAAAAAAAATCAGTTCATTTGACTCCTATTCTCTTAAACCCCAAAAATTAAGTATCATTTTACGGACTTATCCTATTTTTTTCATATTAGTTTCTATTACAGATGTAAGGACTAGGTTTTTTAAAGTATAAGACTTTGACATCTGTGTTTAAAAATAAGGGTGCACTTTGAAGGAAAGGACCAAATTTATGTCAAAGAGTGTAAATAAAGTGCAGAAAAGAGCTAATAACTTAAAATTATAAAATGTTTAAAAAATAGAAAATTTTTTTTTGGAAAATTTAAGCGTTATTGAGTCATGCTCTGTTTTTTGGTCAATTAATTTCTTTTCAAGTTTTTTTATTTCCAACTATCAACAAGGTACGTGGAAATCTTCGATAGCCACCTATTGTAGCTGTGTGTAGTTCCTTTAAAAAATCTATGATTTTAATATACCAAAAACACAACCTTGTTTGAACCAAAGCTTAGGATTGGAAATCGGGTTTCGAAAATATAGAATTCTGGGATCATGGGATTCCCTCATTCCTTCATTGAAGGTTCTTCCGTCAGTCGTTATAATAGGCCATATGGTCGCAAGAAATTATTTCAATAATCCTTGCTTTGCCGTTTTTGTAATAGCCTAGTTTTCCACTTTGTATACCTCTGGTTGTTCTTGTAGGTCGACCTTCGTTTCAATCGCCTAGGGCTTTGAAACTTAAAATAAATATGATAAAAATCTCTGAGTTAATAATATTAGTATAAAATACATAAAACTTCTATTGGAGTATAGATACTTTCGTCCAAAGGTTTTTTATTTTCCTTTGAATTTTTCAACTCAAAAATTCCCACATTATTTTGTTGTATAAAACATTGAACTTAACACAACGCTATTTTTTATATTGAGTTGAGTTTGATACACATAAAGTTCAAATTTAATGGTTTGATAACCAAAATGTATCTTTACTTAAGTATCTTTATTTTAAGGATTTAAATATTTACCACTTTAAATATTTTAAAGGGATTCAATTGTAAGAAAATAAAAAAAAAAATAAAAAATTTAACGGATGAGACAATATGCAAATATTTTGATTTATAATGGGATTGAAAGACAAACAATCACTGACATTTGAACAAATATTTACATAATTTAAATGTCAGTGAATAAAATGAAAATACCTACGTAAGGTCAAAATTTTATTAAAATAATTTTTAAAAAGTTGTCCTTGTAAAAATATTTTTTTTGTTTGATATTAGAAAGAATATTGTACATATTTAAGTTTTTATGCATTTTATGCGTAGTAATTAGGACGTCAGCCTTTTAATTGAAATATGATCTGTCTTGGGTTCAAAGCCAGGTCGGATCATTTCTAATAAAAAAATATAATTTATAATTGATATCGTAATAGTTCATATCATAACACATAATACCTGCCATACAGGCTGAATCCTCACTTATCACATTGTATGTGGTATAGGAGACTGTTGGGAATGAAATAAATACATTTTTTGAATTGATTTGGCAACACTATACATAAATAAAAAAAATTTGCAAAACAAACAAATAATTTTCATTTTCTTAAGATTCCATTCAATAAATTTTGCAATGATTTTAAATTTAAATTTAAGCATTTGAAAAACAAAAATTGATGTAAGAACGTATTAAAAAAAAAAAGAATGAAAGAATGCTAAAAAAAAAAGAATGAAAGAATGTAAAAAAAAAGAATAATAGTAAAGTATAAAAATGATAATGATAGAAATCTATATTATATTGGTTACATTGAATTGATTTCATTTTCACAGCTTGTTAAAATCATCATGTATATAATTTTTTTTTTAAATCGTTTTTCAATAAATTTTCCAAAAAAAAAAAAAAGAAAAAGAAACAAGCAAAAAAAATTTCCCTGAAAATTGAAAAGTTTCTTAGGGGTTTAAAAAAGAAAATGTAAATTTTATGATTGTCAACAAATTTATTTATTCTTTCATTTAAATTAGTTTTGTTGTTTTGTTTTTGTGTTGTTTTTGATGCTATTTAATATCGTTCTCGTATATCGTAGAAATTTTACGATATAGAAGAATTTTTAAATGTTGATATTTTTGTTGTACTATTAATATTACTCTAGATACATAATGTGAACACACATAATACTTGTAGTATTGTATTTGTATGTATGTGTGTCACAAATATATCTAGAGTTATATTAAATTTGTACCAATACTATTTAAGAAACGAACAGGTTTAAACTTGAAATCGTGTTTTGACATCAGCATCAAATCGAATGATGAATTAATACAAGAACTATAATGAACGTACCCATTATTTAAACGTCAATAATTTCAATTCACAATATACTTAAACTTCAAATATTTTATCGTAAGAGCTTTTTGTTTTAATAACTGTTTAAGAAACGTAATAAGAAGGTGAGTTTTCATAATTTTTTTTAAAATTTCAATACAACTTAATTCAATGGGCTTTTTTTTCCAACTAATTATATAAGAACTCACACAAAATATTATTTTTTATTTACTATTTATATTTTATTTATTTTCTAATAAGGTTTTAATTTCAATATGTTAAATGTCATTTGTACATGTAGCGATATTACGACCACATACTTATGATATCTATCAATACATATACGAATATTTAATTAATACCGATGTCAGAATAATATTGATACTAATCAATGCTAATGTTTTAGTCCGAACATAGGAACTTTTTGGGTTTTATTTAAGCTAGTTCTAAGTTAGTTCTAAATCTTTGCGTCTATTTCGTTGGTCGGAATCTAGATATTTTCCCAATCACAACTTCCCTCATGTCCAAAACTCATCTTCATTATAAATGTTGATTAAAAACTGAATTAATTCATAAAGTAAAGGTGCTTTACGAATTTAATTTTCTATGTTCGTTTTTTGTGTTAACCAGACTTAAATTTTTCTTAAAACTCTCATTGTAAAGCTCTTTCACAAAACATAAGTCTTTAATTGTATCAATTTATAAAATAATTTTATTCTAAATCAGAAATTTAATATATGGTTTCTTGTTTATATTCAAATCTTTTGAATTGCTCTGGCATCTCCTCTCTTAACTTGGAAATTCTTAACTAATAGATATTTAACTATGTTTATACCCGTATAACTATTAGTCAAAAGGGTATACTAAATTTGCCATTACGTTTGTGACGCAGAGAAGGAGGGGGTAGATATAGACTCAAGTGTATAGATCGGATCAGAATCGAAAACCATACAACTTCTTTTTTTATATGTTTGAAATTTCCACAAAAGTAATTAAGCGGAAGATATAATGTATATGTTACGGTCATACGGGTATCCCAGAGTTGACACAGTCTACTCTACTACACTCTTGCTCGTTTTAAATCTATTTAAATTTAATGTTTTTCCGGAGTATTGATATTTGACAAAGGCAAAGTTCATGACCTTCAGCCTTTTCAACATATTGTCGAGCTTATAATATTTTCAGCAAACTGCCCCAAAATATATTCGTTCTAGACTTAATCTATGTTTTTTGCCCTAATTTGTAATCGTACTTTTGGACTATTTATACAGATTTTTATTTAACCCTGATATGTAATCTATCTTTTAAATCCTATATTTTAGTACATAATATTATAACACGTAGTGTAATATCAAGTAATGCCTTGTTGTATTAAATAAAAACCTAATTAACTAATCTAATATTGTATTGTACATTATATCAAAAAAAAATTATTTTATCATTTTGTATCCTGCGGTTTAATTCAGCAATCATATAATTTAATAATTTAATTTCATGCTGATTTAATTTTTCAATGAATTTGACAAATATATATCTATACATATTTATAGTAAAATATATATATTTATAAAAGTTTATTATTATTAAATTCATCATTAGTAGAATTCATCAAGTAGATCATTAAGGTTTCATATTGTTTCTTATATCTAAAGAAATAGTAAATTGATTTCATTCCAGTTTTAAATTAAATTATTTTTGAAAAAGGTATGAAGAAATCCCTAAAAGATAAATAATATAAACATTATTCAATTTCGTTTTTTAATAAAAATAAACACTATGCTATCAATTATCAATTCATTATACTAAAGTACTGAAGGATTTGCTGACTAAGAACAAATAGATATAAAAAAATGGGTGATGAACTCATTAACAGCGGTTGACAGCATTACACTAGAACGTATTTAAAGGTTCAAAAAATTATGAACTTAAAAAATGATTATGTAGGGAAGACGCATCATGAAGATAAATCACAAATATTACAACTAAAAGAAAGCACGAAATAATCGGTTCTCTTTCTCATAAATGTAATAAGAAAATCAATCATTCCTTTGCTTTTTATGGTGTGCTGTGGGGCAGATATACTAAGGCGAATTGTGTAGAAAAATTACTTTTTTGGTAAACTTTTTCTATTATTGAAAAACCATGATGATATGGAGAATCGTACTCATACTTCTTGGGCTAATTAATAAGTTACGCTTTAAGCCACAACTCCAATAAGAAATACACGATATTATTCACTGTTTGCGATATCCTATAAATTGCTTCGTTTTTAAATTAGGATTAATCTTATTTTTTTTAGAACTTTATCAGTATTTAATTTTATAAATTTTATTATCTTAGAGATCGGTCTCCGCTGTAACAGTCTATAGGTCGTATACAATATATATATTGATGATTTTCTTCAATTTTAATCAAAAGTGTCCTATCTATGGCGTAGTGGTTAGGAAGCTGCGGTTCAAACGAAGAAAAGAAAAAAATATAATTTGGCTTGCTAACTGAAGGGGTGAAAGTTCGATTTCCGTACGAGTTATGCATTTTTAATTGAAAGAAGTTATTGAAAAATAATTTTTCATTACAAATCCCCATGGTGACCTAAAATATATAGTAAAAATATAAAATATATGATCTGCCATAACTGAAAAAGAAAGGCCATGCATTACTCCCTTATAATATTGTATGAGGTAAAGGACAGTTTATAAATAAGTAGATAAATCATAATAACTTTTCCTACATTTCAAGTTGGAAACAGGAGTTAAAGCTAATAAATAAATAAACCTAATAAATAAATAAATAAAAAATTAAACAATTCAATCAAAATAAAGGCTTCCTCCGCAAGAAAAATAACTCTTATTAAAAAATACTTAAAAACGTTGCTTTGAAAAAAAGTTTAAAAATTTTGTTTATTAAAAATTAAACATACCCTAAAGAAATTCTTAAGATAACTAAACTATCATAACTATAAAAGTATCAAGGTTCCAAAATAAAAAATATAACACATAATATCCAAAAAAAATATATATTTATTATTTTTATCTAAGATTAAAGTCTTACAATAGTAAGCATTGCCTGATAACATTAATCCCTTGCCGATTTGACACTTGGACTTATTACTAAATTATTGTAATATACACTATATTTTTTGTTAGGATATAATCGGACCAGTATTTGAACTCGAAACTTTTTGATTGAGAAGCCGCCACTTTACCACTGAGCTATCGGTCAGATTTTTTAGAATATTTTAGAGTAGTTTAATAATATTTTAATTTTTCCAAATTTTAAGACAGCACACGTTAAAATATAATGTTAGAGCTTTAATTTTGCACTTGACAGGTATAATCACGTTGAAAGTGTTCAGAAATTATAAATTTCTACTATTTGCCCATTTTAAGTTTTTAAACAGTGGGCCATACTTAAGGATTTTCTTAAAATATTTCTACATTTTTTTTTAAGATATAACACCTCTCAAAGCTTTAAATTCCTAACTCGAACGGTTTGGAATATAAAAAGGGTTAACAATTTTATAAGAAGTAAGTTTCGCATATCTGTAATTTAAAGTACCGTATGGAAAGCTTATATACATTTGGAATATATTTATAAAGCTTATAAATAAAGCTATCATTAACACTACAGAATAAAATACCTTATACCTTATAAAATTTTTATTATAATAATTTAAATATAGCTCTTCTCCGCACCTTGGGGAACTGTAGCTCTGTAACGGGTCGAGTTGCAGAAAAAAGTTCTTGAATTAAATATTTTTTTTTTTTGGAAATACCTGCTTATAGTTAAATTTTTTTTCTCTATTTCAAATGTTGTTAAAGTTTTGAAAATAATTGGACGGACGGATTTAAACTAGTTGTACAAATTATCAAATTTTTTTGAAAATGTGCTAAAAATTAGTTTTCTCTATCTAACATGAGCAATTCAGGTATAATTGAAAAAAAAAGAAATTACATATTTATTATTCACTTAACGATCTAAAAAAAGTCTAATCTAGCAAATTAATTCAATTAAATTGTATTTCAGCAAACTATTTTAAATAATAATTTTTTATTTTTATACCCGTATGACTTTAGGTTATAAGGGTATACTAAATTTGCTACTACGTTTGTGACGCAGAGAAGGAGGGCGGAGTAAATATAGACTCAAAGGTATGGATCGGATCAGATTCGAAAAGTAAATCGATTTAGCTATGTATGTCGTTCCCGCCTATCCGTCCGTCTGCACGATAACTCAAAAAATAAAGGAGCTAGGATTTTCACATTTCCAAATTAGTCACAAAACAAATTAGTTTGTATGCAATAGCCGTCATCGCTATTGAAATCCAGCCATTTGGTCCACGCGTTCAAGTAACTGCCATACAACTACTTTTTTTATATGAACATTGCTCTGTACCTATTACAGCTGGGTGTCTGAAATTTTGCAAAAAGTAGTTCTGTTTTATGGCCAAAATTTCTGCAAAATTTGGTTGGTCTACTGCAGTGAGTTCGAGTAACTGCCATACAACTCCTTCTTTTATATGAGCATTACTCTACACCTAATGATATATAATATTTATATTACGGTCATACGCGTATCCTAGAGTTGTCACAGTATACTCTACTACACTCTTCCTCGTTTAACTTTTAAATTGAAAAAAAAGAGACATAAAATGATAGACAAATTAATGAATAATTAAGGCATGATTTGGGATTTTCCTATTCAGATTCAATTTAAGAATAAGTTCATAATTCTTCATAATTTTCTTAACAAATAGATAAAAGAAATAAAACAAAATT
The DNA here is from genome assembly GCA_963082915.1 of Dolichopus griseipennis. Classification (NCBI taxonomy): domain Eukaryota; kingdom Metazoa; phylum Arthropoda; class Insecta; order Diptera; family Dolichopodidae; genus Dolichopus; species Dolichopus griseipennis. The sequence continues at coordinate 103,892,957 of OY720442.1, forward strand.
TAAAAAATAAAAATGTTCTAATTAAAATTCATTGAATTTTTCAGTTTCATTTAATTTTAAATTATAAAAGAAAAACACAATTCATTATTCAATTGTTCTATGACATAATATAAATGAAAGTTGATGGTTGATGTAAAAATTTCTTTTAAAATTGCTTTAAAAATATTAATTTATTTTTAAAGAATTAATTATTGAACATTTTGGTGGTTTATTTGTGTAAAAGAATAATTTGGTTAATGTAATTTAGTATTTTCCTGAAAATTCTTGAATTTGTTTTCTGAAATTTCCAAGATCTTGTAAAATAAATACGTTACAGAATAATTCATCAACAAATATTTAAAATTTTAAAAGAAAAAAGTGATTGGAATAGATGAGAGTGAAATAATAAAACAATAGTTTAGTCATAAATTATTTAGAGTCTGACTATTGAGTCACATAGATATTACTCCATGACCAGTATTGATCGAGCCGTTGAGCAAAGAGATGCTTAAAAGCGGAAAGCTACTGTACTGAAACAGGGTAAGGAACTGAAAAAAAAGTGGTTCAACTTCCAGCTTCTTATTAGATATTTTCCTTGCAAAGTTTGGTGTTTTTCGAAGGTATCAGGTACGGTATGGTACAACAGATTAAAATAATGATAAGCCTCCACGTCCATACAAGCGAGGAGGCTTATTAAAGGAATTTGCGAGTCTGAATTGTCTGTAGCCTTTAGCTAACAGATTTGAAACACTAAAATGGGTTAACATACTAAAAAAAATTAGTGGTTCATCTTCCAGCTTCTTATTAGTTTTTTTAGAAAAATTAGCTGTTACTCGGATATATGGTGCATATGAGTAATCTTAAATGCATAGAAATATTGCGTATACATACAAGTGAGACGGTTGTTAAAAAACCTGAAAACCTGCTTACAGGAAATTAAAAAAGGTTTGTTCAAAAAATATTTTACTGTTATATCCTACAATGAGTTAAGTAAAAGAGCTGAGGTCCCACATTTTCTATTCATTGATTTGGTAAACATTTCTTTAAAGTGACTTTAGCTTAACTTATGAATCAAGCGGTTACACTGAGCCAGATATAAGTTATGCTTAAGAAAAAGATCATATTCTAGTTATTTTAATTCCATTGCTTTAATTTAGTTTATCTTTTAAAGGGTTCTATGAATTTCGTTACGAAACAAATTGAAAGTCCTTCAAAAGGTATATTTTTGATAAAAATAAATATACATATAATTTTTTAAATCTTTTGTAGTTTTATTTTTACTTTAAATCTTAACAGTCAATTTTTGTCATAATCCCATTAAGCTGTTTTATAAATAACTTAAATTTGAAATATAAATATCCTAAAGTTGAGGGTTTTGGACGTTTTTAAGCAATAATAATTTTTTTTTTTATTTAAATATTAAAAAATAAAACAATTAGACGTATAAAATAAATAAAATGTTTTTCGACCTTGTGAAAAAAAATTTCATTATAAATCAAAAAGAAATTTTTCTTTAAATATTTTCGTCCTGTCACAATTATTCCTTTAAGGAATATGAAAGTGATGACAACATTATGACACGTCATTAATTTGTGTTTTAATAATTTGAAATCTTTTGATGAAAATTTAAAAACTTTTTGAAATTTAAAATCAAATAATTATTTTTTAAGATTACAAAAAAAGTATGGAAAATTTTAATATATAAAGAAAAACGAGGAAGAGTCTAGTAGAGTAGACTGTGTCAACTCTGGGATACCCGTATGACTGTAATATAAACATTATATCATCCTGTTAATTACTTTTGGCGAAATTTCAAACATACGGCTTTAATAGGTGTAGTATAATGCTCATATAAAAGAAGGAGTTGTATGGCAGCTACTCGAACCAACTGAAGTAGACCAACCAAATTTTACAGGAACTTTGACCACAGCACAAAACTATCTTTGGCAAAATTTTTAGAAACCCAGCTTTAATCTGTATAGAGTAATGCTCATAAAAAAAATGAAGTTGCAGGTGGGTACTCGAACCCATGCATAAAAACGAATTTCTGAAAATTTCAAAAACCTAGCTCCTTTATTTTTTTAATTATCGTGGGAACGGACGGACATACATATTGAGTTATTTTTCGATTCTGATCTGATCCGATCCCCCATCCTTCTCTGCGTCACAAACTTAATGGCAAATTTATTATATCCTTTGACCTATAGTCATACGGGTATAATAAAATATAGAAAAATACTCTAGAAATATTAGAAAGCGTAAGCATATGATTTAAGAGTCTTCTGGAACTGTCTTTTTGTATCTTGCGTTGTACCAAAAACTGATTTATCTATGAGTTTTAAATGATGAGATTGAACTGGAAGTAAAATATTGAAATTACCATTAAGGGTTTGAAACTAGGATTAGGAGTATTAAGTGATAAATAGGTACGTTCTATTAAAAGTAACACATTATTACTTTAGCTACCTGCCTAATAAGCATAAGTATCGTTCTAAGTTTTTCTATATCATAAGCCATAATGGTTTTGCTTTGGATAAGCAATTGAATTGAAATAGACTTTCGAGATTTTAGCTATGAAAAAAGTATACGAGGGTATAAAGACTGAGAAAAACCAACTTTAGGTGGGAAAATGTTATTTAAAAAAATTTAATTCTCAAAAAGTTAGGTAGTTATCTATTGAGTTATCCGTTTCTTTAAGGTTATTTCTATGTCCCCTGCTAGTTTAATGGTTTAATTGTAATGTCTCTGAGCGTTTAGTAAGTATTTGATTACTAATAGTAGAAATCTTAACTATTTCTAATAGCATTCACGTATAGCTGAGTTGTAAATGAGCGAAACCAAGTACAACTCACGCTATCAGCTCAACATTTGAGTCCATTCAATCTGTGAGCATTTGAATTGTAATCAACATTTTAGTCTGCTTAACTTGTGAGCACATTGCATTATTCAAAAGGTTGAGTTGTACCCATGGATCATTAATTTAATTACTGTTTTATCAACAAATATGATTATATAGTATTTAAATTTTGCAATTGTCGTTAAAATGAAACTTTTACATTCAACCATTTTTTTATAAAATATTTAATTTATAAAATTGCACAATGGTAACTATAGAAATAGGAATTCAAAGAAATTTTTACTTCAATAAATTTCAACAATTAAAGAATTAATTAAAAAATTAAGTAACTCAGACATTTTCTTTACTTCCTGAAAGTTAATTTTAAAAACAAACTTTTAAAAAATAAAATTTATTGTAAAATAATAATGGTTTTAACAGTTAAAACTATATAAAAGGTTTAAATTGTGTAAATTATTGCAGAAATTTGAAATAAAAACTTTAAAGAATTTATAAAATTAGGAAGAAAACTTTTTACTGTTTCTTTTCTGAATGTGAAATTTCAGGTTCACAAACCTCAATATTAACTAGATATATAAGTACAATATTATGGAAAATGCCATTGCAAAATGCCAAATGGGTTTGTTTCAATTGAATATAAGCTTTTCATTTTACATAATGTGGTTTGTAAAGTCTGGTAATTTTACATGGAAGCCCCTCCGATCCCATGATCCAATTTGATCCATCTGCAAATTGTTCTTCTTTATTAAAATCGGTTGAATATTTGATTAACTATTAGAACTTGACATTCCCGAAACTCCTTAAATTTCTAGACCCAATGATACTAGAATCAATTTTTGGAAGCTACTCTTTGTGGTTACCAAAATTGAGCGACTGCTAGATTTTGAGATTTCTCAAAAAGTTTGGTGTTTCGATATGGCAGCCTCCCAATCCCGTTATCCAATTTGGTTCAACTACGAATTTAACTATACTATTGGGGAAGAAAGTAAATCGGTTGATATTTACACGAGTCATCGTGTTATACACTCCCACACATCATATCATACAAAATTCATTGTACACACACACTTAAATTGTAATTTTATTTTAATTGGCCGTATAATTTTATTACATACACATACACAATATTAGTATGAGAAGTTTTTATCTACTTGATTTTCAAAAATGATTGTGAAAACTTGACATTTTATTATATTTTGTACTAGATAATCAACTTGATTTTTTTATTAGCGTACGTCAAAAAATAATTTTTGACAGTTAAAAAGTGACAATGCAAGGGTTGTGAAAATATTTTGTAATATTCATTAAAAAAATCGAAATTTCATGGATAGGATATTTTATAAAATGGTATTTTACAATATGAAACCAAGAGGTAATGTCAGTAATATTGTTTGAAAGATTTTTAATTTTGAAAAGTGTAAGATGTATCAAATAGAATCAAGAAAACCAGGACAGTTCGGTCCTATACAGCCTATATGGAAAAACACTCAAATGTACAGTGGTACAAAATAGAGAATATTCGGAACCTGCCAAGAGACCACCTTAACATATGGAAGTGAAACCTGGTTAGTTACGAATAACATCACACAGAAATTTCAGGTGTTCATTAACAAATATCCAAGAATCATATGCAGAGTATACTGGCCCAACACAAAATAGCAATAATAACCTATGGAAGCTTGCCAAAGTAGAGCCAATCGGGCAAGAGATCAAAAGGTGGAAATGGATAGAGCACACACTTCGCAAGCCGCAAGAAAGCATAGCAAGGAAGCACTAGATTGACACCCACAAGGAACCCGAAGACGAGGCCGCCCCAATAACACCTGGAAGCGAACGATATTAGAAGAGCTGATCTCTAATGGAAACCCATGGGAGAAAGCAAAAATAAGTGCTCCGAATAGAGTCAGATGGAGATTCCTAGTACATATCCTATGCTCGCAAGAAGAGCAATGAGGACAAAAAAAAAAAGATGTACTAAGATCATTATGAACTTCTTATTTAATATTAACTTCGTTTTCCAATATTAACGCGATGAAACGTTTGCAATGCATTTTCTAACATGGAATATATAATAAATTTAAGCAATTCAAAGTTTCTTTCTTACAAAAAAAATTTCTAATTTACTTAAAACCAACATAAAATGCAAAAACGATGTAAAATATAGTATTAAAAACTAAATACAGCGTCTTACATGATTAAGAAATAAAAATTTGAATAATAAAATAGGAATTTTTAAAATCCATTGGGAAAAAAAATGGTAAAGTTTTTTTAGTATATTATATAAGCACATGTACTGTAGAAAATTAATGTTAAAAGTTTTATAGTATTAAATATCTTTTAACTAAATTAAATTTTAAAATTTGAGGAAAAAAAAAACAAAACACATAGCATATTAGTTTTTAAAAATTTAGTTTTATTCTATACACTATATGGTATTCATGAATGTTACAAAGAAACACAATAAAAATTTTGGTCAATTTTTTTTATTAATATCAATAAAAATTTTGTTGTTTTTCAATCATCATAATGTCATTTACAGATTCACATCTAAATAGTTTTCTTTCAAAAACATTTTTATATCATTCAATACCACTCAAAAAAAAAAACCAAAAAACTATTAATAAAAAACAGTAAGTCATTGCAACCGACTTAGTAATACCCTACACCAGGAAATTTCAATTGACACTGTCTTGGATTTCGGGAACCTTCACTAAACAGGACAATTTCGAAGATGTTAATGCCAGGACTTGAAGGTGTGTGGCGGGGACCTGAACCACAACCCCATTCATCCCAAATTTAGGTGATAGTTAGGAACAAAGATGAAACAGGAAGAATGCATTCTTGTACCAAATTAAAAGGTTCTATTTTTATTGGTCTTCGAGATATGCTCGTTTGCTTTTGGTGGGATCGAATGCTTTTAGACACCGAATCCATGGTTTGGTCTCGTTCATTTCCAATCCCCGACTTGTTTTGTCATTAGGATGCAAAAATGTATATATTTTTCTATATCTAGCTTGCTTCCTTTTGGTGGATACAAAAACAATCCCAAAGTTAATAAACCGCTATATACCCTATATTAGATGTAGGGTATAAAAAACAAGAAACAACCAAAACATGTTCTTCTATTATATTAGTCAAATCATCCAATTGTATAATGTACATAATAATGATGAGTTTCTTTACTTCCTTCTTGGTTGTTATAATAACATGATGCTCACGAACTTTGTTATAAACCGTCGACAAAATTATTACGTGATCCAATTTTTATATATAGATATAAATGTAAATGTAATATATATATATATATATGTATATATATATACATTATATAAACCAAAGTTACTATTTTAATAAACTATAAAAATATATATAATGTATGTATATAAAACACGTGCCCTTATACAATCATCTATCTATCTATCTGTGCATACCTAGTTATTTTTGTATGAAGGTTGTAAAAATAAACTTTATCGTCTTTTGTAATATTCCATCTCTTTCTAAATTTTCTTTTGCAACATTTTTAAACAAATTACAAACTTTTGCACTATGAAAATATAAGGAAAACCTCAATTTTCCAAATAAAAAATATTTATGCAAATTTATACAAATTTTTTTTTAAAGGATTGAAGATTAAGTCTGTATTTGCATTGAGAAGAAAATGGAAAAGTTTAAGGAAATTTACTTTTCTATATAAAATTTTAATGCAAGTATTGGTTACATTTTTACGTGGAAAAATCTTTTTTATTTAAAGTTTTATTAAATTAAATTAAATTTAATTTTAAAAATTTTGTTTATATTTGTAATTGAGTTTTCTTAAAGTTTTTAAACAGGTAAAATATTAGATACCTGTGTACATTATCAAAATTAAGTGAATTCTTAAACTTTGGTTTTAATGGATTAGAAAATATGAACTAAGGTATTTATCGACTTCGAAGAAGTTTTGTTGCATTTGCCACACGTTTTACTTTTAGTTTAGTATTCGATTAGTTTGTTTAACCTATTTTGAAATAAGATCAGTAGAGGACCTTCTGTCAGTCAGTGCATTTTTAGTATTACAATATGTATGTGTAGATTATTTGGATAAAAATGTTAACAGAGGAGATTTTTTAGATAAAAATAAACATTATATTGTCAGCCCAAAATACGATTGTAGTACTTGTAAAGTAATATATTGGATAGTGCGGAAGTAAAATATAATCAAAATGATGCTATGGTGAGGTTTTCTTGACAAATCCTCTAAAAAATTTCAACTAATTCAATTTTCCCCATTACGGGGAATTAAATTGGTGGAACAATTTTTTCTAGGATATCTATTAGGCATCTCCATCTGACTCTATTTGGAGCATTTATTTTTGCTTCCTATCATGTTTTTCCAGTTTAGGTCAGTTCTTCTAATATCGTTCGCCTCCGGATGTTATTGAAGCGACCTCATCTACGGGGTATTTTTGGATTCCATTCCAAAGCTTCCCTTGCTCTCCATTCTTGTGACTTTATAAGTGTGTGCCCCACTTTTTTTTTATGAACTTTTGTCCAATCTGTTTTATTTTGGCAAGCTTCCATAGATCATTGTTACTTATTGCATTTTGATAGTGTACTCTGCATATGATTCTTATACCCTTTTTGATGAAGACTTGTAGTTTCTGTGTGAATTTGTTCGTAACTAACCAAGTTTCACTTTGATATGTTGAGGTGGTCCTTACGCAGGTTCTGAATGTAATTAAATTACCAATTTAGTGGATTTAATTTCTTATAGAACTTTAATAATAGATTTACATTTAATTTAAAACTTTTTAATAAGATTGCGGCAAAATTTAAAACATACAATTAATTCACAATACTTACATTTTGCTCATTTACAAAAAAATAATATAAACTATGCCAGTTCTTTTGATTTTTTAATACTGTAAAACAATCCATTAATATTATAATATATACTATGTCAAATAATACTTGTATATCTTTATGAAAACTAAAATAATAATGAAACGAAAATAGACAACTTTATTAATAATTAGTATTTTTCAAAGAATTTTTGTAAATTATAAATCATTAAAATATTTTTAGAAATTGTTTAAATTAAAGTCTATTCTTAGTTTTTTTTTTTTTTTTTGAAGTTTTTGAATATTAAATTTGCTTATGAAATTTGTATTTTAGTAAAATATGAAATTCTTATCAACATACAAAATATTGTTGATTATTTCTGTACCGGATTTAATATAAGATGTTACATATGTTTCCGGTTGATTTTCAATTAGGAACCTACTAAAAGAAATTTGGATGAATTAATTTTATTTACTATAGGCTGGTCAATACCACAGGAACATGCAGAAACAACGGGACATATTTTATTCTTGTTATTAGGATTGATCTTAATGAATTCCACATACAATTTAAATCTGTGAGTTATATAATTCAATTAAATTATTTGTTTATATTTTGTATTTTAAATATTGTTAAACTGATTCGTAAATGGGGTCTTTAAAGGTTAAAATAATTTAAGATAATATTAAAAATGTTATTTTAATACACAAGCAAATAAAAAATTAAAATTTTTTAGTGTGTTGAGGTTGCTGGAAAATATTGCAAAATATGTTGCTAAATATTGTAAGCACGTGTAGGATGAATACCATAAAATACATGTCTCTTAAAACAACGAACATTTTGGTCATAAAATTGAGATTGCTGGAAAATATTGCAAAATATTTATTAAAATGTCTCCAAATAAAAATGGTTTGTTATCAATATTACAAGATTTCTTGAAACAACAAATATGTTGTTAATAGAATTGAGGTTGCTGGAAAATATTGCATTATATTTAAAGTTTTCCAAAATAAATATGGTTTGTTATCAACATTGCCGAATGTTTCAAAACATTAAATATGTTGTTAATAAATTTGAGGTTGCTGGACCATATTGCAAAATATGTTGCTTAATATTGTAAGCACGTGTAGGACGTATACCAAAAACTACATGTTTCTTAAAACAACAAATATGTTGATAATAGAAATTGAAGTTGCTGGAAAATGTTGCAAAATACTTTTTGTTCAAATGTTTCCAAAAAAATATGATTTTTTATCAACATTGCAAGATTTTTTAAAACAACAAATATGTTGATAACAGAATTGAGGTTGCTGAAAAATATTGCAAAACATTTTTTTTTTATATGTTCCCAAATAAATATGATTTTTTATCAACATTGCAAAATTTCTTAAAACAACAAATATCTTGTTATTAGAATTGAGGTTTTTCAAAAATATTGCAAAATATTTCAATTGTTCCCAAACAAATATGGTTTCTTATCAACATTGCAAAATTTCTTAAAACAACAAATATGTTGATAATAGAATTGACGTTGCTGAAAAATATTGCAAAATATTTTGCTAAATATTGTAAACACGTGTAGGACGTATAGTGTATACCATAAAAAATATGTCTCTTAAAACAACAAATATGTTGTTAATAGAATTGAGGTTGCTGGAAAATGTTGCAAAATATTTTTTATTTAAATGTTCCCAAATAATAAGGTTTTTTATCAACATTACAAGATTTCTTTAAACAACAAATTATGTTCTTAATAAAATTGAAGTAGCTGGAAAATATTGCAAAATATGTTGCTAAATATTGTAAGCACGTGTAGGACGTGTACCATGAAATGCATGTCTCTTAAAACAACAGATATGTTGATAATGAATTGAGGTTACTGATAAATATTGCAAAATATGTTTTATTTAAATGTCCCCAAATAAGGTTTTTTATCAACATTGAAAGATTTATTTAAGCAACAATATGTTAATAAAAGAATTGAGGTTGCTGGAAAATATTGCGAAATATGTTGCTAAATATTATAAGCATGTGTAAGACGTATACCATAAAGTACATGTCTCTTAAAACAACAAATTATGTTGTTAACCGAATTAAGGTTGCTGGAAAATATTGCAAAATATTTTAATTGTTTCCAACCACGAGTAATTATGGTTTATTATCAATATTGCAAGATTTCTTAAAACAACAAATATGTTGTTGATAGAATTGATTTTGTTGGAAAATATTACAAAAAATTGTTTATTTAAATGTTGCCAAATAAATATTATTTTTTTATCAACATTAATAAACTAGAAATAGCATTCTCATAAAATATTATATTTCAATTTTATATTTCAATTTTATATTTCAATTTTCAATTAATAGATTACGAATTATTTACATATTTACTAAGAAGAAATATTTGCTTTTAAATCAGAATATTGAAATAAGAAGTTGATAAGATAAGATATACATATATCAAAATTATGTGGAAAATTTTTTTAATTGGTGTGTTTTTTTTTCAATGGTTACCTTTAAGTTACAAATACTTCAGTTTAAAAATTTAGATAAAAAATTATTAAAAATTGTAGAATATTTACCAGAACATTATTCAATTATTTAATTACAAATTGATACTAATGAAAAGTTTGTTTCTGATAAGATTAATAAATTATACATTTGTTTGAAGTGAATTTAATTATGTATATTTCTTAAGCTTATATTGTTCATTATACCCGTATGACTATATAATCAAAGGGTATAATAAATTTGCCATTACGTTTGTGACGCAGAGAAATAGGTGGGGTAGATATAGACTCAAGTGTATGGATCGGTTCAGAATCGAAATAAAAATCGATTTAGCTATGTATGTCCGTCCGTCCGTCCGTCTGTCCGTCCGCACGATAACTCAAAAACTAAAGGAGCTAGGATCTTGAAATTTTCGCAAATTAGTTTTTTTGCAATAGCCGTCATCGCTATTTAAATCCAGCCATTTTGGTCCATGGGTTCGGGTAGCTGCCATTCAACTTCTTTTTTTATATGAGTATTACTCTGTACCTATTACAGCTACGTGTCTCAAATTTTGCTAAAAGTAGTTTAGTTTTATGGCCAAAGTTTCTGCAAAATTTGGTTGGTCTACTGCAAGAATTGTTAACAAATTTTTTAAAAAATATATCTATTTCACTTTAACTGAAAACTTTTTTATTTTTTAAAAGAAAGTTTTTTATTTAAAGTTAATGTATTATTTCACAAAAATCGGAACAGATATGCTGAAATCTCATTTTTGAGCCCTTACAGCTTAAAACCCATACAAAAAATTTTCTTTAAAGTCTAACTTAAGATCTAACTCTTCAAAATTATTTAAGTCCCTAACTCAAAATGCTTGGAGTTGATACGAGGGGTTAAGAGAGACAAAATTTCAATTTCATATAACTAAAAAGAGTTCTTCCATAGGAAATTAATTTAAATTATTAAAACACAGACCGGTGAACAGAGACACAAGCAGATTGAAATTATTTAAAGCATATTTTTAAAATTTGTTAAAGAAGGGCTAGAAACCTGTGTAAGATATTATGGTATCATTGAGTTTCTTAAGAATAAATGAAGCAACTTTTGTATAATCTAGTAAAAGTTGCACAAAAGCACCTTCTATCTACATTGTTATCGAGAGGGACGAAATATTGAACAATTGAATTATTTAAATGTTAAATATAACAGGTTGAAGTAAAATGCAAAATTCAACAACTGGTATTAATTTAATTTAAATGCCGGGTATTAGTTACTTGATTACACATTTTAAAAAGTATTTAATAATAAAACAAATATTAAAATATTTAAATACCCAATTCTTTTCATTACTTTATTTATTAAAATTATGTATTAATTTTTGATTTAAAATTGTATTATTTTAATTAAATAAATTAACTAAATTAAGTTTTATCAAGTTTGCAACAACTGACACTTGAATGTATCACAATATAATGAAGAAATTTTTGAAATACAACAACAGTGTTGCTAACGGAAAAATATTGTATTACACGTTTAATAGTACGTACACTTATACTTTACAATAGAAATGCATAATTCGACAAAAAAAATAAAAGGGGTTGTTTTGTTTCTTTGAAATATTCGAATTTCGAAATTTGAACATTGCTCTTTTCCACGTTATTTTCCCAGTTTGAAATTCGAATATTGCAAAGAAACAAAACAACCCCTTTTATTTTTTTTGTCGAATTATGCATTTCTATTGTAAAGTATTCGTACCGCGTACGTACAAATTTTAATTTTTATACTTTTCCCCTTAGCAACATTGTTGCTATATTTTAAATTTTATTAATCAAAATCATATGATTCTGATTTTGTTTTAAAAAAACCTTTATTAACATTCTTAAATTATTTGATTAGTATATGAATAATATAATTTTTTTATGAAATGTTGCAGAAATATTTTTCGTATTTTATTTTCTCTTATCAACAAAATCTCTTGTTGTCATTTTGGAGACATTTCGCAAATAATAATAATAAACATATGCAAAACCAAAAGCTTTCAACTCAATAAATTCTTTGTTATCAAGTGAAAACATTTTTTTTTAAAAAAATTCATACAATTTTCCGTTAGTACGTTATTTCTTAGATACAAAAGAAAAAAACAAAAAAACAAAATAAATTAAAAAAAAAAAAAAAAAAATTCTGAATAAAAAGTAAATAATACAAGAAAAAAAGTAAAATAAAGTTAAGTAAGTATATTGTGGTTGTATTGTATACATTTTTTTTTCAAACAAGTGGCAAGTGGCCCTACAGAAAATATATTAAAAAAAATTTTATGAATAAAATAGTTTCGTTTTGATCTCCGTGCTGGATGGTTCATACAAAATAAGGGGGTTAAAAAAAAAACAAAACAAAAATAAAATAAAAAATAATTTAATTAAAAAAAAAATATTAGCAAAACATAAAAATTTAAAATTAATCGGTACACACTATAAAAAAAAAACGATGTTTATTTTGCCAAAATATTGATGGTTTCAAATTAGTGTTTTGTTGTTTTTTTTATTTTGTGTTATTTTTTACCTGTAAAAAAAAATTGAATACAAAAATATAACAGTAGTTAAGTTGTATTTACAGTATGTAACGGTACTAAATCAGCTTTAAAATAAATGCAAAATAATAATAATATATCTATGTATGTATACTATATATATAGTAATAGTGTAATATTATTTTAATATAGTGTTATTTTTTTGGAATAGTACCTAGTATATGGTTTAGTTTGTAAAGTTAATCTCTTAATACCGTTATATAGTGCTTATTTTACTGTTATATAGTATTGTCAGTGCGTTCGGAGGGGTTTGGTTTTTTTTTTTTTAAATCGGTTGTATGAAAAGAACAACATTATGTCCTTCTGAATTGAAAATTAAAAATGAAATAAAAGTAAAATTAAAAAGGATAACGGTACAATTTTAGTTATTACAAACTATCTACCGATGATGTGAATACCAGTTGAAAATATATATAAAATAACAGTTATTTTTTTTTATGTATTGTAAAATTTTTTTTTTTATTTTATTTTGTTAATTACATGTGTATGAGATATGGTATAGTGTTTTTTGATTACAAATTCACCTGAGTGAATAAAATTTTTAAAATTAAATTGAGGAAAGTAAAAAAAACACAAAAAAAAAGTAAATAGAATTAAAAAAAAAAAAAGGAAGGATATTAGTTAAAAAAAAAAACAACAACAAATACAGAGTAAATAAAAAATTCGGAAAACCTTATAAAAAGGATTAAATATTAGGATTTTAGTTTTTCTATATTTAATTTTTTTAATTCTTTTGAGAGTATTATAGTATGTTAGGGTGTCTATAGATATGTTGTGGTTTTCAATTTGACATATGTTTTTAATTTATATATATATATATATATATACATGCATATATATAATTGTATGTTATATGTACATACATAAAATTGTTTTGTATTATTTTGTTTACAAAAAATAAAAAAATATAAAATAAAAAAAAAAAAAATTAAATTATTTAAAAATAAGAAGGATAAGGACATTTTACAAAATAAATAGTAACTTTTTTTTTTGTATTTAAATTTTAATTAAAATAAAAGAATAAAAGAATTTTGAAGTAAATTTTAACAATTTTACCGTTATCAATTATTTGTTTAAATTGTTTTTGTGTTGTGTAGGTGGTATCCTACTTTTTTTTTTCAATTTAGTCTTTTGATTTGATATGTATATATATATATAAATATATCTACATATGTCTCTTTTAATTTGATTTTTTTTTGTTTTTTAATATCTTTGTTATTGTAAATAATTAAATTTGATAAATTTTAATTAAAATTTTAAATATTTAAAATATTTTAAATTAAATATATTATAAAATTTATAATACCTATTTAAAGAATATATAAATTAAATAAAAATTAACTATTTTTAAAGGTGAATTACAGTGAATAATTATTGAAGAATATTGTATGAATTAGTCTTGAGATATAATTAAATTTAAATAAAGAATTTCATTTAATTACAATTTAAAATTTAAATTTTAATAAAATATATAAAATTTAGAATCTTTTTAAAATTATAAATTTTCAAAAATTGATGTGAAAAAAATAGTTAACAAGCTTAGAATTACTTATTAAATTAAAAAAAAAATACCTATAGAATTAAATTAAAAATTAAATATAAAAAAAAAGTAAAAATTAATAAATTAACTAAAAAATTAATTAAAAAGTTTATAACTAGGTATTATAATTTATTAATTAATAATAAATTAATTATCTTTTAATATTTATATATATGTAATTAAAAAAATTATTAAAAATATTCTAAATAACAACTAATTATATTTCAAATTTATATATATAAAAATTTTGTGCCTTTAATAAAATCGTTCTAATTGAAAAAATTTTTTTTTAAAAATTCAGAACTTATTAGTGTTTCAAGTGTTTTAATATTGTGTTTTATTTAAATAATTAACTAAGTTTTTTTTATAAAAAAATCAACAATTTCTTATCTTTGCAATTTTATGAAGCACCTCTATCTCTATAAAATTAAATAAATTTTGATTTAATATTAAAATAAAATTTTTAATAAGTAATTCAAAATATGTGTGTCAAGTAATTATTCAATCACAATATTGATAACAAATTAAAGAATTTACAAGTGTAATTCATATACCTATATTACAACTTATCAATATCATTATAAATTTTAATAACACTTAATAATATTTAACTACTTCAGTTAAAGTGTTTTTTTTTTTAACAAATTCAATTTTAATTATCTTGCTTCAAATTAATTAAAAAATTATAATCAAAAATTAAATAAAAAATTAATTAAAAAATTATAATCAAAAATTATATAAAAATTGAATATTTCAATGAAGTGAATTAAAAAATGTGAATTAATTTATCCAAAAAAAAAAATTAATTGAAAATTTAATGATATGAAAAAAATTTGAATTAATAAATTATTAATCATTATGTGAAATATTTTTTTATTATAATAAAAATTCGATTAAAATTTAATCTAAAGCAACAAAAGTGAGTTTTAATAGTATATTCAATATATACTTATTTGCGTATGAAAAATTAGTGAATTAAAAAATTGGTAATTATAATTAATAAGTATTATTAAAAAAAAAGTTTTTAATTAAAATTTATCGATTTTTATGTGTTAAATATAATTTTTAATTAATTTTTTTATATAATACCTATATAAAGTGCTTATTCAATTACAAATTTAATTGTGCGAAAGTATAAAAGATTACTTTCAATTAAATAATTAATTAATTATAATTATAATTAAAAAAAAAAATATTAAATTTAATTCATTAATAAAAAAAAAAAGAGTTTTAAAATTAATAAAAGAATTGTGTCAAAAAAATTTTTTTAATCAATTGATTAAAATAAATAGTGTAAACAACTTATATTGGATTATTAATTATTATGGATAATACAATTAGTTAATACACGGTAATGAATTAAAAAGTTTTTTTTTTAAATACTTTAAAATGTTTTCGAAGTTATTGCACTCATTTATGATAAAATATATTTCATGTAAATACTTGAATAAAATCTTTGATTTTGATTGCATTTTAAAGTACCTTTTATACCTTTGTTTTAGTATTTAATATAAAATATAATTAATTAGTACTTAATTAGTATTAAAATTTTATTAGTATTTAAACTTTTAATACTTATATTAATTAGTATTAAAATGTATAGTGCGATAGCTTCAGAAAAGTTTTGTTTTTTAATTTATAGTTTTTAAATTAACTTTAAGTTCAGAAGATTTAAGTTTTTAAGAAATTTGAAAGAAAAGGGCTTTTCTGGGGTTTGGGTTTCCTTTAATCCGTTGGATTTTTCAGTGGATTTCTTTATTTCTTTGTAGAGGATTTCCCAAGTGGACTGTTTACTTAGTCACTTACCTAATTCATTTTGTGATTTTGTTGCCCTGTTCTTCATGTAACGATTAGCTTGCTAAAAATAACAAATTATTTCGAACTAAAGTGTAATCGTTGATCACTAGTTATTTTAAATCGTAAACATTAGATCAGCTATCTTTTGTCATTTATCAAGCATTTTTAGCAATGAATGATGAAAAGTAAATCAATTTAATAAGATAAATTGAAAATTTTTAGAAAATGATAAATAAGTAATGAATTTGAATTTTCGAAAATTTCCTAAGAATTTTTCATTTATCTTATCAAATTGTTTAATACTCTTCAAAATCGTTCCTATAAAAGATTGGTAAATGATAAAAGACAGCTGATCTGATGTTTACGATTTAAAAAAAAACCAAACAGATAAAGTTTAGGCAAATTAAGATATTTGATTAAGTTTAATTAGTTTAACAAAATGCCTAGAGCTCCTTTAGGGTTAAAGTAGACCTTTTTTTATTTTAATTTTTGAGCCTCTTTAGATTTTTCCCGATATTAGACTGACGTCTTTTAATTTTTTTTTTCCTTATTATTCCCCTAGGGAACATAGGGCTTCCACATAGCCTCTGCAACTGTCACTCTTTAGCGCTAGTTTTTTTATTTCTGACTAGGTTTTTCCCGATAGGCCACAATCTCTCTGGACTGTTCTCCTCCAGATTGTTCTTGGTCTTCCCACATTTATCCTACCCTGTGGGATCCAAAATAGTGCGTGACGTGTCGCTGATGTTATTGGCCCCCTTAGAATGTGATCAATCCACTTCCATTTCTTTTTTCTGATTTGGGCCCATATCGGTTCTTGTTTTGTTATCCGAAAGCTTTTGCTATTTTATGCTCTATGTCACTGTTTGCACCACCATCTTTAGTTACAAGTCTTAGTTATTATAACTCCCAAGTATTCAAATTCTGGACGTCTTCTAATAATGCTCTTATAATCTCTCTATTTGGGTTTCAAATTTTTTTACTGGTAAACTTCCTGGTAAAGCTATTACTTTATTAGTTTATTTCTAAGTCAACACATATTTTTCAATATTCTATGATGTCATTATCCAATTAAATACAATATCTGATACTCATTTAATTCTTCAACCACTTTTTAAGGTAGTTTTGGGTCTTCTTAAATAGGTATTCTTGTCTTCTGTCTTTCGACTTTAATGCAAATATTTCAGATTACTCTTGATTATCAGTCTTACCTAGTCAAAAATTGTAAACTTTTTCTTTGTAAATTGTAAACTTAAAACGAGTTAATTATAAATTTTAATCTAATAAATTTAGATATTTTATAGTTTCTTTTGTTGCCTGTGTGGAATTCAAGTGATCGACCGAAAAATTTTTAAAAATAAATAAATTTTCCCAAAATTACAAAATATATATAAATATATATTATATATGTATATATATATATATATATATCTAATTTTGTATATTAAATTGCATATATTAAATGTGTAAAAATACATACCTTTATTTAATAATTTATAAAAATATAATGAATATAAAAGTAGATGTTTATGAGTTTTGAGGTTTTTTTTTCAATAGTGCTATTTTTCACTTTTATGATAACTGTTAGTCATAAAAATGTGTCCCAAAAGTAGATAGAAACAAAAATTTTGTAAATTGTAAGAATGAGAAAGAACTATAAAAAAAAGACAATGTTTAATAAAAGAAAATGAAAATTAAACTTACAATATTCTTGGGATACAAAAATTTGATACAAAATAATTTTTGTTTTTAATGTATTTTATAATTATATCAGAGGCGTAAATTGATATTATAAATAATGGTGTACAATAACTAATTGTGAATGACTGGAATATTTTACAAAATAATTTTAAAGTGATTCAAATGTTTTGGTGATTGCCATGGGGTTATTAAATTATGTACAAACTAAAGTTTCCTTTTAATAATGTAATTAAATTTTAATAGCTTCTAATTACATTATTTTGTACATTATAGTTCTACTATGTATTTTAGATTTTAAATATATTATTGTAATAAAGTTTTCTAATAGAAGTACAACTGGAAATTGGTGATGTATTAATCAACTTACTTCTTTTAATTTCGTTCATATATTTTAAGAATTCACGCGATCTTTACAAGTTTTTAAAAAACAAATTTAAAAGTTTGAAGAGAAGTTTCAGAAAAAATTAGTTTTTCATTTCTTAGAGTAGTTAGTTTTTGGTTTAATTAAACCAATTTGTTTGTTGACTTGATACTCACTTGCCTACACTCGAAATCAAAGTAATGAGTCAATTCAAATAATTTATAGTCTTCCATATCCTGATGCATTAGTATCTTTCGGTATAATAGAGCTATTTTTAGAGATATTATTATTATTTTTAGGCACTAGATTATACAGTTGTAAGGGCGATGTGATTTCGTTCATGAAGCTCTCGATGATGAACTATATTAAGCTGGTACAAACTTTTCCTTCCTCCTTCTTTCCAATTTTTATTTTTAAAATTATATTCATAAAATCTTTAGTCGAAATATGAAATTATCTTACCTGTTTATTACTTAAACACTGAGTTTTTTTAATTTCGGTTTGATCTCTTTTTAATATTTTCTGTTAATGTTACCGCCTATATATTTTTAAAGAAACTCAATATATATTAACTTTCTTAAAGTATAGCAGAAATTTCGCAAACACACAATTGGCACACAAGTAGATAAGCAGCGCGCACATATAGCTTCGTGTGTTTATATTTCAATATATCTGACATTAAATTAAATAAATAAAAAAGAAACTATCAGAAAGTCCCAATTATGTAGCAGTTCTTCTGCATATATTGAATTTGTGGTCTAAATTACTTGTACCATACAAAAATACAAATTCTGAAATGTTATACCTATGGCAAACTGGATCGAGCTATTAATGAGTGTGCACAATAATATTTTAAACGAATTTTCAATTTCATCCAAGACAAAAGTCTACAATAAGCATTGTCAGAAGTACCTATATGTATATTTATTGAAATGCGCAAATACTTTAGTAATGAATACCTTGATTTAAATTATCTTGTTACTTCCCTGATTCCAAACACTCATTACAAGAAAAACAAATAAAGAAATAATATTAATATTATTTTAAAAATAAACCTACTGTAAGTAATTTCTGTAATTTGACTGCTTATAAAAACAAAAAAACGAATTACTCTATATTTATTTACTAACTTACTTTTTATTAAATTATTAATTTTTTACTTAGACAAAAACCAATTTGAAAAATAAAATAAAAAAAAACAGCCATTAAGTTTTTATTGTTAATTAAGCAATTTTATATTTAATATAGAAATACGAGTATTGTATTTTAAATATAAATTTAATCTAAATATTCATTTTTCATTCCACAAAATATTGTTTTGATTTTTTCTAAATTGAACATTTTTTTATGTCCTTCGTTTGTGTTCTCATTAAATTAAAATTTTTTTTTTTTTTTCTTTTCATTCAGACTAATTTTTTTTTTTTATTTTTTTATTTTATTTAATTTTTAATTTTTTTTTTATCATTATTCATTTATAGGCCATTGGCTAATTTAAAAATTTTTTTTATATCTTCTGGTACTCGATCGTATATAGAGGCAGAATCTCTAATCTCTATCATATTATTCTCTTTCAGTGGTGGCAAAATGTTTTAAATAGCGAACCACTTTTTGCATTGAAAATTGTTTTGGAAAAATAAGTCTGATTGGTCGACAAGTTTAAGTGATATTTGAAAGTTGAAATCTTATCACCCAATACATGAAATCTAGGTTTTAATTTTTCAAAATTTTAATTCGATATTGTGAATTTAATTAGGTAATTTATAGGTTTTGGAAAACCAGCTTTTCATAATTATATTTGATCTTGGTGATAAAAGCCAACAAAATTTACATAAAATTTAAATAGCTGGGGCCAAAAGATATTTTTCTCTCATTTCAAACTGTGAAAAAACTGAAATATCTACTGATGGATTCTAAAACTAAAATTTTTATTTCAGGCCATGTCAATAAATAACTCAGTTCTATTGCATTACTCAGTAATAGCATTTTTATTTCAAAATGTTAATAATTCTTAAAACTAAATAGTCGTATGATTCAATCTTATTAAGTAAAACTTAAATCGCCTTAGAAATATTGTTGAAACTGATTATCTTAAAGTATTTGAAGATTAAGTATAGTATAATACAGTATAGCAAACACTGGTTCAAAGTTAAAACTTGTAATTATGACAAATTTGATTAGTTTAATGGGTTTTAATAAATCCAAATCTATTTCAATTGAAGTTGAATATCATAGGTTTAATCGACATCGCTATTACACCAACACAATTTTTCCGAATTATTCTTTTATTTAATAAAACACTAGCTAATACCAACTACGCGTTGCTGTGCGTCTTGTAGTACTTCGGAAATTCGCGTTCTACTTTGGACGTAGTTCGTATTTAAAAATTTTTTTTTCCTATCTTGGTTAAGAAATTCCAAGTCTGTTATGAAAGTCATTTCTATTGTCAAAGAACCACACGTATACAATTGGAATTCAATCGGTCTTACAGTTTTAATTTTAGAACAAAAAATTTTAAACACTTTCAGGAAGGTCCAAAACTTGGCGGTCAAATTGTTAGCCCAACTCCCCGTACCCAAAAACCTTAATATTCAAATTTTCATAATATTCGGGTGAGTTGTTTGGAAGTCTATACACTGCAAACAAACACACAAACACTCGCTTTTATATTTGCAAAGATACATAAATGTGATCTAATCTTCTGACTTTAAGGGTTAATTCATACAAAGCTTTTGTGGATTGGTCTAGTCTTGAAGATATAAATACTAAAGCAAATTATTTCATTTAAATTTTATATTTAAATTTTTAGTGACCCAATTCTAAAAAATGTCTCGACATAATTTGGTTCGCGAACTAGCAAATGGAAATCAATGCTTTTAATTGTACAGTCAGTACCCCCTTCTCTTTACAAACTGACTCACTAGATAGATCCGTAGAATAACAACAAAATATAAGATATTTTTGGAATTTTTAATATGTTAATTTTTTTTTTTTTGTAAAAATAATTTTTTGTCGCTTTATTAGATGTATATATATATATTATATATATATATATATAATTTATCTTTGGTTTTTCATTTTTAATTTATTTCCATCTCTTTCTATAATATTTTAATTTATTAATTTAGCGTGTACTTTTCAAATGGATGAATTTTCACTTTTCACTTTTCTCAAAAAAAAAAAAAAAAAAACAATTTTGATTTTGTTGTTTTTTTTTTATGTTTTTTTAATTTGTTTATAAAGAATTTTCATTTAAAATTAAAAATTTTTTTATTTATTTTTCAAGAGCAAAATAAAAATTTATAGATATATGTATCTTGAGATTTAAGTTTTTTTTTTATTTAAATGGAATGTCAACTGACTGGCTTATCCGAAATTTTTTGGAATTTTGTAAATTTTTTTGTTTTTGTATTTTGTGATTCAAAAATAATTGGCACGTGATTTGGAAAAGTCTTTATTTTTTTTCTTTAATTACAGTGTATTTTGATAGTAGTAGGGATTGAATTGTTATCATAAATTATTAAAAATTAGAATCTTGTTACATACAAATACAGTGGTGGAAGTTAGAATAGCCTCACAAAACTAGCTTTTAAATAAAATTTTTTCCTACTTGTTGTAGAATGGGTTTTACAATCATTTTTTAACATTCATTCATTAACTCCATTTAGAATATACTCCACATAGAATTCATAAGTGCTTTGAAATATTCGGGAGCTAAGGATCCCCGAACTTGTATTATTTTGGCTTTTAATTGTTGTACCAATGTATTAGCTCTATTTTCCAAAACTGGTCTGATCATTAACTTCTAAAAGTTTTTAATCGAGATTAAGTTGTTCCTTCCAGCCCCCAAATGAAGAATAATCATATTCTTATTTGTTAACGAAAGTGTGATTGACACTTACTGGTCGAAAAACTGCTGCATTGAACTGTTACGCTGTCGCGTAACGCTGTCTATGAGATCCGAATATAACTCGCAGATCTTAATAATTCTGAAATTGAAAATTGCAGTTCTTCCATAAGTCAAAAAAGCCCTATATGGCGCCATAGAGTTTTTGTGGCGCCACAATTGCGTTGGTATGTGAGCTCTTCGATTTTTCCTTCAATCATGCCACTATGAGTTTGAATAATCATGTCTATCTAAATTAAACTTATTCCCTTCGCACAGAACCTCACCGTTCCATTCGTATAACCAGGTCGTGTTTGTTTCAGCAAATTTTAAACGTATTTCTATAGTTTTCAAAGATTGTTTTAATAACAATCCATTGGATTACATCTTTTAAAAGAGTGTCTTTAAATGTTTGTATAAACCCTGAAATCCATATTTACCTAGAGTAGGTGCACTATAGCTGGTGTTGACTGTTCAATGTAACCAAGCGTAGCACCTTATTAAAAAATAATCAGTTTGGTTTTGCAGTGATCCCAGCCGGGGCAGGAAAGGAAGATGATAGACTAGGGTTATAGTAGTTGCTTAAAAGTATAATTTTTTGGGACTTTGGGTAAGAGTTATTAAAATATCTATATTAAGAGTTTTTACAACAACTTGAAAATTTATATGCTGTATGAACCCAAATTTACTACAATTATTAAATAATAATTTAAATTTTTAAATTTTTTGCTATATTATAAATCCATCAAGAGTGAAACATTTTTGATATAAAATTAAAAGATAAAAAATCAAGTGAACCAAATATTAAATCTGTTATCCCATAAACTAGCAAATTTTTTTTGAAATGAAATTCGAAATTTTTCAATCAAAATTAAAAATACAAAAAAAAATTTTTAAATATATTTTTGAAAAAAAAATTATAAATTTATATCTGCTCATGTTTGATTTGTATCATCATCCATCAATGGCATCAAATCATTAATTGATTATTTGGCATTTTATAACTTTTTGTACCCGTATGACTATAGGTCAAAAAGTTATACTAAATTTGCTGTTACATCTGTGACGCAGAGAAGAGGGGGGATAGATATAGACTCAAAGGTATGAATCGAATAGAAAAGTAAAGTTATGGTTGTCCGTTCGTCTTTCCGTTCGCACAATAACTTAAACAATAAAGGAGCTAGGCTATTGCAACGCAGCCAGTTTGCTTCATGGATTCAAGTGGCTGCCTTATAATTTCTTTTTTTTTATTATAAAAATATCTCTAAACTTAACAAAGCCGAGTGTCTGAAATTTTTTAAATATTTGTTGTGCTCTAATAGCCAACGTCTTAATAAAATATAGTCGGTGTAGTGGAAGAGATTTGAAGAGCTGCCTTTCAACTTATATTTTCATTTATACGAAATAAAAGTAATTGAAAAAACTGATTTGAAAATATGGAATTTAAAATTCAAATTTAATTGAAGCTAATTGTACAACTGCTAGGCTAATAATCGCATCAATTCGATAGGTTACATGTTGGAACAGAAGGGACATATTGTATATTCTTGATATTATAACATGTTATAACCTCTTAGATGTTCAATATATGTATACAATTTTATTAATTATACATTTTGTAATAATTTTATATTTGAATTATATAAGAATTTCTGTGTCTGTGTTATATTATTGTTATTCAATTATTTCTTTATTTTAGATTTTTTATATTTTATTGAATTTTTTATTAGAGAAATTGAATTATTGGTTGTGGTATTAGTTTGATCCCAATGACAATTGTTAGCTGAATCTATTGGGATACAAGTTAAAAGCATCAATATTACTGGAATCAAACCTGGGCTTCTGGCGTTAAAGATTGATGCCAATCTAGCCACTGTGCCCCCTAGCATTAGTCATTTTCTATCTTTGGTGTTGTGGTCTTATTTAATTGTTTGTTATTACATGTAAGTTTGCGTAAGTTTACGTAAGTGTTTTGGAGCAATCATAAAGTTCCGTTCTATTAAATAAATAATTAGTTCTAACCTCTGTATTGAGAACTCCTGTTTTTAATATTTCCCTTTAAATTCAAATTCAACTATAATTTTTATACCCGGAAGACTATATAGTCAAAGGGTATAATAAATTTGCCATTACGTTTGTGACGCAGAGAAGGAGGAGGGTAGATATAGACTCAAGTGTATGGATCGGGTCAGAATCGAAAAATAAATCGATTTAGCTATGTATGCCCGTCCGTCCGTCATCACGATAACTCAAAAAATAAAGGAGCTAGGATTATGAAATTTTCCACAAATTCGTTTTTATGCAAAAATCGGAATTGCTATTTAAATCCAGCGATTTTGGTCCATGGGTTCGAGTACCTGCCATACAAGTTCTAATTTTATATGAGCATTACTCTATACCTATGGAAGCTGCGTGTCTGAAATTTTGCCAAAAATAGTTTAGTATAATGGCCAAAGTTACTGCAAAATTAGGTTGGTCTACTGCAGAGGGTTCGAGTAGCTGCCATACAACTCCTTCTTTTATATGAGCTTTTCACTACACCTGATGAAGCTGGGTGTCTGAAATTTTACCAAAAGTAAATAACCAAATGATATATTGTATATGTTACGGTCATGCGGGTATCCCAGAGTTGACACAGTTTACTCTACTACACTCTTCCTCGTTTATAATATATTTAAAAAGTTCATAAAATCAATAATAAATCAATTTCTATATAACCTTTTGGCCTTATTTAAATGTTGCATATGCCATTGTTCATTGATGTATATGAGCAATATTTAATATTTTAAAATTTATATAAAAATTATGTACATATACGTAAAAAAATAAATAAATTCTTATAAAATATTTTAAATATTGCACACAAAATTGTTAAATTATTATATTTCTAAAAACAGGATTTTTTTTTGAAAATTGTAGACAACTCTTGTTATGGTGATTTGTTTAATATAACATTAATTGGAGTGGTCCATAGGACTCATTTTAGAAAATGCTATGGTTTTTATTTAGAAAAATAGTCATTTAAATAAATATTGCAAATAATTTAGTGGCTTTAATTCTATTATTTACTTGCATTGCATTTTAAATGTATACAATTTTAAAGTTTGTATATATATATATATATATATATATATATATATATATTTTCAAAATGATGAAAGCATTCCCAAATCCAAAGTTTTTAACACAATTTTAATTAAATGACTTCGAATTAATTAACTTTATTCAATCAAAATATCCTTGGAAAATTTTAAATTTTCCAAATAATTCAACTGTATGTATTTATATTTAAAATACCCTGAACATGATTTATTTAGCCTGTAGGATAATGCAGAAATTTTTTTAACAGACAGTCTAATACATTTCTGTATTAAAAAATTATACTAATACACCGCGGATTTAATGCCAGACTTTTGATGTTGAAAAATTTTTTTTTGATATTTTATGAAAAAAACAAATAGAAATCAGATATATTTATAAATGCTATTCCAACCTACAATCATTCAGTTAAAATTTCATTTTACTTTTTAAATATTAAATAATTTAAATGCCATGTTAAGTTCAATGCCTAAAAAATTGGAAAAAATTTGATGTGCCTTATTTTTGCCTCAATTTTATTAAATTTTTAATTAAATTTTTTGATTTTAATAATATGAAAGTTGGTTTGTATTTCCAATACAATTTTTTTTGGTCAGAAGTTAATCACCTCTAGCAGTTTTCAATTAATATTTTTTTGTTTTTTTTTTTGTATTAAACTTTTATTATTGCCTTTATTACATTCTTATTTATAACTTAGCCTATAAAAAGTTTATAAAAAATTGACTTATTAGTAATTATTTTATTAACATTTAAATTAATATTTAATTTTTACGTTAATTGTTTTTCTAATTTATATTTTAATTTTCTTATTAGTTAGAGTAAAAACTCTATTTATTCCATTTTTTATGTAGTATTGTAAAAAATTATGGCGAAAAAAAAATCAATATTAAATCTTACTTATTTTTAAAAAACAACCTAACCTATTCCTTATTCT
Source organism: Dolichopus griseipennis (assembly GCA_963082915.1). Taxonomy (NCBI): domain Eukaryota; kingdom Metazoa; phylum Arthropoda; class Insecta; order Diptera; family Dolichopodidae; genus Dolichopus; species Dolichopus griseipennis. The sequence goes on from OY720442.1 coordinate 103,919,006, forward strand.
ACTTAATCTATCTTAAAACTATACTAAGCCTAAACTAAAACCTAATTTGTAATTATAATACTTATTTATGTTAATTGCGGGTTAACCAACCACCAATATTCTTTTTTAATTTTTTTATCTTTATTAGTAATAGACATGTCGTATATCAAACTTTTTCCATTAATATTGCCCGGGTTATACTCTATTGCCTTGCATGTGGCCCGTCTACTATAGTGGTATAGTATGGGGACATGATCTTGGTTTTGGATATAACCATTTTTATCAAGAAAAATGAAATGCTCAGGGGCTATAAAACCCGTGAGCAAGGTTTTTCTTATGTACTCCTCATTGTGGTAGTATATATGTGATATAAGACCATTTTCTGGAGTGTTTTGTGCTCTCTCATAGTGTTTTCTGACAAGTTTTATAATAAAACCGTCAATTCTGTGTATGTTTGATGCCTTATACAAATATTTGTTTGAGTAGAAATGTTTGTAATCGGAGTCGGGCTTTTTATTTATATTAGTACAAGTTCTTATGCACTTTCTTTCTAGCTTACGTAGTTTTTCCATTAAACTTGCGCTAATGTTGTACCATATGGGTACACCATACACAAGTGTTGGCCTAACTAATGTTTGATAGCATATTATTTTTACTCTATTACTTATATTTTTATTGTAAAAGAGTTTTTTTGCTGCCATAAAGGATTTATTTCCTTTTGAAATTGTGTATTTAATATGTTCGGAGTAGTTCAAATTACGATGTAGAAAAACTCCGAGGTATTTAACACTTTTTTTATTTGCAAGAGGTGAATTATCTGGTGATTTTATAATATAGCTTTTCCAATTTTTTTTTATATCTGAACTTGTTTTGTCAACCGTATTGCGAAATAATATAGTTTCGCATTTGTTGAAGTTCACTTTTAATATCCAGATTTTGCAGTAGTCCAAAATGATATTAAACATTTTTTGCACTTTGGACTGTATGCTACTTACTGAGTCATTCGCAGAATAGACTATAATATCGTCAGCAAAAGCTAATGTGTAGGTATATCCTTTAACACGCTCTAATAAATTTAATAGATCGGCTATATACAGTGAAAAGAGGATTGGTGCGTTGACTGTTCCCTGTAGCAGACCGTTTTCAATTGGGAAGGTCATACTTGATGCATTTCGTGAGTTATACACAACAAAATTGTTGTTGTATAACATGTTATATATGAGAGCACTCAAGTTAGATGGGAATTTATATTTATATATTAACTTATACATTAAGCCATCGAGCCAGACAGAATTAAATGCTTTTTCAAGATCAACAAGACAAGCACCAACACCGTAATTCTTATTAATATACCAACAAATATCAGATGTGAGTTTAGTTATGGTGTGAATAGTTCCATGTTTATACCTAAACCCAAATTGATTATCAGGTATTAATTTATTTAAATTAGAGAAGTTTTGAATTTTATCATTTATAAGGGTTTCAAAAACTTTACTTATGTTTGGCATTAAACTAATTGGCCTATAATTACTAGGATTAGTTGGATCTTTGCCTGGTTTTTTTAGCAATATTGTTTTCGAAGTTTTCCATATATCTGGAAAATACGAGTTATTAATTGCATTGTTAAATAAAATGACATATTTCGAAATAATTAAGTTACTCAACTTTTTTAAAACTATATTTGGTATATTATCAATACCAGATGAAGTTTTATTTTTTAAAGCTTTAAATTTCAAACAAAGCTCGTGATGGTTTGTGTACTGGCTATTTTCACCACGTTGCTCAGATGACTTGTTTGTATTGTTAAAAATGCTGAGAGTAATGTTATTTGTATGCATATTTTGAATATTTTGGTGAAATAGATTAATTTTATTTGATATATTGATGTGAAATCTATTATTTGCTGGTATAATAATGGTGTGAGTTTTTTTTAGATAAGAACCTAATACATTGTAAATATCTTTTTGGTTGTGAAGAATATATTTGTTTGTATTTGTTTTTTTTAAGTTATTAATATTAATGTTATTTTCAAAGAGAAGTGAAGTGTCATTTGGTTCTATGTGTAAGGTAGAGATTTGATTATTTTTATTACTTCGAAATATTTTTTTTATTTCTGAGAACATATTGGAATTATTATTAGGTGTGATGCTTTGGAGACGGTGGTGCCAGTAATTGTTTATTTCTATTTTTATTTGTTGTTTAATAAGAGTATTTATATTGTTTAAAAGACTTTTGAGAATTTGTATGTTTTGAGATGTAAAATTTAGGTTTTGTCTATGAATTTTATGAATGTCTTTCATTAAGATTTTTTTTTTGTTTAAGAGAATTTTTAATTTTGCAGAATAAAATTTATTTAAATTGTTTGAATTTTTTTTCTTAGGTATAACTTCATTCATGGTTTCTAAAATTATTTCATTTAACTGGAGTAGGTGATAATTTATGTTTTGATTTGAAATATTACTATTATCTACGATTTTGTTATTGTTAGAGGTATATTTTAAAGTATAATTCTGATCTAGTTTATTTCTGAATCTATTCCAGTTAGTTTTTGAAAATATAAAATTATAACTATCTGGCAAAGTTTCTAATTGAATTTCATTGTTATTAATTGTGAAGGGACAGCAAATAGCATTGTGGTCACTATCGTATGGTAGTGTGGTGAGTTTATTTGAAAATTGGGAGAACCCTACATTTATTCTGACATCTACAATTGTAAGGTCTATATATGAATTAGCGCGTGGTAGTGTTGGAGCATCTGTCAGAAGCAAATCGCTCTTATATGTAATTTTATTTTTTTTCAACCATTTGTGTAGTTGTGTACCTCTAGAATTGTTGACGGTATTAAGCCATGCAGTATGTTTAGCGTTAAAATCACCAGTTAGAATATAATAATTATTAAGATTACTTAAATTTAAAATTTGAAATATTTTATCTAGTTCTGTTATAAAGTTATGTGTATTCCTATTTGAAGCATAAATAGAAATAATAAATAACTTTTTTTTTTGCTTTAATTGTAAAGAAATTATACATGGTTCGATACATAAAAATTCGTCGAACGCTTTATTATTTACAATATTAAATTGAAGATGTTTTTTAATGCCTATGGCAACACCTCCACCATCAATATTAATTTTGCGATCTCTTCTAATTAAGTGGTAATTGTCAATAACCATATGGTCATCTGACTTTAGTTTTGTTTCACTCATGCATATTATGTCCGGCCTATTGCTTTCTAGAAAGTGCATAAGTGCAAATTTTTTATTGTAGGAGAGTAATGAATTAACATTCACTGAAATTAATTTATATGTATTTGTGCTAATATTCATATTGTTGGTTGGTTTCAATTTTCAAATGATTGAATAAGATTTTTATATTACTAGAGTTAGTACTATTTTGTTTTTGTAAATTACTCATATTTTTTTCTATCCCGCTCATTCTTTTGTTTAAATCTACAATACTATTACGTATTTCTAATAAAATATCAGTATTACTTTCATTACTACTACTAGGGTTAGTTTTCTTATTACTATTGTTAGTTTTACTTACTACATTGGCATATGATACGTTTGGCTGTATGAGACTATTAGCCATGTGTTTAGTTTCAATTCGTCTTTTGAGCTGATCTTTGTGCTCCATGCGTTTCTTGATTTTTTCTTCGTAAATTGGACATTTTGTATAAGATGCTGGGTGCCCAAAATTTTTACAAACTATACAAAAGAGTTTCTCTCTTGGATCCTCTGGCTTGATGATGCATTGGCCTGGTGGATGGCTCTCTCCACATTTTACACATCTATAATCCATGTTGCAATTTGATGCAGAGTGACCAAAACGCTGACATCGTAAGCATTGCAAAACATTTGGTTTATGGAGACGTTCCCACTTGATGATTTGGTGGTCAAGTGCTTTTAGTTTATGAATTTCATTAATTGAGCTACTTGATGATGCCTGCACAATGAAGTGAGGTAATGTTATACCTTTTTTGGCTGCATTTTTTGTGGTAAGTCTCGACACCTTTTCATATTTAACATCATCATTATCACATTCTTTTAGTAATGATAAAACCTCATCGCATGTATACGAGCTGTTCAAACCCTTAAGCACCAGGGAGATTTTTTTATCTTCTTTTGGAGTGAACGTGTAATAATTTATGCCAGATTTTTCAAGTAAACCACGTGCTTTTTTAAAATCCTCAATGTTGTAAGTGTAAAGGACATTGTTATCACCTACTTCTTTTATTAAATAATCGTTTATTTTTAAATTTTTGGAAAGTAATCCTTTTAACAATTTGATGTCGGTTTTACCAAAATTAATTGGTGGCATCCGTTTACTGCCATTTTTCGTAGCTTCCTTTTGGTTGGACGAGGCACGTGGATTTTTTTCTGTAAGTTTTTTTTCTATAATTTGTTTTTTTTCTTTTGTTTTTTTAGCCAACTCTAGAATTCCCAGTTCTAAGGTGTTAGCTTCAGGTTCTTCGATATTATCCATTGGCTGAACACTAGTGGAATTTTTACTAATTTGGTTTTCATTAATTGAGGCGCTGCTTTCCTCCTCATCGGTAACATCCATTAATGGTGAAAAGAAATTATTATCCGTGCTTGTTCCTTCACCATTGTTATCAATTTTTAACATTTTTAACAGTTTTGCATTATAATTTTGTAGTTTTTCGATTATTAATTTTAACTCACGATTTTCTTTATCAAGCTTCATTTTAGTGCATGGTTTAGTTATTGTTTTATTTAAAATTTGATTCATTTTAACGTTAATATTGTTTTTTAGTGCGTTATCACTTAATTTTTTTATAATATTGTTTTCCATAATTGAGATCCCTTTTTAAGGGAATCCAATTAAATAGAAAGCACTTATATAACACAAGGGTTAGTTTTTATAATAACCAAAAAAAAAGATATAATATATTTTATTTGTTTTTATTTAATATTTTTTTATTTTTTTTATTTTATGAATTTTTTCCTTAATTTTTTTTTTGTCGACAACGTCCTTTCACATTCGAGTTCAGAACACGAATCCTTTTCAATTAATATAAATTGACAAATTTATTGATTTTTTAAGTCAACATTTTATTTAGATTTGCCTAAAAGTATGTACCTTTTTACTGAAACTATATAAATTCAAATTCTAATTCTAACTATCCAAAATAGCATTAAGTATTTGATACAATTTGTTTTTAATTAGGTTAGGTTATTTAAGTAGGTTAAGTTTTATAAAAAAAATGTTTAGTTATTGGTTTTTATATTCCCAAGTTTTTCCAATATTTATAAAAATAATATTAAGTTGATAATTCAAATTAAGTCTAAAAATAAAATAAAATATCGATTTAAATTAACATAAAAATTAAGCTATAATTTAAATGTTAAATATAAAATAAAGAAAACCGTTTTTGTAAATTTTTCTAGGTTAAGATATTTGTAAGATTTATAAAGGGATAAATAAAATTTAAAATTAAAAAAAAAAAAAAAAAATCTAACTATCCAAACTATATGAATTGGACTCAAATTTCTATAAAGATTCTTTATGAATCTCTTGAGAATAATTCAACATGTATAATACACAAATGTTGTTTTGTAATGGTATTACATGCAATGTCTTTTAGTTTCATAATGCTTTTAGAAGTTTGTTAAATTTCACTTACGTTAATTGCATATTTATTGGATTAACATGTACTTTTTTTTGCGAAGTATAATAAGTGTAACTAGTTTTTAAAGCATAAATATTTTTATTTTTACTTACAAATTGAATGTACGAAGAATTAGAAGGACAACCTTATCGTGCAATATACAACTTCTTTAAATAATAATAGTCAACACACAGGGCCGGCCTTCTCCATGAATGGGCCCGAGTGCATATATTTTTTTGGGGCCCTCAACATAAAAAAAATAGTAATACCAACGTAAACGCCCTTTTTAAAAAAAACACTTAATTTTTGTACTTATTTCGAACGTATTTCCATTTCAACCAAACAAAATTTTTGTTTACAAATTTATAATAATATAAAAAACATCTGATTGCAATGTCAGCCGCAAACTGACAGTGACACTGAAAACGTTATAAGACAGAACCCTATAAGCAAGCATATTTGAAATATTGCACAAACGTAAATAACGAATGAAATGCGTACAATAAAAATATCTTATGATTTTTAATACGTTATTTCTTACTAATTAAAAAAAAATAAAAAAAAATATAATATTTAAAAAAAAAATAAAAAAAATTTTAATAATTTTTTTTTTATGTAAAATATAATTTATATAAGTAATTTTTTTTTCTCATATTGGGGGCCTCCTGTAAAAGTGGGGCCCGGGTGCTTTGCAACCGCTGCACCCCCCATATGGCCGGCCCTGTGACAACACATAAACTTTTATTTAAAGATTAGTTTTTTTTCAGTATAAAAAAATATAAAATAAAATTTAAACTCTTTTCTATTAAATGTAATTGGAAAATTGTAATTGTAAAATAAAGTTTGTTTTGTATTTTGCTCAAAAAATAAAATTACGTTTTAAATTTCTTAAATTTATTGTACAAGTTGAAGTTTGTAAACTTAACTTGAGCAAATTGCATATTTATAGGATCAACATTTATTTCCTTTGGTGATATTATAAGTAATTAGTAGTTATAATACAAAACTATTTTTTATTAAATTTTATTTACAAATTGATGAGAATCCAAAATAAGAGAACATTTTTAAAGTCCTTTTTAAAAGTCGTTATTGAGAGACATAGTTATCCATTTTTAAAAAATTGTTCATAAAATTAAAACTCTTCAGGACTTTTGAAAATGTTATTGAAAATGCGATTTTATTGTACTTCATCAAAATTTTAAATGTATCGATTATAAGAACTTATGTGTACTGTAATTAAATAACCTTGTTTAACTTAACTTGAGTTAATTGCATATTTATAGGATCAACATTTATTTCTTCTGCGAAATATAATAAGTGGAAGTTAAAAGAATCAAACCATTATTTAATTAATATTATTTTTAAATAAAAGAGAGTCCAAAATAGAGTCCAGTTTTGAAATATTTTTTAAAACCACTACAAATATAAGAACTAATTACTATTAAAAAACATTCCAGTTTTTTTATACAATTTTAAAAAAGTTGTTTTGGAAATTTAAACTACTGAGAGCTTTTTAAAATTGGATTTTATTGCATTTTGTAGCAAATTTTTAAATGTCCTCAGTTCATTGCAATTTGTAAAAGCTGTAATAATAATTACAAAACCCTATTTAAGTGAATTGCATGTTTATAGGATCAAAATTGTGTTTTCTTGTGAAATATTTTTTAAAGCTAATTTATTCTTAAATAAAAATTACTTACAGATGGAAAATGTTAAATATTAGAAGAGCTTTATGGACGTCCATTTTAAAACCCCTCATAATAATATTAAACATATAAGTTACTATATTGAAAGACATTTTTAGTCTTAAGAAACTTTTCTAAAATAAAATTTAATAATTAATTTTTATTTAAAAGAAAATTTTACACATCAAAAACTTTATTTTATAATACAAAAGCCAATTAACTTAAGGTATTTTTTAAAGGTATTTTTTAGTTTAAAATGTTTAAAAGTTAAAAAAAACACACACAAAAAGAAAATATAGGTCAGAATTAAAAATAAGAATAAGTAAGTAACTACTTATATAAGTAAAATTTAAATTCTGTTAAATTATTCTTGTAAAAGGACACCTTAGATATACGTTTTTCTATTGTAATGAAATTTTTTTATTATTCTATACATTTGCATCACGTAATTCTTAAATTTAGTAATGCATACACTAATAACTTTTTAAACTTAAAAATAAAAATAAGAAAAGATAGTTATAAGTTTTCAAAATAAAAGTTGTGTTAAAAATAGAAGAAGAAAATATTAAAATTTTTTTTTTAAGAATATATATATATATATGTACATAATATGTAAAATATAAAATGGGGAAGAACTCAAGGGAAAACATCTTATATTAAAAAAAAAAACATTAAGATTGTGGGCAAAATGAATTTTGTATAATAATGCTAGAATATATAAAATATAAAAAGAGAATATTTTTAAATTAAATTTCATTTTGTCATATTTGGGATTTACAATTTAAAAAAAAAAATTTATAATGAAAAATTTTGTAAAATAAAACTATAATAGAAATTCAGTTTTTATAATAAAAAAAATAGGACTGAACTGGTTTCAGGAATCTGTTATACAGATCACTTAGTTGAATGTAAAGTTTAAAGGTTCTTTTTAAAAAATATTCGAATGAAAGTCACGTCGTTTTAGTGAGAGTAATTTTATTTAAGTTGAATTTAATTTAATAAAAATATTTCAGCAAAATTAAGACCTTGCCCCATTTTCTTTTAGAGATAAGAATAATTGTGTAGAAATTGCAACCATAGTTTTAATAAAATTAAAAATGCAATGTTTTGATAATATTGCAGGATAAACCTATTATTATTATTAAATTGCATATATTGTACAAAATGTACATCAAAGTCTAACAATTCTCGAATACTACTTATATTTAATTCATAATAATATTAAATTCTGAATTTTATATAATATATGATGGGTATCATTGAAAAGGTTAATACCTTCAATGATACCAGGTTAAAAGGCAATATCTTCGCCTTATTAAAGTCTTATACTGCCTTATAAAGGTTAGAAAACATTAAAAAACTTAGTATTTTGTTTAAGGGTTTTGTAAAATTAATAATCCTTGTAATACTACTTATATTTTCAATTTTTTAAAAAAATTTAAAATTCACTTACTGAAAATGTAGTTATTATATAGTTTATTACATTAGATAATGTGAAATATAGGGTAAAATCACATGAACTCCAGGTATAAGCATATACATATACAATCTGTACTTGAATGCATTCTGATACAAGAATGTGATTTATAGAAATTATATATTTATACAGGGTGGCGCAAAACGACCGATATGGTTTGAATGTTTAATAACTTTTTAAATTTATTTATATTTTTTATTTTTATATCAAAATTTTGTGAAGAAAACTTGGGGAATTGAAAATGGAACAGTACATAACAGAACAGCGATCAACAATTGTTGAATTTTATTTTGAAAATCTAATGTTGAATTTAATTTTGAAATTTTAATTTGATAAGGAGTGATGAAGCCCATTTCCAATTGAATGGTTTCTTAAACAAGCCAAATTGCAGGATATGGGCTACGAATCCAAGAACAGTTCATCAGCGACAATTACACCTACTTAATTGTACTGCTTGGTGCGGTGTATTGTCTGAAAGGATCATTGGTTCATATCTTCCAGCTGTAAAAAACCATTGACAGTTGTGGTTCCAACAAGATGGAGCCATAGCCCACACTGCAAGGGACATTGGCTCTGTTACGGGACGTCTTTGGCGAACGCATTATTTCGCGCAGGAGCGATTTCTATTGTCTCCAACGTTCACCGGATTAAACAGCGCCAAACTGTTTTCTTTGGGGTTATTTGAAAGAAAGGATATATGTAAAAAAGCCAGAGACCATACAAGAGCTAAAACAAAACATTCGCAATGAAATTCAAGCCATAACACCGAAAATTTTACGAAAAGTTATGGAAAATTTACTGGAAAGAGTACGAATGTGCGAAGCCGAAAATGGTCACCACTTGTGGGATCAAATTTTTCATACTTAAGCTAAAAATATACCCCATTAATATACTATATAACAAAAAATTAATAATATAATAATAATTAACCATTAAATAAAAAAGTTATTAAACATTTAAACCATATCGGTCGTTTTGCGCCACCCTGAGTACTAATGACATAATATCTCTTAAAAAAATTTCAAAAAAACTTTATTCAAATTTAGATGTCAAAATAATCCGTTATTTTCTAATGTCATGTAATTTTAAACGTTCATTTAATGTCTATTAGGTAAAGATAAGAAGGTGACATTGATGAAAGCACGTGAAGGTTTAATGGTGTCCTAGTTGAGTATTAAACATGGGAGGTTTATATATATAAACCTCAACCTAAGGTGTAGAAATATCGCTCAGCTTATTTTAGAATAGTTTGCCGAATGAGAAAAGTTTGGCCTTAGTAATTTTTGGGCATTTGCGACGACAGATATTTAAAAGTTTTCACTTTCGTTTGATTGCTTACAGCTTACGTAAGAAGTGATATTAGAGATTGCTAATTTTGCTGCATAGGTACTAATTAGCCAGAAGCCGGTATTCATTACTTCTACTCTGTCAAAGTCTTTAAATAAACAAAATAAGTTTTGTTTCCGATGATAAGATAACCTTATATTTTTGCATAATTAATTTGAGTTTTATTGTTATATACAGGATTTTCCGCCAAATACCTGCCATAGAGCTAAATTCTTCTGGAAGTGTCGCTGATTCTCAATCGTTTTATATAGGCGAATTTTCTTATGTCTTAGAACGAAATTTATCAGAGGTTATAACTCAGACCTGTATCATTCAGAGCTATTTTATTAAAAAAATGTCGGTATTAAAATTAAGTATCCATTTTTAGAATAATTTATGTAACCCAAAAATGACTAAAGTTATAAAAACCTTAAAACAACCGCAAGGAATAAGGCAGGTATTGATAAAACACCCTGTATACACAATATATGTATCAGTGCAGTTTTAATGCAATAATCTTAATATTATTATGCACGAACTAACAACTATTAGACATTTGTTTTAATTAAATTAAATAAAAGATTTTTTTATAAATTTTAATTCCTTTAATAATAATTCTTAAATTACTGCATTATACTTGTATAAAAAATGTTAAAAATAGAAAAAATGTTTTGAAAAACTTAATAAGATTATATATTCTTTATAAAAAACCCTAATTGTATTCATTTTTATTATTCAAAAGGTTTTTTTTTCAAGTAATAAAACGCTTCTAGAGTTAATTATATGAATAAAATAAAATAATAAGTTTCAAAACAAGCTACCGGCATTATATAAGTACTGCTATTGTTGCAAAATTTTTTTCTTATACAAAAAAAATAAAAAAAACGAATTTAAAAACTAATTCTTGCAGAGGTTGCATATTTTTTTTTATTGCGAAAAAGTTTTTTTTTTTCTTTTATAAGCAGAAATAAAAAAATTTACTTTTAATTTAGTGCATTCTATTTATTATATGAGTAAATGACCAGTACTTATATTTATTTAAGTAATTTTTAAGTGTTTTCTTTATATTTCAGATGTAGTAAAATAACTGTATTTGAAATTTTAGTTTCATGTGGTTCAGAAAACGTTGTTAAGGTGGTTGTTAGGGTAAGATTATAACATTAATTGATTACAGATTGTGTGAAAAACCAATTGACAGTTTCTTTTAATTATAGTTTTATAATAATCTATAACTTTTAAAATAATCCATTCCGTGCTTCAAAGCATTCACAATTATTGTGAATGTGGTTGAAATTGAAAACCAGATGAAATAACATTAGTTGTACATGGGAACGACTCAAAAACCAAGGCCATAATATCTAAGAACGAAATCTCCACGAAGACAAAATCCTCGAAAACCTAATCCCTAAAATTGAAATTCCCAAAACCAAAATCTTCAAAACTAAAATTCCCAACACCGAAATACCCAAAATCAAAGTTTCCAAAAACCAAAATGCCTTAATGCCTAATCACAAAATATTTATATTTTTAATGTTTATATAGGAGATTCTGAATCAGGAGAGATCTTATGATCAGTTACAAAATCAGGGTTGTTTGAATCAGGAAACATTTAATGATTCGTTGCAAAATCAGGGTTATCTTGGGGATTTAGGGCTCAAGGACAAAATTACCACAAAGACAAAATGCCAAATTTCAATGTTCCATAACCCAAAATCCCCACAATTAAGATTTCTAAAGACTCTTACAAATTATTTGTATATTAACGTGTACATGTGAGATTCTGACTCAGAAGGGAACTTATAATTCTTTACAAAATCTGGTTTTAGCGCTTTTTCCCAAATATTTATGAAAATTTTATAGTTGGTTATCAAATCAAGGTTTCATATTTCGTTTGTGGGGATTTGGTTTTCTAGATTTCAATTTGGGAAGTTTGTCATTGGAATTACGTACACAACGCGTTGTAAATTTGTGGCAAGTTCAATTACTCACATATAGCTGCAATAAGTATACTGAAGCATTAATTCGGAAGTAATGTAACAAAAGTTTAGGAACAATGGATTTTTGTATTAATTTTTATGCTTATTTTTTCAACAATATTGAAACAACTTTGACAGCTTCTGTAATCTCAACATGACCGTATATTGCACCAACTACTTATTACTTACTTATTCAATAATCAATGTAATTAATTTATTGACAAGTGAAGTGACTAATAAAAGCTTTGTTGTTATAATTATAACTATGCTTTATAATCTAATGTGGTTTTTGTGGTTGCAACAAAAACTTATCATAATATTTTAATTATTTGATTAGTAATAAGTGATTTTTGCAATCCTGGCAGATATTTAATTAATAACAAAAAAGTTATTTTACACTTATCAGCATTGGATAACTTAATCAGAATATTTTCACAATACAGGTTTGTGTGTCTGGAGTATTAACAGCAACACGGTATGGCGAAATTTTTTTTTTTGGAAAGCAGGGTATTATGTTCAATTTTGCTAAGTACTGCTTTGACTCGAACAGAAAGTTTTAAAAATTTTAACCATGTGTAATTGTCATTTACATCATGTCTACTTTTTGTGTTAATTAAAAACCCATTGAGAGGGGTTCACTGTGTTTATAATATTCGTCGTGTAATAATATAATTGATGTATCTTTTAAAAAAACAAGTGATGAAAAAAACAGAGGGTTTTTAAAAAGCACATGTTCAAACTTGTATAATGTTTTTAACCGACTATTTTATCATTTATTTTTATAAAAATATATTTAACGAGGAAGATTATAGTTGCCCTTGTCAACTTTTAGATACCCGTGCATACCCACTATGGTGTATAAAATAAACCGTAATTTACTTCCCTTATACATTTAACTCATTACCCCATAATTTTGACGTAAAAAAAAAAAAAAAAATTAACAAAAAAAAAAAAAAATCACAAAACAAAAAACAAAATTTTCATTCATTGTCCCATAACTTTAGCTTAAAAAAAAAAAAAATTAACAAAAAAAAAAAAATCACAAAAAAAAAAAACAAAATTTTCATTCATTGTCCCATAACTTTAGCTTAAAAAAAAAAAAAATAAAAAAAAAAAAAAAACAAAAAAAAAAAAAATTGGCCCACTCTAAAAGTCCGAAGGTCCGAGTGATGTCCAACTTTGCCAAGTAACTTGCCCTATTAATTTATCTGCCCAATTTTAATTTTAACCTTGTAGCTTCATTAGATTCAAAGTTATTGAATTGAAAACTTTGTATGGCAGCCCCCCGAAAATGAGGCCCTAACATTTTGAAACTTCATATAAGTGCTCGATTCATTATATAACTAACCGTGTGTAATTTTCAGCCTCGTAGTACAATTAGTTTTGAAGAAATTCATATTGGTGCAAAGAAGTTGTATGGCAGCCCCCCGAAAATGGGGCCCTAACATTTTGAAACTTCATATAAGTGCTCGATTCATTATATAACTAACCGTGTGTAATTTTCATCCGCGTAGTATAATTAGTTTTGAAGAAATTCATATTGGTGCAAAGAAGTTGTATGGCAGCCCCCCGAAAATGGGGCCCTAACATTTTGAAACTTCATATAAGTGCCGGAGTCATTATAAAACTAACCGTGTGTAATTTTCATCCCCGTAGTATAAATAGTTTTGAAGAAATTCATATTGGTGCAAAAAAGTTGTATGGCAGCTCCCCGAAGCCTTGGTCCGATTTTAACCAAAAACAATAGGGAACCTAGAAATTGTCTAAAAATGACTTTGTGTGAAATTCAAGACTCTAGCTCTTTTAGTTTTTGAGTTATCGTGCTGACGGACGGACGGACGGACACACATAGCTAGATCGATTCACTTTTCGATGCTGATTCGATACGTACCCTTGACACTATATCTAGCTCGTCTAGATCGATGCGTTACAAACGGAGGAGTAATTTTAATATACCCGATGTTCATATATGTATGCACGGGTATAAAAATAAATGTTATTATAATTTAGTTATTTCATCAATTTATTAATTATGAATAAAAGTGAAATCAATACTTAGAATATAATCCCAATGCTATCAAGAAAACCTCTTACCAAGTGCGAAATATAATGTTGGAGCTTCAATGTTAACATTTAATTTTGAAAAAACATACACTGGTGAATAAGTTACTGTTTTATAAAAATATAAAAGTTTTAATTTTGAAGACCTAATAGCCCTTCAATTGGAAAGGTTCCCAAATTTTTGGTTAGCAAACTTATAATGAATCTGCCCATCCCGCTCCTGTCCCCACCATTCCATTTTTTTAGGTTCTAGGAAATCAATTGTGAACTCCACCAAATTTGGAATTTCACCCCTAATTTTATTATCTAAGCAAAAATTACTAAAACTAAGTGACAATTTCTTCAATTTAAAGAAACCCTTTCAAATTTAAGGAAAACCTTTAACGTATGTGGAAATATAATGCTGAACCTTCAAATTTTGTATATTTGTAGAAAAAATTTGAACAGGTATTCAAGCTACAGGTGTTTAAGAATAGCAAAATTTTTGAAAAGTCTATTAAAGCAGCTCTCCTCTACCGTTTTTCGATTGAACATAAACCTAACAGAACTCTTGTTATATCAATTTAAATATAGGGCTTTTTTGGAATTTGCAGGGACTGTAGCTTCATCACCTTTCAAAATTAAGAAAAACCTTTGACCCATGTTGAAATATAATTATAGAGCTTTGAATTGTGAATATCATTAAAAAAAATTTTCGAGCCCTTATACCTCCTAAATAGGGGGCTTGACAAAAAAATTTTCTTAACCGACTCCTACTAATTTCTGAGTATCTAACTTTTCCCAAAATTTCGTTATCCTAGTTTGAACCGTTCAGAAGATATGTGTGGCTAAAAATTTTGCAAAAATTGATTTTTGCGCAATGTTAAATATTAGTACCGTATGGCAACCCTAAACATTTGTTTTTTAAAAATTTATAATGTTTATAAAATCAGCTATCGTTTGCCATTTTCAGATTAAAAATATATCTAACACAACTCTTGTTATAACAATTTAAATATAGGGCTTTTCCCAACTTTGGCGGGCTGTGAAAAAATTCTTCTACGAAATTGTTTTTTTTTGCAATACCTACCTATGGTTAAAATTTCTTTACTCTATTTCAAACGGTGTAAAAGTTTTTGCAAACATACGGACGGACGAACGGACAGAGTGAAGCTATATAGGTAAATTTTTACAAAATATTTTTGAAAATGTGCTAAAACTGAGGCTCCATTTAAAAACCACATTTAATTATTTTGTACTTATTATTTAAAAAATAAGTAATAAATAATGAAAAATAACATCAATTTATGTCATAAACCCATCAAAATTAATTAAACTTTAAATAATCAACTATAAAATATTTACAAGTATTTAAAATATTTAATACGTTCTTATATTGTATTTATTCTCCCCTACTATTTAATAGCCTTTATATAATTTTCACACTTTTTAAGTAGACCTTAAATAATTTTAAGAAGATTTTCTACTTCTACTTCCTTACAACTTTTTAATCTTCAAGTTTCCTATAGTTAAAAGTATATAATAGAGACGCCAGACGTTCGTAATATTGAAAGTTTAATTGATATAAAACGAATGTAACTAATGTTTATTTTAATATAAATGTATATACGTAATCGTGTGTGTATAAATTAAATCAAAACAAATTCTTGTTTTTTTTTTTATTTTGTTCTTATTAAATTTAATAGAAAAGCAAATTGTAGATAATAAAATGAAAATAAAAGAATGAGCAACAGAGAGAGAAAAAGTAAGGGAGTGGTATAATAAAATAAAGGGTTTTAAAAGAGCACATTTCCTAAATGATTATATGTAAAACTTCAAAGTCTTTTGGAATTTTGAAGTTCTTTTATATTAAAGAAGTGTGTGAAAACGTGGTCAAATATATTATTGTTTAATTTTTGAACTAAACTTCGAGAGAATTTTTACGGGGGCGAGGTAGTTAATCAGATTGTCAAAATAAAAAGTTAGTTTCATAGATCACTTATGATAATTTTCATTAAAATTTTGAATTTTAATTCTTAAGTATTTTGAAAAGAAGTTGGAAAGTTTTAAGAAGTTCGAAATTTTGAAAAAGTATAGTTTTCACATAACGGTGAATATGTTCTTTTCTTAGATAGGACATATGTTATTTAGTACAGAATGACTTGTATAAGTAAATAATCTATTAAATATAATATTGAAAAGCTTTAAACTTTTTTTACAAGAAAAATATGAAAACTAATAAAATGAAGGGTGTTTTAAAATAAAATTGAATTTAAAACTAATTAAATTTTTTTTTCTGAAACATTTAAAATCTGCATTCCTTTTAAGCAGCTGAGGACATAAATGTGCTCTTCCCTAATTGCATCATTTACAAAGTGTTTAAATAATTAATTCAACAGTGTTGGATTTTTTTCAAGAGAAGTCTTTAAGAATTTTTTAAAAACTATTCAAAAACCTTGTTTTACTGGATTTCCCATCCCTTACTTTTATCTTATATGGTTCTTATTCGATTTTAGTAAATATGGTTCTTATATGGTATCCTTTTACTATGGTATATTTTGCACTCCTTTAACGAGCATAGGGTATTCATCAACTAAGCTTTAGCTGTTTTAATCATTATATTCACTAAGCCGTTGATTCCTTGGCTGTATAAAATTATAAATACTCAAATATTAGTTTTGAATGCCATATATTATTTTACACAAAATTTAATGAACAAGGTGTTCGGAGCTCAGAGGCCACGAAGAACTCCACGTTCCGATAGAGAATTCCAAACGAGCAAAATGAGGAAAGGGAGGTAATAAAATTTATAGATTAATAACTGCTTTTTATTTAGAAATTCCACTTATTTAAAAAAAACCATGCAAAATATCAATATTTTTCAGACTCAAGTCCTTGTTACTCTTGAACTATGAAAGAAATCACTTAAATTGATATGATTATTCAAGCAAATAATACCAGTTGGCTACCGACACTTAAACGAATTTTCTATATTTTGCACAGGGGCAAAGATATTCAAGAAGATACTTTAAAGACTGTTATCCTCGAAATCGTTAGAACATATCTCTCTTTAGAACAATTTTTATTTTTTATGAAATTCTTTATCATCTCTCCGCCTCTTCCTCACCGCTAAGTTTCGGGTAACTTGTATATATTTAATTTTATTACGATATGAACTATGACGATATAATTATACAATTTTACGATATCGTTTTTATTAGATATGGTCTGACCGGGGTTTGAACCCGAGATCTTACACATGAAAGATCGGCGTCTTAACTACTACGCCATTGGTTGGGTCATTGCCGTATTACTCCAAATTATAGAAAAATGTGTACATATATGAAAAGGCAGACAAACAAATTAAATTTATAAAAAAGTTAATTTTCAACATGTCTTAAAAATCTGCTAAAAAAAAGAAGATATAATAATCTTAAATACAATGAAAATAATGTTTAATATTTCATCTCTTAAAAATTGTTTAACGGAATTCTCTTAGATTCGATACAAATTTAATCAGCTTGTTTTTGGCTCCTTATATTATAAAATTTATTATTTTTATATTCATTTAATAAATTTTATTTCAATTTTTATTATTTTCTTCAATTTTTTTTTTATTTTTATTTTTATTGGATTTTATTTTCTATAAGGAAAAAAAAATTTGGTAAATTGGAAAGAAGACCACTTAAGGAGGGGGAAGAAAGTACTTAAATGAAAAATTCTTAGAAATATATTTTATTTTTATTTTTTTGGGCAAATATTTATTACAAAATTTTTATCCCAACTTGATTTCTTCGGTAGATCAAAATTAATAGTAATGAAATAAAAATTGATAGGTAATAAATGATTTCACTTAAATTTGTAGTATGAAAATTGGTTCCCTTAATATTGTCCTTGAAATTGAGACCTAAGTCTTAAATTGGTTTTTTGATAGATATTTTGGACGATATTTACTTATATACTTAAGTATTAATTTTATTATTTATTAAAGAAAATCAATTTTGATTGGTAGTTTATTAGTTACTCAGTTTTCGTAACCGTTTTTCTATTTTAGGGAGGGACAAGTCCTAATCAAGGTGGGTTTCTGAAAATTTGTCAAAAAACTTACGTGATATGGCAAGGGCTTTTTGGAACATTCGCATAGTCTATGTTCTCATTCGCTGGTTGGTTCGTTGGCCTAAACGTTTAGTTGGATCCCTATAGTACGGTGGGTTTCTGCTCCTTTGTAGCGCACTAACACAATTTTCTTTTCACTTCAGTGGCTACAATGCTTACTATTAAAGCTTTTTGAGTTTTATTTAAATCCTCTTTGTAGCGTTGCAGCCTTACCATTTCTGTAAATTGCTTAATTGATACTGGTCTAGCTATTATTCGACTAGATAGATTCAGTAGCTTATCTTGTCTTTAATAAAAACATATGGTGGGAAAATTTTCCTGGTTTGAATAAATATCGTATTTGACAGTTTTAGGGGAAAATACTTTTAAAAAAATTGGGTTAGTCTAGTTTAACTATAGTTTGTATAAAAATCAATTTTCCGGAAAATTTCTAGTTTTGTTAATTACACGATTTTGGATTGAATGTACAAAAATTTTATGTTTAAACTTTCATCAGAATCTTATATTATATGTTCAATATATTACAGTAATTTTTATTAAGTATAAAATTAAAACGAATCCCTCTTAAAACACATTTACAACAATAAAAAAAAAAAAAAAATATCAATGAAAATTTTTCAATTATTTCCCTTTATTCATCCATTCATAATTACAAGCAAACCTATTAAATCCCATTTGTATTTAAGTATTTATTTTTCTTTTAAGATTTTAATTTTTGCCGCGTTTGAAAGATGTGTGGGTTTTAAATGTTTAATTGGGAGTTATAAGAAATGTTTAACAGATTGAATTTAATAAAATACTAATATTTTACCATATATATATATATATTTATTTTTAGGTTTCAGGCTTTCCGTTAGGTTTTTCGTAGTAGGGTTATACACTATAAATCTAGGGTAATGATTCTTGTTTTTTTATTTAATTAATATTGAAAAATTGCCGCAGGATTAGAATACCAAAACAAATATTAAATGGAGCACATTTTTTACTATTATAGTTAGGAAGTTTGAATTTTATGATTTAATTGTACTTTTGGTCTGTCTGTCTCGATGAACTTAAAGCTAAGTTTTTAAACATTTTAATTCAATTTTGAATAGATATATTTGTAGTGGCTATACGAAGTCATAATGTGTAGCCGCATCGTTGTAAAGGTGGCTTAGTTTTTTTAAAAAAGGGGTAAGTGAATAACGTTGGAAGACCGCCAGAATAAATGGCCTCAGGCTCGCGTTAAGCGTTCACTAACTTAAATCACTTCTTTTTTAAAAACTAAATTTAAAAAATGAACGGTTTAGTTTAAAGGCGATGACTTAATGCCTGCGTCGGCTCTAGCGTCGCTTTGAAGTTTAAGTAGTTTTATTTTATAATTTATTCAGTTTAAAAGAGAAACAATAAAAAGTGACTCTCGCATTTGGTTTTTATTTTATTTGGAACTACTATTGGGTCACCTTACAGGATCAGGATTAGGACAGGAAGTTTATGGAAACTGGATTGGCGAATAGAGAGTATGCAGGATGAAGCGCAGATAAATTGAGAAGACGTTAAAATTTTAACAGTTAGCAACAGGTTAACTTGTTTGTGAAGTTATTAAAATCTGCATTTGGAAGTTGAAATCTCGCAAGATTTGAGATCTAAGTATTGGCTTATACCTCAAGATATACCTCAAATTTTAATATTTTAGAAATAGAAATTTAGAAAACTCTGAATGTTTTAAGTGAACACTAATTGTTCTGTCAGTTCTGTCAATTAATCAAGAATTAGTGTTACCTTAATTTAAAGGTTGAAATGGTCCGAGATCGGAAAAATTATAACCGTGTATTTCGGACCAATTACTCTAGTAGTGATCACATAGTTGATTATGCGAGCAGGGCAATCTAGTATACTTATGTAATCTCGTAAAAGACTCCACAGCGGTCTAGTTGTAAGTATGATATAAATTAATTTTAATTAGTCCTTAAATAGTTTTAAAGGAATATTTCCTAATTCTTTAATTAAGTCCAACCAATTTATTTAATTTTAATTCGAAATATTGAAATATTCAATTTCAGTCTTTTTAAATATTTCAATTCTAAAATAAGAATTGCAATTAGAATAACGATAAAAATTTTATTTTATATATATACACCCATAATTATGTTTTCAAGTAAAGTTAAGAATTACCAAATTTAATAAATTTGTTGATCTTGAATTTAAATAAAAAAAATAAAAAAAATAATAATAATATTTTAACTAGATTTGTTCCATATTCCTTAAATAATCCAATTCTACTCAGTACTCTTCCTTTTGCTCTAGAACAATTTTTTACCTAGCTCCAGGGCGCAAAATAAAATGATGAAGGAAATATTTACCATGTTCAAATATATGAAAATATTATTATATGTATAAAATAGTATGTATTACAGATATATATAGCAAATATCAAAATAAATATGAACTTGGTAAATATATATTTTTAGCACATTTTCAAAAAATTTTGTAAAAATGTGCCTATATAGTTTCACTCTGTCCGTCCGTCTGTCTGTCTGTCCGTATCTTTACAAAAACTTTTACATCGTTTGAAATAGAGAAAAGAAATTTTAACCACGAGTAGGTATTCAAAAAAAAATAACTTCGTACAAGAGTTCTATCAAGTGTATTTTCAATCTGAAAACGGAAAAAGATAGCTGGTTTTATAAACTTTATAAATTTTTAAAAGACAAATGTTTAAAGTTGCCATACGGTACTAAAATTTACCATTATGCAAAACTCAATTTTTGCAAAATTTTTGGCTACACATATCTTCTAAACGGGCCAAGCTAGGGTTTTGAAATTTTGGGTGTAGTTAGATCCTTAGAAATAAGTAGAAGTCGGTTAACAAATTTTTTTTGTCACGTCCCCTGTTTTGCAGCTATAAGGGCCCGAAAATTGAAATTTTGCAATTTTTAAAGACCTGTAACTTGAATACCTGTTAAATTTTTTTTTTGTTATTTACAAAATTGAAAGCTCTTTAATTATATTTCAACATGTGTCACAGGTTTTTTTTTAATTTTGAAGGGTGACGAAGCTACAGCCCCCGCAAATTTCAAAAAATCCCTATATTTAAATTGGTATAATAAAAGTTCTGTTAGCTATATTTTCAATCTAAAAAAAGCAAAAGAGAGCTGCTTTCTTAGGCCTTACAAAAATACATCACTAAAATGTACAGGGTTGCCATACGGTACTAAAATTTACCATTATGCAAAACTCAACTTTTACAAAATTTTTGGCCCCACATATCTTCTAAACGGTTTAAGCTAGGGTCTTGAAATTTTAGGAAAAGTTAGATCCTTAGAAATTAGTAGGAGTCGGTTAACAAAATTTTTTTGGCACGTCCCCTGTTTAGCAGCTATAAAGGCTCGAAAATTGAAATTTTGCTATTTTTAAACACCTGTAACTTGAATACCTGTTCAAATTTGTTTTCGTTAGTATACAAAATTTGAAGATCCAACATTATACTTTAACATATGTTAAAAGATTTTCTTAAATTTAAAAGCGGTTCTTTAAATTGAAGAAAGTGTCTCTCAGTTTTAACCATTTTTGCTTAAATAGTAAAATTCTAAGAAAAATTCCAAATTTTGGTGGAATTCACAATTTAATTCCTAGAACCTAAAAAACTTTGGGGGAAGGGGAGTAGTGAGGATTATATCTTTGAGAAATTGGGCAACCTTCTCCATAGAGGGGCTATTAGGACCTAAAAATTAAAAAAATTACTGTTTTTATAAGTAAGTAGTAACTTAGTCACCAACGTATATATTTGGTTCCGGTAAAATACTCAGTATGAAAAACTGTATTATTTTGAAAATGTGCTTTTTTAAAAACCCTTGGTTTTTTTCATCACTTGTTATATGTATATATTGCGGTAAAGTTTTTATCAGATGATTAACTCTGTTGTATATATGTTTGTATGTAAGATAAATATTAATAAAAAAACCTTTATAAAAAAATATTAAATCTCATAGTTTTATTAATTTACTTTGTTGTACACATGGTATGCTTCTATTTAAATATAAGTAGTTATGTATGTAATTTTTATGAATGTTATATACTTACTCCTCTAAATATTTATACCCATGCATACAAAGGCCAAGGGTATATTAATATTATTCCTCCGTTTGTAACGCATCGATCTATACGAGCTAGATATAATGTTAAGGGTACGTATCGGATCAGCATCAAAAAGTGAATCGATCTAGCTATGTATATCTGTCCGTCCGTCTCTGATATTCAGACGGATGGATATACACACATAGCTAGATCGATTCACAAGATAACTCTAAAACTAAAGGAGCTGCAGTTTTGTAATTTTCAATAAGTAATTTTTAGACCATTTATAGGTTCCCTATGTTTTTTGGTTAAAATCGGACAAAGGTATCGGCTAGCTACCATAGAAATTTTTTGAACTTGGATTCATCTAATTTTTTTATTTATTTTATTTGTAATTAAATAAAATTAATTTTTATATAAGAAATTCTTATTTATTTTATACATCATAGTGGGTTTACACGAGTATCTAAAAGTTGACAAGGGCAACTATAATCCTCCTCGTTTTTTTTTTAAAATTAATTAACCTTTTTTTTTAGTAAAAACTTACTAGTATTAAATGTAATTTAATTTTATATTTATTTTATATACTTGCTCTTTCAAATTCTTCGAAAAGTCATGGAAATTTTTCATATTGTTACTGTTAAATTTTTTAAGATTTTTGGTACACCATATGTTAAAAAAAATTACCATAAAATAAAGTAATTTATTTATTTCTTTAAAACGTATTTTAATTCGTGGGTGATTATTTTTTTTCTTGCACATTTCAAAATTTTTAAATTTTTAATTATTTTTCTTTTTTTATGAGCCATGGTATTTTATTAAGCAAGTTTCTAGTTTTCATTACAATATTCTGAAATGAGCTGTACACTTTTGTCAAAATTACACATTTTAGAACAAAATTAGTAAACTGAGCTCCGCAGATTTGTCCATTGCGTTACTAGAATGTAAAATGTTATATAAATGTAAAAAAACAAATAAGAAAAGCAGTAATCAGCTTTTCGTATTTTATTTATTATAAAAAGAAAATTGCTATTTAAAAATTAATTAAAAAAAGTATATAAGTTAAAAAAATTTGAAAATTTATGTCCGTCGTGTTACTTTTTATCAAAAAAATTTCAAAAAATATTGAATTTCGCTGTTACAGTAAGCACGTATAGAATATTTCATATCACATTAAAATAGAAATAATATTTATATATCATTTTAATTAAACAAAACTTAAATAAAATATCTTAAAATTAAATGAAAATAAAAATAAAGTCTTTGTAAGTAGGGACAAAAGTAACACAGTGGACAAAAAAGTAACATAGGGGACTCTAGTCAAAAAAAAATATTAATTAAATACATTAGCAATGAAATTTATAAAGAAAATGTTAAGAAATTGGCGAGGAGTTTGCTTTTCAATCACATTTTTATTTTTGTGATAATATTTCACTTTTTATAGCCTTTTTTTTATAGCCGTCTTTAAATCAAGTTTTCGTCTTTCCCTCTACCTCCTCAGCTTTTTAGCAGGTGGGAAAGATTTTTTTTATTGGGTTTGGGCATATTCTATTAACAATTAATAATATTATAGCATTTTTTTTTTAGAACTATACCAATTTCTTACCAATAAGTCCACTGCGTTACCAATATGTCCATTGCGTTACCGCGCTAATAGTAACACAAAGGACAGGTAACGCAATGGACAATTTTCCTGAATTATTTAAAAATATCATAATTTATTGAACACATAATATAAAAATTAGTTTTTTCTAAAAGTGCTCTTTTTATAACTTTATATTTTATATAATAAAATATTTTAATTTATATTTAAGTCTAGATAAAGTTGGTAACATAGTGGACAATTAATAAAAATACATACTTATACGTTTTGGAAAATTTAATTTTTTTTTAATTATAGCTATTTTTTTGAAAACTTTTCAACAACAGAATAAAAATAATAAGTAGTTTTTGACAAATAACAAGAGCCGCGCAACTTATTTAAGAAACAAACCGTTTTAATTTAAAAAGTAATGCTTCGGTAACACAATGGACAAAACCTAGGGACATCATTTATTTTGCTGAAAAAAAGGTTAAACAAAATTTTTACCGCTTCTAAAATAAAAAAATTAAACTTATAATAACTATAATTTAGAGTCTTGATTACCCAATTTATACCAAAGGCAGTATTAACAGAAAAAATTAATACAAAAGTCAAAAAATTAAGCTCGGGGACATAGCATTTTGCTATAGGTACCGTATGCTTTTTTAATTTTTAAGAAAAACTGTTTAACATAGAATTTTCAAATGAAATGGGGGCAATGGGGAATCGTTTGTAAAATTAATATTAATTATTAATTTTTCTGTATTTTACTTATTTAAAAAATTATAAAAAAATTGATTCCAGGACATGAAATGTGCAATAAAAAAAAAAAATCACCCTCGTATGAATGATTCTTTTGGCAATCTGGATTATTTTTTAATCATCTGGAATTTATCACAATCTTAAGTGAAGTGAAAGTTTTTAGATTGTATACCACGTGCAAGTAAAAGTTAAATGGATACAACGGTGGAATGTTAAAGTATTTGTGTTAATTAATTTAAAGTTGAAATTTTTTGTTAATATAAAAGAGTTTTCGCAACAAATGTTGACTGATTGAAATGCCATTTAAACAATATTGATGATGAAAAAAATTAAGGACTTTGAAAAAAGTATATTTCCAAATATATAACAATGTTTCATAGTAGGTCTACCAAGTTTTGCGTAAAAAACGTAGAAATATAAATCCTAGATGGATTGTATGAGACTTTCTTCTTGCATAATGTGATTTGTATTGTAAAGTCTCATTATTTTATATCGGAGTCTCTCCACCTCCTGGTTCAATTTGGCCAACCTGCAAGGCCATCTATTTTAGCATAAAGCAATCACACCAAATTTCAATTAAATCGATTGAGATTATGAGGAATTAATAGAACTTGCCATTTCCTAAACTCCTAGAAGCCCTAGACCACCGGCTGTTAGAACACGAGATTTATCGAAAAGTCTTTTGAACAACATGAGGTTAATTACCTCCTACGCTTATAATTATTAATTTATTAGGGCAACATTAGATTTAATTACCCTCTGTATATATATTTTAATAAATGACATAGCTATGTTATTTTTCTTTTCCTAAGGGATGGAAAAATTTTCAAAAGACGCCTGACAAACTATACCCTATGAAAATGTAAGATTTTTATTCACTAAAAAATATCCATCCTTTTCCAGAGTAATGGAATAAGCACCAAAACCTATGTATAGAATCTGTTTGCTGCTTATTCCATTACCATCTGTGCAGTATAATGTCTCTAACATTGAAAAATAATATCTGTCAAGGGTTGGATGGGAAATCCAGAAGTAATAAGTTGACCTCTCTCATGGATTTTTCCAAATCATAAATATTGGGAAACACATACGGTGGTAATGCGATCCATAATTTGGATATGCAATTTAAAGAAGAGTTCCAATATTTCAGAGTTCTAGTTCGAAAAAGCGCTACAATATTCATATGTGATTGAGCTACTAAGAGTGCACCAAAATATATATGAGAGTCTTGGTCGAATATAGGTTTTAAATATTTGAAATAGATTTGGGGTTGTAAACTGTTTCATATTCCTGGTTAAGAATTCCAGGGTTTTCGGGGTATCTCTTCTGAACCAACTCGAAATATATAGTCATTCACGGAAGTTGTTCATTGATTTCACTTCCTAGGATTTCTAAGAAATCAGAGTTTTTAATGTAAACGTTTGCAAAAATAAATCAAGGTGCAGATACGCTTCGCTTAGTTAATAACAGACAACCTTGAATGTTTGAAGCATTAAAACTTACCCTGTTCATCCTGTGCCATCCTTTAATTATTGAAGGCTCATTAATTAGAGAGCATGAAATTTTGGTTCGTTCATTACTTACTGAGGTAACATCAGCTGCTCTCTCATAAGGGTAAGAACAATCAAGAGTCGTATCTTCAGCAAAGCTATAAATTTTGTTAAACGTCATGCATAGAAGATTTTTGATAAATATTAGTAATAAAGTTAGGGAAAGGAAAAAATCTTGAGGGACAACAGCATTTATTACAAATTTACTTTAGTTATAGCTACCCAATTTAACTTGTATTAAACGGTTTGAAAGAAACATTCTATCCATGGGTTTAAATTTTTGTCTAGCCCAATAACTTCTTTTTTTAGTAGCGTTTCTTGCCTAACGGGATCAAGGGCTTAAGGGATTAATAAAAAGCTAATTAATTACAAATCTTTTAATCTAATTGAATAACATTCCAGGTATTTTGCATAAAAGTTCAAAACTTAAGTGATAATATGAAATATTGGATTATTTTTTAATTTGAATGTTTCTTTGATTTTTCAAATTTTAATTATGCGCAAGTTTGCGGACTTATTTATGTAAATATAAAATAAATTCATTTTTTTTTATTGCAGATATTACAAGTATTCCATAATAATAAGTACTAAATACTGTATTGTTTAATAATTTGCTTTTATTGTCATTGTCATTTGTATATCACATGTTAAGTTAAATTATTAATAAAGTGATTTATATTCAATATAAGTTTAACAAAAAAAAACTTTTTTAGCTTTGTCAAACATTTATGAGTTTATTGTTTGCTATAAAATTAAAAATTTTTTTGAACTCGTTTTTTGATTATGTTGGCGATATTCAGGTAAAAAAATTCGCTTTTATTTCAAATTTTGTTTTAAATGTTTTTGTATATCACGTGTAATATTGAAATTTCACTTAAAACGTGGAAGAGTTTAGAGAATTATAGAGTTTAGAGAATTATAGGGTATTCTCATGAACGTAATATGAACATAAGCACTAATCAAGATATACATTAAGTCCTCATACTCCAAAGCTTAAAGCTTTTAATAGCCGCTCAAAGCTCCCATACATGAGTGCCCATGTCCCCTCTAGTAATGCTCCCCCGACTAATTAATTTTGACAAAATTTCAAATACACAACTTCTAAGATTCTGATTTATGTAAAAAAGAAAATAATAGTTATAATTGCAGAACCTCTTTCACTGCATCAATTATATTTTGTGCCGATATTGGTCATAAAATTCAACTACTGCTGAAAAAATTTTAGAATCCCAGTTCTCTTATTTTTTGAGTTATCGTGCAGATAAACAAGCAGACGAACTCGCTATAGATTGATTTATTTTTCGATTCTGATCCAATCCATACCTTTACTTTACGGCGTCAAAAACGTAATAGCAAATTTACAATACGCTTTGATTTACGTTAGTACGAGTGTAAAGAGAAGTGTAACAATATGAGTTGAAAATGTCAATAGTTTGTGTATTATAATAATAACAAAAAATTTTTAATTATTTATGTATTAATTAAATAAAAGAGTTTCAAAACCATTGTTTTGGATACAATTTATTAAATAAAATCATAAAATAAATGTATTCTGGGTTAAAGTTCACAAGTTTTTTAACAAAACTATCTGAATGTGCATTTTTTTTATATTATGATATTTACACTCTGAGTATTGCTAAGAAGGAGAATAGTTGTTTTGTTAGAGTATTTGCCACGTTCCAGTACTAAATGTAAGAATATGGCTAAATACTGATGTCACTACAGAATTATAAAGAAGACCTAAGTAGAATTGTCTTTGATTTTAATATTGAAATTAATTTCAGTTGATTATAATCAATCTTTGCAGCCCAAAGATAAGTGCATCCAATTACTCGTTACTTTGTGTTATTTGATTAACGATTAGTTTTAAGCTTTTCTCCAGTTTGTGTGTTCTTGTGTGTACGGTTGTGTTTATGTGTGTGTGTAAACACGATCATTTCGCGTTCAGTTTATAGATGGGCCAAATTGAATCACAAGGTCAGTGATCGGCAGGATTCCATACAAAAACTACAGAATTTCGAGAAATCTCGAGTTCTAACGGTCAAAGTAAGGCAAATTTATCAAAAAGTAGCTTTCATAAATTAATTCTAGTAGTCTAGTATTAAGGGATCTAGCGATTTTAGGAGTTTTTTTTCTAAGTATTCGAGTACTCGGTCATTATTCGAAATAGTAGTACTGTTCGAATAAAAAACTTCCAGAATATGTAGACTCTATGGAAGAAGTTGACGATAGAATTAAATATTAATACTAAATAAAAGTTTTCAATATAATAGATTTATCATTCCTTTATTAAATATATACTTTAAAAAAAACATTATATTCAGACTTTTAAATTTAAGACAATGTACTTTTTATTTTTGGCTTTATTTTTTCAGCAGTAGAAAAAACTGTCTCAGTTGCTTTTGAAATTAAATACATACATAGTTAAGGGTGCAACTTATTAGTTCTCTTTTAGAATGCATCTAAATATTCACAACCTCTTTGATACGTTGATAAAAATCATAAAATGAGTATATAGGTACGTTCTTTATGAAGTAGTATTAGTTTATTATTCAATTATATCTTTATGTCAACTTTAGATTTCAAATTTAAACTAGATCAAATCTTAAATGCTATTCACACCAATCTTATATTATTCATCAGATTAAACAAACGTATTACAGCCCTTAATGTTAAAGAAGTGAAAATTACACATAGGTTTCGAAAAATATATAAAAACAAATAAATATGACCTTTTTTTTCATAAATCAAATTTAAGAACTGGCGAAATATTTTCTATGCGTCCTTACCTTTGCTTTGAATTTTGCCACAGATTTCAATTAATACGTCAATAGATCTTGTGAAGCAAAACTCCATTAGATTCGATCATATAGTATAAATATCTATAGTATAAAATTAATATGTCGGTACATCGTATAATATATTTTACCACAAAATTAGATAAAATAATAAATACAGAGTTTAATATATACGAGTATTGCATATGCCTTGAAAAAAAAATGTAACAAAAAAAATTCAAGAAGAAAAAATTTAAATAGCTATGAATACGATATAATATTGAATTGTATGTATTATTTATATTCAAACTATATCTATAGCAAGTTATATATTATATATCAACATAAAAATCAGCTAAAAAAGAAAAAGAATGTTCTGCTAGGCTCATATAAATTCCTCAAAAAAGTTAAATATCTTTCAGAAATTGATAGCAAAATATTTGACCCCACAGAAAAAAATCATTTGATGATTAACACTTTTATACATAATTAACTTTAATTGAATTTTCATAATTAATTTATTAATATTTCCGAGCATATAAATTTTTTTTTTCCGTTTTAATAAATATTTTTTCCGGACAAAGTAAGCGTTTTTTCCTGTCAAATTAAAAGAATAGTATTTGAGGGTAAAAAACATTAGCAATTTTATTTTTGCGCATTTTTAAGATTATAATTAATCAAAATTCAGAATTTCATATTGTTATTTTAATTTTGTTTTATTTATTCCGAAGAATGTTTTCTTTTCACACTAAACTTTTAAAATATTTTCATTAAAAATCAAAGCTAGTTATAGGAGAAAAAAATTTGCCTATAATTAGGCAAAGTTTTTTATTAGAAGCACGCGATTTTGAAAAAGAAATTAGTGTAAGAATATTTTAATATTTAGTAGGTTTAACTTTCAACTTTTAATCTTTTAATCGGAGTTGTTTTTTTATTTGAAATATTTTAATTAAGTTCATATTGTATAAACAAATACCACTTTTTTGATTTTTGGAAATTAACACAATTCCAGACTATGATTAGAATCTGTGAAATTTATAGCAATCTTTCATGTTAATAAATTATTCAAAAATTTGAATGAAAAATTAACAAAATAATTATTTATTTAATTTAATACATGGATTAGTTTTGGCGACTTTCGACATTCGTGCAGTCAAGTTTCTCATGATTAGATTTTGTTTTTTTTTTAATTTTACTTTAAAATAACGGTTTTTTCACATGCTCAAATGTTAATAATTTGAAAATATTTTTAGGCGAACTTTTATTTGTTGTTATCCTTTCGACGATATGGTTTAGAAATTGCAAATAAAAATATGGTTATCTATATGACCTGATGTTGTTATTTGTTGGATCTAGATACTGAATTGTGGTTGTTAAATATTAAGCAAATAATAAATGAAAGTCGAATAGAAAGTTCTAAACAATCTGGATCATAAAAAATATCGAATACTAAAGTTCCAACCGCCAATAGAGAACTATTTTTTACTAAATTTTAAGTTTCTAACTTTATAATTCCGAAGATATGTTGATAAGATCTAAGGAGACGTGTGACAGTTATTCGAACTAATACTTTCATCTGTCTCAAATTTTAGAGCCAGTAGGAAAACTGGACAGAATACTGTTGTACCAAATTTCAGGGTTGCAGTGTTATTAATTTAAAAACGTTACTTCTTAAATCTTAGGTGGGGTGTGGGCGATATCTGATTAACTACTCTAATTAATCCCCATAGTAAAAACTGCAGACAATGCCCTCTACAAAAGTTGAAATTTCTATTTTCATCAATTTCAATAGGAAAAAAACCCTAGTACCAAATTTCGAAGCTTTTATATTTATTTTGAATTACTTTAATTAATAAAAATAAATTTCGAAGCTGCGCTTGATCTTGGGAGGGGTATGTTGGGGATACCCAAATCGTAAATCCAATTAATTCGAAATTTTAGGGACACAAAGGAAATAGCTGCGAAAATTTTGTACCAAATTTAAATGTTCTATCTTTATTGGTTTCAGAATTTTGCTCATTTAGCCTTAGTTCATGCGCGATAGCCTTTAACATTCAAAGCTATGGTTTGATTTCGCCAATTTGCAATCTCTGTCGTTTTTTCATTATTTGTAACCTAAATTGTAATTACGATAGCATCATTAGTTTTTGAGTTATCTGACATACAGACGGATGGACATCGCTAAGTCGTCTCAGGAGGGAATTGATCAAAAATTAGTTTTCCATATCTAGTTTGCCGCCATTCGGGAGAGTTACAAACACGATACAATTTAGAAAGGAACAATTTAGAATTCTATCAATAACTGCGTTAAATTTATTTTAGAATTGAATAAAATATAAGTTTGGAATGCTTAAGACTTGCATTTTTTTAGGGTGTTATTAATATGGTTTTAGTTATGGACTAATAGGACCTTTAGTTACATTTCATGCGATTTTATAATCATTTTAAAAATTTTAAACAAAAGCGTGGGACCTCGCTGGATTAGTCGATAAGCATTTGGCTTACAAGCTGAGGGGTGCTGGGATTGCGGGAAGGAAGATTTGTTTTCTTTGCAAATCTCCTTGGTGACCAAATATAATTTAAAATATACACATATTAAACATGAACAAAATAAATAAAACAGCTTAAACACTCATAGAAAGTTTTGAAAGTGGGATACACAACAAGAACTACGAGTTAGGATGGATAGCATATACCACCCTCAAAACAAGCAACACATACAAAAGCATAGTGAAGCGATTAAGATATAACTGTTTTCTAGGGAACCTTAAAAAAATTTAATTTACTTTTACCTAAGACAACCGACCGCTTAAAAACTAATAACAGTTAATTATATTTTTCCTCTATTTTTCTTATTCAAAAAATTTTCAATTAAAATAAAAAAAAAAATGTCACAATGGGTCCGGGTCTGCTAGATTTTCCTTTATGAGAAAACATAAAAGGTGTTAAAACATAAAACCAACAAACATAAAAACAAAAAAATTAAAAATTCATTAATTGTACTTAAATTACAATTTAAAATTCACTGAAGCATATTTAAATGTCACAGTGCCAAGCCTAGAACGTAAAACCAAACTACCCTTAAAATGGAACTCCATAAGAAAACAAAAGTAGTGAAAAAAAGAAATTTATTCATTAAAAAGAAGGATTATTATAATTAGGAGGGACAATTTCGTGGTTCCAACAACTTTTCCAATTTTCTTTTTTTTTGTACTTCTTACTTTAAAAATTTTCTTCTGCAGCATTAAAATTAAATTCATTTTGAATACAAAATACATTTTAATGAATTTTTTTTTTTTTAATGAACAAAATGTAGAATTAGGTTTTGGCCTTTGGATGAGGATGAAGTGGGTCAAGAGGCACAATATTTAATATTATATACCAGCAAAATGAGTTGAAAAGAAAATTAAAAGTTTATTTTTTGGATTTAAAAAAAATTCTATACTCATCTCCATTTCATTTTATACTTGTGGTTTATATTCTGTTCTACTTTGATTTATGCCCTCTCAGCCCTCCTTTTTTTTTTTAATTTATTTTTTTTTCAAGGATTTTGTGCAATATTTAGTTTTCTGTTTAATAAACTTGGAATTTTGTTTTAGTTCATGAAAATCCAGATGGGGGAAGGAATTGAATATAAAAAAAGAGTGAAGAAGCGATTAAAAGCGAGTTTTTTGTTTTGCTTTTGTTTTATGACAGGAGGAGGCATTTTTAAATGTTATTTTGATTTTTGCAGAGTAGTTGTATACCAGTCTGTATATGGAATACTCGACGATATTAGAAATATGGTAAACAATGTTAGGAAAGTTTTTAAACAAGGTGTTCTGTATTCAAATGATTTTATTGAAATTTTATTAGGTTCAAAATGTTGTTATACTCCTGAAAAGAAATATGGATACGGGTAATATAAAATTGCTTCTTCGTTTGTAATGCATTGATCAGATATGGTCAAAAGTAAATCGATTTAGCTATGAGTGTTCATCCGTTTGTCAGCACGATAACTCAAGAACAAAAAGACCTAGAGTTTTGAAATTTAAACAAAGTGATTTTAGAACAATTTGTACGTTTCCTATTGTTATTCGACCCAGGCTTCGGGTAGCAGCTAAAATTTTTCTTAAACTAATGTTAATATTTTCATAACTAATAAGAATGGGAGGGTAAGTATTATACACTGGTTTATTATGTAATAGGGATCCCACTCTTATTAAGTTTCAAAATATGAAACTCATTTTTGGGAAGATGCCATACAAATTTTGGATTCCTGCTTATACATATCTTTGGATTGTTATACACCACGAAGTTGAAATTAAAAGTATCGTCAGCTTTTATTGCTAATTTTGAGACTTCTCGGGCATAGCTAATTGTATTGCCATAGAGGTTGCTCGAATCAGATTACATATCAAACATGTCAAACTAATAAGACTAGTTGGTTCAAAACTAAAATCTAAAATATTGCAAGCAATTCTTCGAAGTTTTGAAAAAGTTAGACCTAATTTTCAGGAGGATGTCATACAAAATTCTCAATCTGATTTCGGTGAATCTAATGAAGCTACGGTTTAAATTGAAAAAAGGGCAAGTTAAGTTATACAACAAGTGCGTTGGCAAAGTTGGATATTACTTGAACCTAATTTTGGGGTGGGCTAAATATTTTTTATTCATTGATTTTATAAAAAACATCATTGTGGGTTTGAACGAGTATCTTAAAGTTGACAAGGATAACTTTAATCTTCCTAGTTTTTTAATGAAAATAAACAAAGAATTTTTTTTTAAATATTTCAACATATGGTCTCTTAAAAACTTTTTTAAAATATCTGTGGCTACTTATAGCCAAAGGTGAGTTGAATTGAAATTAAAAGAGGAAACATGAAAAATAATTAAAAGAAAAAGTCAATGCATATTTAAATAATGCGGACAAAATATTGTTTTATATAAAAGTTGTTAAAATGTTGCTGTTGATTTTAAATTAAAAATTATTTTATATATATATGTAAATATAAATATATATAAATAAATATATAATAAGTACTTATACTTTGATTTTAATAGATTTCGGATTTTATTAGAAATGTTAAATTAGTTTTTTAAATCATAAGTATGTTTTCATAACTTTAATGCAAATAAATTAATTTTGGGTTAAAATTGCAGAGATAATATCTTTTTGGGTTTAGCTACTATACAGAAATCTCGAAAAAATCATAAAATATTGAAAATTTAAAAAGCTAATTTTTGAAATAAAATTGAATTAGCGATTCTATCTTATTTCCAAAAAAAAAAATGTTAAAAAAACTAAAAAATTATAATTGTTTTTGCAATACCTACGGGTAGTCAAACGATGTAAAAGTTTTTGTAAACATACGGACGAACGAAACGACGGAGAGAGTGAAACTGTATAGGTACATTTTTACAAAATCTTTTGAAAATGGGCTAAAAATTAACACAAAAATTGCACTTTGTAAATTGTGCCGCAAAAGTTAACGGAAATCGACAAAAGCTTTTTTAAGATTGAGATGGATCATCTTGCCAATATGGGTTAATAAATTTAAAGATATACAGTGAACTGCATTGTCTAATAGCAACACATATACAACATTTGCAGGAAGTTTGACACATCTTTTCTATTTTACGCGTTAAGAAGTTTGAAAATTGCTATAACTTTAAGCTCAGAACACTCCTCGTACCCAAAAACCTTTATATTAAAATTTCTATGATAATTGGCTCTATACGATATAAAAAACAAAAAAACAAACGTTCGCATACATATTTATATTGTATATATATATGCAAATTTTGACAAAATGCACGCTCCCGGGCAACGCCAGGTAAACCTGTTAGTGTAAAAGAATATTTTTGAAAAATTATATTTTTATGCTGATGTAATTCAGACTTCATATTTTAATTCTCTTAGTAAGATATTCAATTTTATGCCTCTCAAGAATCTTCTTATCTATTTTTTGGGTACGTTACGTTAAAAGTTAAGGTCTTTTATGTTTAGAAAAAGAAATGTATATGTTCTTCTAAAGTTTTTTTTAAATATTTCAGTTTTTGAATTAATTTGTTTAAAAAGTTTAATTTTAAATTCAATTTACATACTCATTATATATTTCCTTTTTTATTATATTGCAGTAAAATTTTCATTTCTTAGAAAATTTTTCTATTCATATTTTGAATGTTTCTTTATAGTAATAAGTTTTCTCTATTCTTCTTGTTTCTGATATATTCCACTTTTAAACTCTTTTTTGTGAGTTAAATTATTCGTTCTTGAAGAAAATGATACACTTCAGTTTTTTACAACTAAGTACTAAGATATATTTAAAAAAAAAAATTTGGATAAAATATGCATTTTATTGAATATACAATTATATTATTTGATTTTTATAATTTTTTTTATTTAATTAAATAAAAAATATTTAAATTTATAATGACTAACTATTAAAATTTACTCAAATAATCATCCCCGATTGAGGCTACTCAATTCTATGTTATATTTTTTTTTTTAAATTTATGATCTGATATAAAATTGACTTTCCTTAATTGCTTAGTGAATAATTACTGCAGATAGAGGCAATGATAAAGTAATAAGCAACCACTTTTAAATGTCAAGAATGATTTTATGGAAACAATCTCACATTTGTACGGGTACGAAAAAAAGTATGTCCGATGCTGGTAATGAAATGTCCCTAAAACAAGTGATGAAAAAAAACCAAGGGTTTTTAAAAAAGCACATTTTCAAAATAATATAGTGTTTCATACTAAGTATTTTATCGGAATATAATGTTGAAGCTTCAATATTAACGTTTAATTAAGGAAATATATACGTTGGTGACTAAGTTACTGCTTACCTTACCTTAAATTTTTAAGTCCTAGTAGCCCCTCTATGGGGAAGGTTGTCAAATCTCTCAAGGATATAATGCTCACTACTCCCCTTCCCCCAAACTTTTTTAGGTTCTAGGAATTCAATTGTGAATTCCACCAAAATTTTGAATTTTTCTTAGAATTTTACTATATAGGCAAAAATGGTTAAAACTGAGAGACACTTTCTTCAATTTAAAGAACCCCTTTTAAATTTAAGGAAAACCTTTAACATATGTTAAAATATAATGTTAGGCCTTTAAATTTTGTATATTAAGGAAAAAATATTTAAACAGGTATTCAAGTTACAGGTGTTTAAGAATAGCAAAATTTCAATTTTCGAGCCCTTATAGCTCCTGAACATGGGGCTTGACAAAAAAATTTTGTTAACCGACTCCTACTAATTTCTGAAGATCTCTAAAGATCCTAGCTTGAACCGTTTAAAAGATATGTGGGACCAAAAATTTTGCAAAAATTGAGTTTTGCACAGTGGTAAATTTTAGTACCGTATGGCAACCCTAAACATTTAAGCGAAGTATTTTTGTAAAGTCTATAAAAGAAGCGCGCTTCGACCGTTTTTAAATTGAAAACAAACCTATCAGAACTCTTGTTATATCAATTTAAATATAGGGCTTTTTTGGAATTTGCAGAGGCTTCGTCACCCTTCAAAATTAAGAAAAACTTTTGACACATGTTGAAATATAATTATAGAGCTTTAAATTTTGTATCTTACTAAAAAAAAAATTTGGACAGGTATTCAAGTTACAGATGTTTAAAAATTTGTTAACCGACTTCTTCTTATTTCAGAGGATTTAACTACTCCCAAAATTTCAAAACACTAGCTTGGCCCGTTTAGAAGATATGTGTGGCCAAAAATGTTGCAAAAATTGAGTTTAGCATAATGGTAAATTTTAGTACCGTATGGCAATCCTAAACATTTATTTTTTAATAATTTATAAAGTTTATAAAACCAGCTATTTTTTGCCGTTTTCAGATTGAAAATACACCTAATACAACTCTTGTTATGGCAATTTGAATATAGGGCTTTTCCCAACTTTGGGGGGCTGCAGTTCCCTAACAGGTGGGGCTACAGAAAAAAATTCTTCTACGAAATTATTTTTTTTGTAATACCTATTCGTGGTTAAAATTTCTTTTCTTTATTTCAAACGATGTAAAAGTTTTTGTAAACATACGGACAGACGGACGGACAGACAGACAGACGGACGGACAGAGTGAAACTATATAGGCACATTTTTACAAAATTTTTTGAAAATGTGCTAAAAAGAAACCTCTCGAAGAAAAAAAAACACAAACTTGGAAAATATTACTTGACTGGGACCGATAGACACCCAAATAAAGGATAAAAATTGGAAGAAGATAAGTTACACCTTAAAAAATCTGGGAAAAGTTTAAGCAACAAGTTCTAGAAATAAGCTCTCAGAAAAAGAAAACAGGCAGACCTCCAGAAATATAATGACAATTAGTTCAAGCGCTTAGGTTAGAAGTTATAGGCAGGTCTGGAAATGACTTAGAGGAAAGAGCTTACGAAGTTCTAAATAAAAGTAAAAGAGAAGAGGTGCATTTTTGAGTTACTTCTTTATTTTACATTGTAAAAAAATATTGTAGTTTAAATTTTCATGGAAGATTCTCTAACTTTTGCTTAGAATTGTGTTCATAGTTTCAATTATAATTTCGACAAATTCATAGAACTTTAATTAAATTGTGAATGCTCACTTATTCCTTTTTCAAAAAAACTTAATAACCTTTTCTGGTTTAATATGGGTTACTATCACAAGATTGTATTTCATTTAATTACATTATACTTAACTGTATGGCGATAACCTGTATATTTATTGCTTGTAAAAGCTATAAACTTATTTCAAACCAATAAAATTTCTTTTTAATTAAAAACTAAAACCTCAGTGCCTTTACACCAAAATAAGACTTTTGAATTCCCAATTGCATGAAATATTGCGTAGTATCACATAGCAGGCCGCTAAATAAAAAAAATCTAGCCGCATATCCATGACAAATGAAATACAGGCCATTTGTGAATGTTACTGTGAAACAGCATTAATGGAAAATGGTTTTTTTTAACAAATTCTGAATTTTGCTGTAGTAATCACCTAATAATTTAATTTCTATAGGAATTATGGAGATAAGTTTCGAAAACCGGAATAAAATAGTCAAATATGTTATGAACGATAAACATATTTATAAAACTAGTAATCATTTTTATATCCATATAACTAAAAGTCAAAGGGGGTATACAAAATTTTCCATTACGTTTGTAGCGCAAAGAAAGAGGAGGGGTAGATATAGGCTCCAAGGTTTGAATCGGATCAGAGTCGAAAAGCAAATCGATCTAGCTATGTATGTCCGTCCGTCCGCTTGATAACTCAAAAAATAAAGGAGCTAGAAAGGATTTTGAAATTCAAAATACGTTTTTATGTAACAGCTGTCTCCGCTATTGAAATCTAGCCATTTTGCTCCACGGGTTCGAGTAGCTGCCATACAACTTCTTTTTTTATATGACAATAACTCTATACATGGTGAAGCTGGATATTTGAAATTTTACCAAAATTTTACCAAAATTTTACCAAAAGTAGTTTAGTTTTATGGCCAAGGTTTGTACAAAATTTAGTTGGTGTACTGTAGTGGGTTCGAGTTCATATTTTATATGAGCATTACCTAATAAAGCTGGATGTCTGCAATTTTGTCAATAGTAGATAACTTTATTCACCAACGTCTGAATAAAATGTAGTCGGTGTAATTGCAGAGGTTCGATGAGCTGAAAAGTTATTTATTATGTTTTTTAGGAATACATGGGATAAACACAATTAGGCTTCCCATCACATCTATTATAATTTTTAAAATAATTTTTTAATGGACTAATATTATTTATCTTGAAGCCAATTTATTATTCTATTTTCGTACTTTAAATATTAAATATTAACTTTAGATACCCACACCTAATTTATACATCCCTTCAATTAATTTTATACGGAATTGAATATGCAAGTATGTAAGTAATTTGTTTAAACAACAAATATTTACTGCTTACTAATTTATTTGGGCGGTATTTTCCATTTAACTGTGATATCCTGTTTTTGATTTTGTAAAATGTTTTATGCTAATTTGTTTTTTTAAATTAAAGATATTTTAATATTTTCTAGGACTTTTTTATTTTTTCTTTTAATATTTTTTTTTTTAAGATTCTTCTTGGTAAAATATTTTTAATAGAAATTAGGTAGGTTAGCAGGTAGGTAGGCATATGATATTAAATATGTATGAGAGGGAGTTTAATGTTTTGCCTTAACATTTTTGTCCTCTTTTATCTTCAAGTTTCGACCTAATTTTAAAAGTTTATATTTTAAATATTAAATCAAAATTATGAAATATTGTTATAAAATGAAAATTTGAAAATTATTATGGAAATTTATAAAAAATTCGAATTAATTATCAGTTTTATTATAAATAAAAAATCATTAATTAATTAACGCCCTAATAAATTTTCAATGGAGAAGGGGTTGATTTTTTTTTAAATTGTCTTAAAAAAATAATTTTATTTTAAATTAAAAAAAGTATTTAATTACAATAAATGCTAAAATAATTCAGATCAGGTATTCTGGTCTTTAAACGTGTATAAGGAATTCTTATATATATATATAATTACTGTCTAACTTAAATCTTTGACTTCCAACTAGATAACTGACTTCTTACCAGATAGCTGACTTCTTTTAATATACGAATGTACTTTGTTTTTGTTTTAAAAGTTACTTCCGATGCTGGTTTATGCTTGTTGCTAAGTAACTGCACTGCTTGCGGTCATTTATTATTTCGATTCCCCAAAATCCAAAAATCCCAAATATAATAAACGCAAATCCCGAAATTCATCATATCCTCATTCTTCTTCTTCTTCTATGGCGCTACAGTCCGTTGTCGAACCTTGGCCTCCTGAATCAATATCCATTTTCTGTTGCTTGGGTCGGTGCCTTGTTTCCATTTGTATCCGAGGCTTTGATTTAGGTTTCGTAACAATATTTTTTACTGGATAGGGCTGTTAACCGTATGCCAAACCTCCATCTTTGGAGGGCGTTGGGTTTGAAGAGTTGCTTCAGAATTTGCCATATAATGCGTTGAAGTTCTCATAACGAGTTCAACTGCATTATATAGCATTTTCCTACTTCCTGAGACGCCGATGTATGTGGCCATTCAGTTTGCAACTATTCTTCCCTCCTCCTTTCTCAACCGGGCTTGGGACCGGCTACGGCGGAGTTATCATATCCTCATATTCGTAATTAATCTGTGCATTTGTATCACAAGTCCCAACCCAAAGTTTGGTTCAGAAAGGGTTGTGTTTTGGTGTGTTATAGTCGCACACTACTCAAAGAAACACCGTACAGTTGAAATGGATGATTTTGGGACTTTCTACTATGCATCGGAAAACAAAAGTTTTGATAACCTTAAGTTTTCATTTATTATTCGCTGTACTTTCAGAGTAACTATTCTACGAAAGCCACTCATAATCTATGTTCGGAGTCCTTTCAGTAGTGCTAGAACTTAAGCAACTAAAACTACCTCTATTTTTAAAACTAAACTTGTACCTCAACCTTTTAAGGGGTTTGCCCTCCCTGAGAACGGATGAAAATGAAATTCTAATTTGACATTCTTTAGGAATTCTTCAGTGATACTGTATTAGAGTTCTATCATGTATTTAGTGACAGAAGACCAATGTTCAATACAGCAGAGGTTGTTGAGCATATTTTGGCTAGGCAAATGCTTCAATGATCACCAGCTTTACATCCGTAGAGTGTATAAAACCAAATCCCACACAATCGAAGAATAGCGTATACGAGAGTATATCAAACCAAATCCTACAGAATCGAAGAATGTATTAATATAAAATTTTAAACTGAAATAATGTGAATGAAATTTTTTTTGATTCTAATGCTTCTACAAATAAGTCATAAAAAACTGAAGTATGGAACGCATTACTTTTAGTCAATTCATCTTTATTATCTCATCAAATATTTCAAATATCTTTCTCATAAGTATTTGCATCCTTCATTCAAATCGTTGAATAAAAACAAATTCATTAACATGTAATCATTTTGTATTCCCATATGGTCATTGCCGCTGGATATTACAATTATAATTCAATGAATTACTAATGACTATACACTTCATTTTATTGTATGTTGGAATAGAACACATTAAAGTATTTAATTAAATATTTACTCAACTCTTAAGATATATGATTCCATTTATATGTAAACACTTGATCTATTTTTTCTTAATATTCCCCATTTCTTATGAGATATTGGGCTTTTAGCAATACAATAAATTATTTTAAATGTAGTAATTGTGGAATTTATTTAAATTTATTACATTTTTAAATTCTAATGTTAAATCATCATTTACTGTTAGAAGGATCTATTTGTTTCCAAACTAGGAAATTAAATGCTTAATATTTGCCTATTCATCCAGAAAATTTTGGAATCAGGTCAATCATAAGAAAATTGGAATTGATAGGTAGATTAGTTTTTCGAAAGGCCGAGAGCTTCTTAAAATATAAAAAGAAGTAAAATATCATATTTCGGACATTTGATACGACGTCAAAAATACGAGCTCTTACAGTTTATTGTGCAAGATAGAATTGGAAGTAAAAGAGGCATTGGTCGAAAACAAATATTTTACGTAAGTTACGTAAAGTCAGAGACACGGCAGGTGTATCAAGTATTAGTAATTTGGTTTCCATAGGGATGGATCGAGTTAAGTACAGAAGCATTTTATCAAGAGTTTTAACCTCAGATATCCAGTGGTGGATAGGCGTCAAAGAGAGAGAGAGAGAAGTGAAGAGAGTTACAGGCAGATTATTATAAATAATAATTGATTGTAATATAATTTAATTTCTTTGAGGTTATAGAATATGCCTTCTATTGGTATATGTATGTTAGGTATATAAAGATTGATTACCTTTTGTATGGTTAAGACTAGATGTGGTCACACATGGCTTCAAGTTCTCATTTGTAAACTGGAAAAATTCCTAAGTGGTTCAAGAGGGTTTATGGGAACTATTTTATTATGAGAACTGCTATAACACGAATCTTGTTTTAATCCCCTGTGTTCCAACTTAACCTCGAATTCCCCTTCATTTTCCAAATTTCTCATATGTTCTTAATCCTCTTACTAAATCTTCTTAATTATATACATCCGATAGTTATATAATCTGATTCTAATATAAGGCTAATGTAAGCTGAGTAACATTAATGGCCACTAGTGCCGCCATCTTGAAATTTACAATCTCAAAACACTATTGAAGGACTCTTCTGATGACTTTATAAGAATGTGATAACAATGCTTTTGTTGCAGAATAATTTACTATTGACTATTGTAAACTTATTTAAATTTTATAACTTTTGTTCACCAAACATTGTTGTGAATATTTTGGAGAAATCCCTTTTGTGATTTCTTGTATTGTATCCAATGAATGAATAATATATTAAGTAAATTATTTAAATATATATTTATGTGAAGGGAATTCTATTGTTTTCGAAATATGGAAATATGGAAATATTGTTAAATACATTACGATTTTTTATAAGGAAATTTTAAATTTTTAATATTTGAAAGTTATTTTAGGATTTAAAGTAAAATTATAAATTTTAAAGTTTTTCATTGATATATGATATATATACATAATATATGCCTGAATATGTATATATATTTATGAATATATTTTTCTTACTTTGAATTCGGTTCGTATTTTCCAATTATTTTAATTTCAACAAAATAATCTATAGTAAAATTCGACTGATTGAAAGGAAAGTATTACCTAAACAAGTGATGAAAAAAAACCAAGGGCTTTTAAAAAAGCACATTTTCAAAATTATATTGTATTACATACTGAGTTTAACTTTGGAAATATTTACTTGGAAATAGTTACTACTGACTTATAAAATTTACTGCTAACAGTAAATTTTTTATTTAAAAGTTGTTATAGCCCTTTAATGGGGAAGGTTGCCAAATTTCTCAAGAATCTAACCCCCCCCCCTCATCCTCTAATTTTTTAGGTTCTAGGAATTAAATTGTGAATTACACAAAAATTTGGAATTTTACTTAGAATTTTATTATCTAAGCAAAAATGGGTAAAACTGAGAGACACTTTCTTCAATTTAAGGAACCCCTTTTAAATTTAAGAAAAACCTTTAACATATGTTAAAATATAAGGTTGGACCTTTAAATTTTGTATATTAATAAAAAAAAATTGGACAGGTATTAAAGTTACAGGTGTTTAAAATAGCAAAATTTCAATTTTCGAGCCCTTATAGCTCCTAAATAGGGGGCTTGACAAAAAAATTTTGTTAACCGACTCCTACTAATTTTTGAGTATCTAACTTCTAGACCCTAGCTTGAACCATTCAGAAGATATGTGTGGCCAAAAATTTTGCGAAAATTGAGTTTTGCGTAATGTTAAATTTTAGTACCGTATGGCAATTCTAAACATTTGCCTTGTAAAAATTTATAAAGTTTATGAAACCAGCTATCATTTGCCGTTTTCAGATTGAAAATATATGTAACAGAACTCTTGTTATAACAATTTAAATATAGGGCTTTTTCCAACTTTGGGGGGCTGTACCCCCGTAACAGGTGGGGCTACAGAAAAAAATTCTTCTACGAAATTATTGTTTTTGCAAAAACTACCCATGGTTAAAATTTCTTTACTCTATTTCAAACGGTGTAAAAGTTTTTGTAAACATACGGACGGACGGACGGACGGACAGAGTGAAGCTATATAGGCACATTTTTACAAAATTTTTTGAAAATGTGCTAAAAAGTTAACCCCCGTGCAAAATTTATTTTAAAAAATGTTAAGTTGTAGAATTTCTCCTATTATTCTTGAGATGTTAGTTCTTTAAAATGTTTGGAGCGGAGCAACAAATGGAACTTGATTGTATTTGAATGTATATATGTTATTCCAGCTTTATTATCCCTCCTTTTTCTTTGATATAATATGTTTAAGCTGATCTCTAAATAAAGCTCGATTTTTGCAACCTCAGCCCAATGACGACTTCGTCCAACATTCTTAATCGTCTCCACATTTTCTGTTAATATATTTACTAAGGATACAATGACATCGAAACTGCTCGTAGGCTATGGTTTATCCTGACTGTGATTTATTTTTGTTTTGACAATTTTGCAAAGGTCGTTCCATGATTGTTCCAGAGCTGTGTCGGCAACCTGATCCATTTCGTTCGACGTCAGTATATAGTATGAATAAAAAGTACAAAGTAGTCACCGTGTTGGTGTAGTGAGAATCAATCTGCAATTCTATTGAAATATTTGATGATGATTGCTTAAAAGTTTCATCAAGATTTAGGGGTTTTTTGATTATTTAGCAAGTTGATTTCCAAAGATGCTGATTCCAGT
Source organism: Dolichopus griseipennis (assembly GCA_963082915.1). Classification (NCBI taxonomy): domain Eukaryota; kingdom Metazoa; phylum Arthropoda; class Insecta; order Diptera; family Dolichopodidae; genus Dolichopus; species Dolichopus griseipennis. The sequence goes on from OY720442.1 coordinate 103,963,243, forward strand.
TTAATTATTTTTCGGGTTATAGATAGTTGCTGTTTTAATTTGAGACATATTTTGCTAAAATCTTCCCTGATTTTTACTGAATTTTATTTAAGAGTTAGTTCTTACCACCGTTCGGTATAGGTTTAATAAAATTCATAACTATTTGTTAAATTCAAACAATTTTTAAAAAGAAATACTTATGTAATTATTTAGACATGCTTCCCTATCAATTTCCTATGAACTGAATTTCTTATTAAAAATAACATTCTGTAATAAAATTTTTTTTATTAATTTATAAAATATTTATAATTAATGTTAGTAGATGTTTTCTCATATATTTAGTAACATTTATTTTCAATGTAAATTCTAATTTGTTTTACATATTATATATAAAAATTCTACAGAATTTATTCAACAAAAACGAGTATTTCAAATATTTAGCTATTAAAAAATAGAGTTTTATTTCACTTTACTTATATTTTTTAACCATTATTCAATCTCAATAAATTTAAATTTGTAAAAATGTTCTACATCACAGATGTTTAATAAATTTAAATTTTATTTCTATATATATTCCATGATGAACATGATGGTAATATTGGAAGTGGTACTAAATCTCGTTGGATAAAATCTCGAATTTCTTTATTTTCTTTGTACAAAATATTATTAGGAAGGAATTTAGAGTTGTTCGGCTCGAAGCGACAGCCTCCGATATTAAAATAAATTATTTTTGAGTTACTATCACATGCATGTATTTCTTTTAACTTTTTTTCATTTGTTTGTTTTTGAATCCACTAAAGTCTGGAAAAAGGGGCAATGTTGATTTTGAATTTAACTCTGGAAAAAGCATATACCCCTAGTAATCCAGAATCTCATATTTAGATAATACAAATATTTTGGAAAAAAGGGAATACACTGATTTCGAAACCAACTCTTAAACAACCAGCAATTCAGATAAATATATATATTATATAAATATAGCATATTAATCATAACCATCCTGTGTTTATCAGATATGGGAGTAGTGCATTGAATTATCAATTAAGTTATTAGGTTTTATCTAGTATTTATGAAAGACAAAATAATTCTGCAAAATACAGACAGATAGAAATACAGGCAAATGAAAATGCAGGCAAATTCCAAAAAATACAGGCATAAGATACGCCCTTATTATTATTCATCAATTTTATTACATTTCATTAAAAAAATTAGAAAATAAACTTTAAAAAAAAAAAAACGAGATTTTGTCAAAGCTAAATTTTGTCTACCAAGATTTTGTAAAAGATTGGTTTTGTCAAACCATACAAATACCACAAATTTGTACACCGAGATTTAGTAAAAATAAGATTTTGAAAAACGAGATTTTGAAAAACGAAATTTCGTACCAGGCCCGGTAATCTTATTTATCCATTTTATTATTTTTGATAGATTTGAATATATTCTTTTTTAAAGATACAATTAAGATGAAAAATTTTGAAAAGAGCAAGGATTGTGAAGGAACAGGATGTAAATTCAGGAATAATCAAAATATAAAAAAAGCTGAATTTTAAGTGTAATGAATGTATATGTAGAAAATAAAAGTTTTATTTTTTATTGATAATGTTTTTTAAATAATATTTATAAGAAGATAAATACAATTTATTATTTGTTTTAAAAATCTTTTTAATGTCGGTTCAAATTACATTGGATGGGTGTTCTGTATTTCATTTTAGAAGATAAACAAATTTCTAATCAATTGGTCTTAGATTCTTAAGAGAGTTCATTGAAAATTTTAAAAGTCAGTCGAAGTAGGTGTGTATGTAACTCTTACACAGCTACTTACAAAGTAACTCTTCTGAAAAACACTTTTAAAACCCCAAATTCTTCGACCAGATTTTATGTAGATTGCACAGTTTACTTCAGCGAAAATAAGTTTGAGGAAAGTTTGAGAGATTCGAAGTTTTATGGGTGGGCAGGTTGAGGTGAATATTTGAGGGAATATCAAGCAGAAGATATTATTAGTCTTCTTAAAGTTACCTTTGAGCTCCTTCCTTGAAGATTAAAAATGTATAGAAATTAATCTAAAATAAATTTTACAAGCTTTTATTCTAGCATATTGTGATTTGGATTGTAAAGTCTGTAAAGCCTTCTAACATTTCTTGTAAAGTCTAGTTATAATATTTGGAAATCCAATTTGGCCCATCTGTGAAGTCGTTCTCTTTTGGGAAAAATAGCACTCATTCCAAATTTCATTAAAATCAGTTAGAAGTTTTAATGAATTGTTAGAACTTGAAATTTTCACAACTCCTGGGCCCTTTTTCATAAATATTGACAGGCGAATATTTGACAAAGTTGTCACAAAAGTCTGATAATTTTATTTTTAAAAAGCTTTAATTACTTTGATTTTTGATTAAATTGTAGGTTTTACAATCTTTCGCCTGTAAATTGTGGGGTTGTCAATTTTTATGAAAATATAATTAAATTAACCTATTCAGACGGTTAGAACTACAGTTTTCGCGAAAAGTCTAGTGTTTTGTATGGGAGCCTCCCGATTCCGTTGTCTAATTCGCCGCATCTACGAACTTAGTTTTGCTACTGACGAAGAAAGCATTCATACCAAATTGTATCCAAATCCGTTGAAATTTCCATGAGGTATCTTGCTCATAGACACATCCGTGCTCTTTCTCAAAAATGCTAGCTGTTGAATGAATGCCTTTTAAATCAGGAGAGTCGTTTAATACAGGGGGATCAAGAGACTCCTTAATAAGATGAACTTCTACTATATGTTGGTCGAGTTCTACTAAAAGATTCTTCGATAATATAAGATTTGTTTATTATAAATTTACTCTTTCTCTTGTGATATGTCAGGATTTTGCTTCATATCGTAAAATCTTAAAATATGTCAGACCAACCCTTTTAGCATCTTATCATATTCTCATTTCCTCATTTTATTGAGAAATAAAAATGCTTTTAACCTCTCATTTAATCCCTCATTTCCAAAAAAAAATAATCTGACATCAAGCTTAAATGTATTTAAAAAAAAAAAAATGAAGGAAAATTCAAATAAAAATGTTAATGATGAAAAATTTATCCAGAAAATTGTTTGGAAAATTTTTTAAGCTTTTAAGAAACAGGATTTACTTATATAATATTTTTGCTCCTCTCGTTCAAAATTTATAAATAAAATATTGTCAAAAATTAATGTAAAAAAAAAAAAAAAAAATATATAATGATTCTGTCAGGAAAATTTCTGTAAAATCTTTAAGTATTTCTCATTTATATTACGATTTAGTTTTTTTTTTGTTTTTTCTTAACTCTATACAATTTTTCCCCTCTATATGAGATATAGAAGCCATTATTTTAAATGGTGTAATTTAGTGTAAGAAAAAGGTTAGAGAATATCAAATATAAGCAATAAAGGTATACCAATCTATTTAAACTTTTATAGCTGCTATAAGTAGTTAATACATATATTATATAAAAATTATAACTGTAATTGCTGTATAAGAAAAAATTATAAAAACTTAAATTATAAAAATTGATAAGATTTGGAAATGAGTTCATTTTGAAATTCAAATGATGACGCATTCATGTATTCATATGCGGCAAACTTTGGTGTCAATACCTGTTCCAAGAGTAGTTCTAAATTTGATATGCTGTTTGTGACGCGGTAAAAGGGAAGGAGAGAATATACCCTCCAAGTGAAAGGATCGGATAATTATCGGAGAGTGAGTCGTTTTAACTATGTGTGTCTATTCTACTCATCTTGTTCGCCGCTCAGACGTTGCGAACTATAACTTAAAAGTTGAGAGAGTTATATTATTCTAATATCAATTCACTATTAATTTTGAACAAATTTGCTGAGCGGCTTCGAGTAGCTTCCATAGAAACTTTATTTATTCAAAGGTGGGTATTTGACATTTTAGCCAAAAAGTTTTAATGACCAACGTCTGCATTAAAAGTGTAACTTGTGTAATATAGTGGTAGTGGTTCAAGTGTATGCCATAAAATTCTTCTGTAGTTTATTTTATGTATAATAACTGTTTTACGAATTCCTGTTTTATGATAAGGAATTCCATCAAATTTTGCTAAATTGACAGGTCTCTAAATATAGGTGCTTTAAATAAAAATTTTTATAAAAGTAGTAGATCAACAAGGGAAAAAACCTCTGAAAATTTTGATGGATCTGGATAAACATAGTTTAAAGACTACCTTACAACTTTTGAATATTTTAAAAATTAATGTGAAATTCTTGAAGCAGATGATGTTTTTTTTAACCTACGTTTGTGCCAGTATCCTAGATTCCATACTGTCTATAGTCTATTCTTTTAAACTTTTATAAGTTGGGTAAAGAGTTTCTTTTAATACTTAAAGATAATATGAAACTCTTTTTTTAAGAGACCTAAATATGTAATTACGAGTATAACCCATTAAAAAAAGAATAATGTGGTAAAATACAGAACTAGTAGTCGGAGATTAAAACTATTTTCTTAAGAATTGTCTATTAAAATTGTATTTTAAGTTTTTTTTTAAACTATAAATGTTCAAATATTTAAAATTTTAAGCATATGTGGGTTGTTATTTAATTTTAAATTGTTGAAATTAAAAGAATAAATGGAATTTTAGAATTAGTTTTTAGGTAAACTAGTTGTTTTTTTAATGTGTAGGTGATTTCGGAAATTACATTAAAGAAATATTTTAAAAAAGATAGTAAAGAATAAGGTTTAAACTTAAACAAGGCTGTCCATTAGATATATGAAACAGTGAGTGATGAAGGTTGAATAAAGGAATTAGTGAAGGTGAATGAAGAATTCAATTCAAAATTTAATTCATTTTTGTATTTCATACTATACTTAGTTAAATACTTTATATTGGTTTGGTTGTCCACACCCCACTATTGAATAAAATTGGAACCAATTATTATTGTAAATATTTTTATTATCGATATAAGTTTCCTATTTTGTTTTTTTTTTTGTCAAATCAATCCTATTAATATTTTTTGACAAAAGAATTGGTCTTGAATTGGTATAAAACTTATTAATGCTTTATTGGGTTAACTTTCTGTCTTGGGATGATTTTGAGAGCAAATTTCCTACATTTATGTAAAAAGAGACTTTCAAAATGATAGAAAAGTTTAAGAATGTGGAGTGGGTTAGGAATAAAACTGAATCATAATCATGGTTATGTAGAAGATCTAATAAATTAGTGATGCAATGAATAAAATGCAAAATTACGATCAGCTGACTTAAAAGTTTATCCTAAAATGCTTTTATGAAACTCCATCAATACATATTAGAATTATTAAGATAAATAAGAGTTACCACAAAGAGTGGGACATTTTTTTCCCCAGTTACTCCGCTTAGGAGCATTGGGCTTCAACGGGAGCGTTCTATAATCTCGGCTTAGTAAATCTTTTTTTTTTAAATCTCGTTTTTAGAAAATCTCATTTTTAGAAAATTTCGTTTTAGAAAATCTCGTTTTTTTATTGAAAAATCTCTTTTTTAATTGAAAAATCTGGTTTTTAAAGATTTTTGAGTTGGATACAAAACTAGAATTATCAGCTTTTTCCAGAATATAAAAAAGAGGTTTTCTAAAAACGTGATTTTCTAAACGAGATTTTCTAAAACGAGATTTACTAAACCGAGTTTTAAGACCCAACACGGTATCAACTTAAAGTTTCCATCCATTTCAATTCATAGATTTTTCAACTATTGCGTTTCAGTATATTACGAGTCTGTTTAATTCATCCAGCTCCGTTCTTCTCTATGCTGTCTGGTTTTTCTTATTCTATTCGGCATATTATTCTGAGATGTTTATTTATAAGGAACTGTAACATATTTTTAATGGAATTAAGCATGGAATTAATGAGCATCCATGATTTGCAGCCATATGTTAATGTAAATTTTATCCACGAATTCAATATTTTTAGTTTGTTTAATCTTGATATTTTCGAACAGATCTATAATGGGCGTAATCTACCGAGGACTGTTCTAGCTTTATCAATTCTGTTTTGTACATCTCCGCTGTTGCCTCCTGTAGACGAGATTAAACTTCTTCGATAACGGAAACTAGTTGTACATTCAATGACAAGATTATTTAATTTGATTGTCATTTGCAAAATGTACATACATCGCAGAGTGTGACAGGCAATTGTTTGTGTGTATTAGTGTAAATTAATTACACAGTATAAAGGAAAAAAAAATAAAAAATTAGATATTAGAAACCTAAAACCCTAGTTCGAACTGGAATCAGAACTTTTCTATATCATTTAAATTTCCAAATCAAATACGACGATCTGGGTAACCTCAATAAAAGTAAATTGAGTATCTAAATATAATGTAGCACCTTGAACCTTCGAATATTTTCATATATTTTTACAACATGTTTTAAATATCCGAGGTTAATTAAAATTAGAAATACCTTGTAATGTTGTTATTTGTAAACTTTGTAAATCACAGTATTTATTATTTACATAACACCAATTATATACTAATATATATACAAATATTTATATAAAATTCAATATCAAAAAGGAAAAATAAAAAAATTACTATGCCATGAAAAACTTATCAAATAAAACTTATACTTATCATATTATACCTCCAAAGAAAATGCGTGTTCCTTGAACAACATTTAAGTGTTTTCCATATTCAAATTTTGATAAAAATCAAAATTTTTTATTGAGTTTTTATATCTTTTGCTGTATAAAAGATATATACACAAATATATATAAATATATTTTATGTGGTGGGAGTAACATTGGCATTTCCTTATACATATATTAATGAAAATATACATATATTTTCAAAAGTGAATAAAAAAAATAAAAAAAAAAATTTATTACAAGATAAAACTGGGGACATAAATGACAAATGTGAATTTTCAACTTATATTTTTCAGTTATCATTTCCTCTTAAATTTTTGTTTTTCAATTCAATTGTCAAAATTTTCCTTTTTCCTGTTTTTCATTTTCCCTTGCACTTGTTTTTTATTTTTATTTTAATTTTTTTTTTATTTTAGCGAAAATAAATATTTTGTATCGATTTAATATCAAACATATAACAATATTTAACAACACTCAAATAATTTTTTTTCCAATTTTTTTTGGAATTTTTAGGTTTGGGATTTTTTTGTTTTGTTTCCCACATTTTTCTTTTATTTGTTCCTCTGTCACTGCGGTGGTAAATGACATTTAATTAATATCAGACTGTGTTAAAATAAATAAGAAAATCTCACACCTGGTAAATTACTATACTAATAATAAAAATAATGTAAGAAATAAAAAAAAAGAAAACAAAAGTGTTTCATTTAATGCAGTCGAATCTAAACGTTTGGGACATTTCTAATAATTAACTAAGTGTAAGTAAGTGTCCATGCAATTTCTAGTTGAAAATGATCCTATTGTAGAATTGCTCATTTGATTTAAGTTTCTTGTTTCGGGGCAATCCATTATTTTTACTCAGAAATCTTAGTGAACACAGGCCTGTTAAATATTCTAGGCAATGATTGCTTTATACAAAAATTTCTAAAACTATCATTGGAATTTAGTGTTCTAAAAAAGTTGAAAAAAATGGAGCCTATTAAAATTATTTTAGTATTAATATCTATACCTTTTTTTGAAAATTATAATAAAGGTAAAAGTGTGTATTATAAATGGGTATTAATGGGAAATGGGTATTATAAAACTTACAACACCAAAGAAAAAAATATATAATTTAGAAGACTTTTGTTTCAACTTCTTTAGAGCACCAAATCCCAATGATAATATTTGAAATCTTTGTATAAAACAATCATTGCCTAAAATATTTAGCAGGCCTGTATATATATAAAAGTTTTGAGTAAAAAGTAATATTTCAAATATTTGTAAATCTTAAATTTGCATGCCAATGTTAATATTTACAATGGTAAAATAGAATTTTGGTTTTTCATAAATTTTAACCCAGAAAATTCTAATTTTGACATTAGGGAATATGAAAAGTACCTATTAAATTTTTCATAGAGACCTATAAACTTATGTTAAAGATAAGAGTAAAGTTGATTAGTTAAAAGTTCGAATGCTACTAATTATCACACATAATCTATAAAACATATTAATTTATATTATTAAAGCTAAAAATATTAGTAATTCGCCTAAAATTATGCAAACAATTTTTAAATATTAAGAGGAATAGTTTTTCTTTAAATACTCGTTGTTAAGGTGCCGCGGTGGCAAAGTGCGCGGGTTCGTTTGATTATTTAATACAAATAAATATATGTAATATTATATAATCATAAGATATATATATTTACAGTTTGTTATTATCACTTGTTTTAAAAGTTTACAAACCCACACGAATACTTTCAGTCTTACAATTAAATAATATACAAAAGTAAATACAAACTTAGTACTAACGTCTCTTTAAAAATAATTTTCACTGTATTAAATTCAAAGAAAATTTTATTTTATCATAAAGAAAATCCTTCAGGAAAAATATAGAATGTGAAAAGAAGTGCGTGTATTTTGTTATCTTTTTTTTTGGTTTCTTTTATTTATTATTTACTTACGTATAGATTTTGTAGTACATTTTTTATGACATATACAATGCGAAAAAGAACTTTTTGTTTGTTTGTGAGGCAGGAAAAGACAGATAAAATATGTATTAAATATATATACAAATATATATACATATATATATATTTAAATAAATAGAAGGAGAAGAAAAAATAAATAGCTACAAGATATAATCCACATGTGACAGCGTAATATTATCATTAAACTAGCACCAAAATATTAGGTGCAATATATTATTGTGTTTTTGAGAAAATGATTTATATAGAACATATGAACATATGGGTACCTTATAGTATTTCCAAATATTATGAAATGTACTCAAAATTTAGAAAATAAAAGAAGAATATGATTACAGTTTTTCAAGTTTTAAAAATAATACTGATAAAAAATAACTGATATATACTTTAAAAATAAAAGTAATCCCAAATACTATTACTTAATGATTGTTTAATAGTAACTAAAAATAATCGGAAAGCAATTTTGAATTCCTTTTGGATAATTTTTAAAATAATCTATAATATAATCATAATATAAAAAGAGTTTGATTATTTTTTTCTGATAATTAATAATCGAAGTCAAATAATTTGAATCAGATTATTTAAGTACTTGTACTCGTCAAAAATATTGATTACAATCAACGTGAAATCGATTAATGGTAGCTTTAAGATATTTATTTTGTTAAAAAATATTTATATTTTTTATAAGTCTGCTCAATTACAATATTATGATGTAAGGTACTCTATCTGATTGTAAGATTGATCTTACTGATTAATTAAGATTGGATTGTAGTGTGTAATTCAATAAGTTTAATAACTAGAAATAGTAATAATAAAAGCAGAGAAATTTGGATGTAATTGATCGTACTGAGTGAAGTATCATAAGAACTTCTAAGAGAAATTAAAGTGTAGAGGAATGGGGAAGACTTGTTAACATTTACTTGACTTTGTTAATTCAAAAATTTATGTTTAATTTTCCTTTAAAATTAGTCTAGTGTATCTAGAAATTGTCTTGTGGTTTGTATTTTGACTTGTTGTTAACTTAAAAATTAAGATTTTGCAGATTATGAAGAGTTTTAATTTAGATTTGAACTTTAAATGTGCATATCCTAAATATTAGCTATTACTGATGTGAAGTTATTATTAATTAAGACTTGCAATGACAACTTTAATAAAACGTTAAGTTATATTAAGAATTACATTAATTTGTAATCGTAATTGAAATTATTTATTTCTATTACTGTAGTAATCGGATGCACATTTTCTGATTATGATTACTTGTAATATTTTATTTTTAATTTATTTTACTAGGAAGTAATCGCAAGTAATTTAAAAGTGTTTTGGATTATTATTGGACTGATTACTTAATAGTAATTAAAAATAATTGGCAAGTAATTTTGATTACAATTTTTTTATATTTAAATAATACGAAATGTAATCATATTATAAAAAGAGCTTGATTACTTTTTGATTACTAATAATCTGAAAATTTTAGTACTTGTACTTCTCATAAATATTGATTACAATTAACGTACAATTGATTACCGAGTAATCGTTATTTTAAAGTATTGTATTACAAATTAATCATTATTTTTAAAAATCTGGTAATTACGTTAAAGTGTTGGGTACTCAGTACTCAATTGAAAATTGTTGTAAATCTTCTTTGTTTTTTTCTATATTATTATTATTACAAGTACTAAACTCCTGATTACAATTAACGTACGATTGATTGCCGAGTAATCGTTGTTTTAAAGTATTGTATTACAAATTAATAATTATTTTTAAAAATCTGGTAATTACGTTAAAGTGTTGTGTACTCAGTACTCAATTTACAATTTTTGAAAATCTTTTTTTTCTCTTTGTTCTTTCACACACACTAAAATGGGATTGTAGTGTAATTTCTTGGAATACACGTGCAAAAAGAAGGAAAATTGAAAAATACTTTATTGATTCTTATTAAAAAAAAAAAAACCATTTTTTTTTCTTTTTTTATAATTTATGTACATTCTTTACTAATATTCTCATATATTGAATGTGTCAAATAAAAGTATGCGTATTTACACTTGCTGTTAGGCCATTGTAAAGGAAGATGATTGTGAATATCAAAAGAAAAAAAAGGTGAATATTGATTTTCTTAAAGGTGATTTCCTAGAATTTTTCGCTATTTGATTATTCTCGAAAATTTTGGTTTAAAATTTTTATTTTTGGATTTTGGAAAAAATTTGAAATATTTTTTTGATGAAAAGTGAATGAAATTGAGATAAATAAAAGGTTGAATCTAAAAAATTATTTGAGTTCAAAGGGATCCGTGAACCTGCATAAATTATTTTTTATTTTATTCATATGGAAAATTTACAATTCAACAACTGCTTTAAAGTATTGTGTTAAACGGTCATTGTTGTCTTTCTATCTTTGTCGTACAATATTTTTGATTTATTATTTATATAAGTTATTGTCTCCTTTAGTTCTCTATATATCAGTGCATAGCCTTATTATTTCTTATTTTTATCGGACTTATTGAAGAACTAGACTGTTACAATGTTACAAGATGTAAAATAAAACAAGTGCTTTAACCAGCTTGCACCTTATGATTAGTGTGCTGACCTTTAATTCAAAATGCCCTTTTCAAATCTAGTCAGCTCCTATTTGCTATACGATTAAAATTAATAGGACTAATAATTAATAATAAATACATTTTTCTTTAATAATTTAATATAAAAATATAAACAAATAATTTAATTCAATTATATAACTCACAGGTATAGCAATAACGCATAATTTATTATAAAAAATATTACAATATATAATAAATAGAATTATATTTGTTAAAAATCTAAGATCGTCTTAAGTGTTATAAGATCTAGTACTATCGCATTCTAAAATTGTATGTGGATTTCATTTAGATCAATTCTACTAATACGAATATAAAATGTCTCTGCAGTTGCAGCAAGTAATTTTGGTGGTATAGGTAGGCTAACAGTTGAACAGTTAGCACTTAAAAGAACAAATAGCTTATTATATGAAAATCTTTTTCTACCATCAAATGCTTAGGATTTGATAGATCCTTACAATGAAGAACAATAATTCCAAAAAAATAGCGAAAACTAAGAGGAATTTTTGAGTTTGGTACAAAATTTGGATTATACACTTTTTCCAGAATATTTATACATATGTATACGTAAGATTCTGAATTAAGAAGTAATTTTAGAGTTGGATTCAAGATCGGGCATTCAATAATTTGTTTAGCAGGAGGTTTGGGAACTGCAGCCCCCCTATTTTTAAATTTTTATTTGTTGAAATATGCATGTAAAAAATTATTAGGAGGGATTTTATAATTGGTTACAAAATGAGGATTAGACACTCTTTCCAGAATATATGCACATGAAATAGGATGGATTGTTTGGAAAAAAGGTAAATTGTTTTTTTTGGAAGTATGAATTTTTTTTTTGTAATTATGGAAGTATGTAAATGGTATTTTGGAAAAGAAATAGCTTTTTTCTTATGGCGTACCCAACCCGAATAAAGTTTTGCAATTTGACATTTTGTAATTTGAGATTTTGTAATTTGGTATTTGGTAGTTGGGATTTTGTGGTTGGGATTTTGTGATTTGGCATTATGTACCCAACCCTTTTTGGCATACCCTACGTTTTTTCAACTCATACTATCTAAGGAATATTTTCAAAACTAACATTATTTTAGCTTTTACCTAAGATACAAGCTAAGTACCATTTTAATAATATTGAAAAAAAAAATTAATATAATTAAATGTAAAAGAATATTTTAATGTCTTGTGTGTAATTAAGTTTTCTTCCATTCGTAGAATAAATCATCCTTTGGTATTCTTTTTTTATAGTACTCATGTTTTCTTAATTTTTTTTTGTCTTTTTAACTTGCAGCACCTTTTAAGATTCGTTTACCGTATCTTCTGTTATATTTTCTAAAAAAAAAAAAAGAAGAAAAAACAAATTGAATATAAAAAAAAATAACATTTTATTATACTACTCCCCTTTTTAAATTGTCTACTTAAAAACAAAATATAGATTAAACTATCCACAGAAATAAAATTTTAAGAATTTTTATGTGGTTATAACGGTAGAGTTTGGGAATGGGGTATTCACTCTAGCATCTCAACTTTACAGCCCGTTGTGCTCTCTTGTTCTCACAGCACAGTTACTTGTATTTTTACAGTCCCTCGTCAAACTATTCAATCCTTGAAGAAATTTAAATCCATATTTTAATAACTTACATTAAATGAATTTTTCATTTTCGATATACAATCTTAATTTGGTTTTTAATTTCGATATTTAAGATTTCAATAAAATTGCTATTGTTTAACAAAATTGACTACTATTTAAATTGCTAATTAAAATATTAAACATTTTTATTGAGTTCAAATACAAAATTAATTTGTATGGAATTCTTTTATACTATATTTAAAAATTATAAAATCAAACTATTTTTAAAAGAACAATTTGCTAATTGAATAAGTAATTAGTTCTCAGAACTTATTTTCAATAACATTTTTCGAATTTTAGTTGAACTTAAACTTAAGAAACAATTATTTTCATTATGTTCGAATAATAATGAATCTATTTAATTGTATACAATAGGTATACAAGTACTGTGCAGACATGTTTATAGTATCATTTTACTTATATATTTTCCATAAATCATAGTAAGATGCAGTATACTGACACCATATAGGTTTGAAAACTATAACTAGATTATGTACCAACTCTGTTTATATTATTTATTTAGTTCTTTTATACTGTTATTTTATTTGAACGTAAAATTGAACTGTAATGTAATGTTATTTTATTAAAAAACTAACAATCTGTGCGCTTACCACTTTTTAGCACATTTTCAAAAAAATTTTGTAAAAATGTACCTATATAGCTTCACTCTGTCCGTCCGTCCGTCCGTATGTTTACAAAAACTTTTACACCGTTTGAAATAGAGTAAAGAAATTTTAAACATGGGTAGTTTTTGGAAACATGGAATTTTTGTCTGTAGCCACAGTCCCCCCAAAGTTGGAAAAAGCCCAATACTTAAATTGCTATAACAAGAGTTGTGTTTTTTATAATTTCAATCTAAAAACGGCAAACGATAACTGGTTTTATATATTTTTAAAAGGCAAATGTTTAGGGTTGCCATACGGTACTAAAATTTAACTTTACGCAAAACTCAATTTTTGCAAAATTTTGGCTCCCACATATCTCTTAAACGGTTTAAGACAGGGTCTGAAATTTGGGGAGAAGTTAGATCCTCAAAAATTAGTAGGAGTTGGTTAACAAAATTTTTTTGTCAAGCCTTCTGTTTAGGAGCTATAAGGGCTCGAAAATTGTCTACAAATACATGTCCAAGTTTTTTTTTTAATGTACAAAATGTGAAGGTCCAACATTATATTTTAAGATATGTTAAAGGTTTTTCTTAAATTTAAATGCGTTTCCTTAAATTGAAGAAAGTAAAATTCCAAATTTTTGTGGAATTCACAATTTCATTCCTAGAACCTACAAAAATGGAGAGAGGGGGGGGGATTATATGAAGTTAGGTCCTTGAGAAATTTGGAAACCTTCCCCATTTAAGGGCTAATAGAACTTGAAAATAAACATTTTATAAGTAAGCAGTAACTTAGTCACCAGTGTATATATTTTCAAAATTGAACTCAGTATATGTAATACAATATAAATTTGACAATGTGCTTTTTAAAAACCCTTGGTTTTTTTTTCATCACTTGTTATTTTTTGACTTATTTATATTTAATATTATTTTAAATAAAAAAAGTAGTAGTTACTTTAAAAAGTAATTCGTTATATTGATAATGTTAAATTTTTTAATATTTAAACAATACTTATTTGATCACCATGGAGATTTTGTAAAGAAAGAAATATTTTATTAGGTGTACGGAAATCGAAGCCACACTCCATTAGTTAATAAGTCAATCCTTAATCTCTAAACCTCGCTATACCATTTTCACCACTGTTTTATTTATTTATTTAGGTTTCTAATATCACATAAAACTTTGAAGTAATGTTAGTATTATCATCGGCTGCTAGGGCCATTACGGATACGAGAAAATATTGACATAAACATGAAAAAACAATTATTTGGATAAGAATATTACAATTTTCTTAATTAGTTAATAAACTTGTTTTATGACTAATTGCTACATTATATTATTTACAAAATTTACATTATTTACAAACATTTTTTTTATAAGTTTATTAAGTTAATAATTTTAAATTAATAGAAATTATGCATGTTATATAGGTGAACCATATGTTAAACAACCAATGAGAATGATGATGTTAAACAACCAATCAAAATAATCTTCTATTATCTCTATATTTTCATATTTAGGAACAAATAATGAAGTCAGATTTGTATTAGATGTCTGAATTAAATTTAGAGTTATCTGATATTCCAAAAATATATGTTTAATCAACATAATATTCCCACAGTGTGGACATATGGGATTGTAATTATTTGTACACTAAAAAGAAACTTGGCACAAAATAATACGAACATTACATTTTAAGTGCACAATTAAAATACAAACGGCGGTTAACTAGCATTGTTGCGATAAGCGTCGGATTGCGTCGCGTGTACGCACACGAACCCGCGTGTAATTTTGATAAATGGTAATAAATATTGACGTTTCGATCTGAAAGCCGATAAATAAATCAAAAAGTTTTCGTATTTAGCGGCAAAGCCGCCTTTTAAGACCTTAAAATGGCGGAATGTAATCATTGTAAAAATGAAATTGGAAGAGAATCAGGTGTAAGATGTGCCGGAGTCTGTGGCAAAATTTTCCATAGCGCAACAAAGTGCAGTGGGATTAATCAGAATGCGGTGAATGTGATTAACACATATGAAATGGTGAAATTTATTTGTGATGAATGTGTTATGTACATTCATAATATTGATGAAATATTACATTCAATGAGAGAAAATTCAAATAAAACTCTAAGCCATTTGAAAGAATACAAAATTGAATTTGAAAGGTGTTTGAATAAAAATGAATTTGAAATTAAAAACTTATTAGAATCAATTGAATTAAGAAATATAGAAAGAATAAGTGTTTTAAAATCTACACAAAAGAAATGTGATGAGAATGTTCGCGAATTGAATAAAGTATGTAATACTATTGAAAATTTAAAAACACATAGTGACCGAATATGTCAAGAAATTAAAAATGTATCAATTTGTGAAGATATAAAAAAGCTCGTAAATAATGAAAAAATGCAACCAAATAATGAACTAAATGCAATTAAAAATAATAAAAAAACAAAAAGTACTTACTCAGAAGTTGTAAAAAAGAATCCATTAGTTTTGATTAAACCAAAACAAAAGCAAGTGTCAAATGTAACAACGTCAGATGTCAAAAAGAATATTGACCCAGTAAACTTCAAAGTAGGTGGAATAAAACAAAATAGTGATGGAACAGTAGCTGTGTGGTGTGATACAAATGAAGCAGTAGAGAATTTACAAATTGAAGCAAGTAGTAAATTAGGTGAAAATTATGAAATTATATTACCAAAAGAAAAAAAACCAAAAATATTAATCGTAGGAATGTCAGAAAATTATGATAAAGCTGAAATTTTGAATAAAATTAAAGCGCAAAATGAATTAAACTCTCCAAATTTAATTAAGCTAATTAATTCATATAAAACAAAAAAAAAATATAAGGAATTTAATGCAATAATTGAGGTAGATTTTGAGGATTTTAAAAATATTATGAGTAGTGGTAAAATTAAAATTGGATGGGATAGATGTAAGGTATATGAAAGTTTTGATGTTAGAAGGTGTTTTAAATGTTTGTCGTTTGGTCACGGAATTGATAAATGTGAAAATAAGGATAAATTATGTTTAAAATGTGGTAAAAGTCATTTAATTAATGAATGCAAAGAAGATAAGCATAAATGTGTAAACTGTACTAGAGCAAATGAAAAATTTAGTTTGAATTTTAATACAGAACATAGCGTTTTTGATAAAAGTTGTCCTTCGTTAATCAGGAGAATTGAAGTGGAAAGGAAACGTTTATTTAAGTAGCAATTAGATAAAAAAAATTATGAAAATCTAAGAGGAATATATTTAAATATTCAGGGATTAACTTCCAATTTTGCGGCTCTCGAAGAAATGATTTATAAAAATAAATTTGATTTTATAATATTAAGTGAAACACACATAACAAAACAAATCAATATATCTGAATATCAGTTAAATAACTATAAATGTTTCCAATGTTTTTCAAGTTCAAGGCATACGGGAGGAGTTTTGATTTATGTAAGTAATAACTATAATGCATATGAGGTAAATACGTATAGTTTAGATAGGAAACTTTGGATTTTAAATATAAAAATAAAATTTAGTAAATCACTGTACAATATAATTGGAGTATATAGATCAAATGAACTTAATTACTTGGATTTCATAGATGAATTAAAAAAGTATCTGGATAATTATATTGATTTCTCTGTAAATTATTTTATTGTTGGGGATTTCAATATAGATTATAATAAGAACAATGCTAGTAAAAGATGCTTTGAACAAATTCTACAAGACTACGGAGTAAGCCAAATTATAAAAGAACCAACGAGAGTAACGAATATGAGCTCTACTTTGATAGACTATGTTTTAGTTGATCGATTTTCGAAAATTGAAGCGAAAGTAAACACAGATTTCAATATCTCAGACCATGAAACAATTATGATAAAAATATTGGAAAACAAAAAAGAAGAAAAATCTAAAACTATTAAATACATAAAATATGATAAAAGTATTTTTGTAAATGAATTAATAAATAATGGAATTGATACTATAATTAATTATGAAGACATTAATTTGTGTACTAATTTGTTAAATTCAGTTGTGGAAAAAGGCTTAATCAAAATTACTAAAATTATTAAGATTTCAAATAATAAAGCTGAATGGTTTAACAATGAACTTAGTGAAATAAAAAAGAATAAAATAATTTTATACAATAGATATTCATTATTGAAAACACACGAAAGCTGGGTGCAATATATAAATATTAGAAATAAGTATAAAAATTTGTGCAATAAAACAAAAAATTCTTATATTGAAAGAAAAATTGAAGAGAAGAGTGGAAATTCAAAACATATATGGAATGTGATGAAAAAATATATTTTACAAAAGGAGGACATTGAAGTTAATGAATTAGATTTAGGAAATAGAAAAGTAAGAAATAAACTAGAGATAGCGAATATATTAAATAATTACTTCATAGATAGTGTTAAAGAAATTAATGAAAATATACCTAAGGTAAACTATGACGACAATATAATAAATAATTGTGATAGTTTTAGATTTAATATTATAGAGGAAGTAGAATTATCAAATATCATAAAAACTATGAATAAGAAAAAAGATTTTAATGGAATGAATGTAAGTATTATTGAAGATAATAAAGATTTATTTTACCCTATATTGGTTAAAATAATAAATAAATCCTTAACTGAAGGCTTATTCCCTGAATCGTGGAAAGAATCAATAATTGTTCCTGTAGAAAAAGTCCCTAAGGCTAAAATTCCAGATCATTTTAGACCTGTCAATATGCTACAAATTTTTGAAAAAATATTAGAAAAGATAGCATACAGTCAATTAGAAAATTACTTGACTAGGAATAATATATTATGTGAAGAACAGTCAGGATTTAGAAAAAACCACTCAACAGAAACTTCATTGAATTGGGTATTAAATGAATGGAAGAAAGAAACCGATGAAGGAAATATAATAGTTGCTCTATTCTTGGATTTAAAAAAAGCCTTTGAAACGCTGGATAGAAAAGTAATGCTTAAAAAATTACATGCATACGGAATTCAAGGTACGGAACAAAAATGGTTCTTTAATTATCTAAACAATAGAATCCAAAAAGTTAAGCTAGATGAGGTACTATCTAATCCAAATAAAGTTGATTTAGGAGTTCCCCAAGGATCTATTTTAGGAGTTTTACTTTTTTTATTATACATCAACGACATTAAAAGTTCGCTAAAATTTTCAAAAGTTTGCTTGTTTGCTGATGATACTTTAATATATATAGTTAGTAAGGATGTATCAATAGCGGAAAATCAAATGAATGAGGACGGAAGGAACCTTTTTGAATGGCTGTGCAAAAATAAATTGAAACTGAATGTATCGAAAACGAAAAGTATGTGTGTGAATGGAAGAGGAGCGATTGTAAATATAAATATTAATAATGAAATAATAGAATGTGTTAATGATGTGAAGTACCTAGGTGTTTTAGTAGATAATGAATTAAAATTTAATGAACATGCTAACATGATTTGTAAAAAAATAGCTAAAAAAATAAGTTTCCTGGCAAGAATAAGAAACAAAATTTCGAATAATTGTGCAAAAATGCTGTATAACAGTATAATAATGCCGCATATTGATTATTGTTCGTCTATTCTATTCATTTGTAACGAAGAGAAAAGAAAAAGACTTCAAGTACTCCAAAATAGGGCAACAAGAATAATATTAAGAAATAATGTGTATAGAAATAGCGAAGAACGTTTAAAGCAACTAAACTTAATGTCAATTAAGCAAAGACTAAAATTCAACGCATTAATATTTATTTTTAAGGTAAAAAATGGATTCTTACCAATATATCTTCAAAAAAATTTGAGTTATGTTGGGGGCTATTATAATTTAAGAAATGTAGGTGATTTTAGGCTCCCACTTTATAGAAGAACAAGATCGCAAAATAGCCTATTGTACAAAGGAATGCAACTTTTTAACGATCTACCGGAACACATTAAACAAGAGACAAACTTAATTAGATTTAAAAACCTTTTATTTAAAGAATTATTTTAAAAAATATGCATATAGATGAATCTTGTAAATGAAATTTTAAAATTAGTTAATCTTGTAAAATAAGTGTTTTTTCTTTTTGAATTTTTGTAAATATTTTAAACTTTGGTAAATAATTTAAATTTTTTAAATATTTCAATTTAAATTTTTTAAATATTTTAATATCGATAAATTATCTAAACTACGTATTTTGTAAAGTTATCTAAAACTAATAAATAAATAAATAAAAATAAAAAAAAAATAAATAAAAAAATATGGGAGGGTTTAAATTAAAAAATAAATATAGCTTTGTATGGAAAGTATGTCCTAGACAAATACTACATATTTTGACTAGCGATCTTTCTCCAATTTGATATGATGGAGACGATGCTGTGTGCCAGTGACTTTTTAAAAAGCTGCTTGAGGAGTTCCATTTTAATTGTCTATTATCGAAGATTTGTTTGTTTATTTACTTTGCTTTTACACTAGAGAAATATATTTAACTAGATATTGTTGGACTTTTAACTGCTTACTTCGCTTCATTGTCGACAAACTCATTACCGGTTATTCCTGAGTGGCCGAGAATCCATTTTAGTTTTATGCTATGCTTAAATTTATTAAAAGGTATCTAATTTTTTCAACAACTGTCTGTTTGTTTGAGGTGTTATTGAGTGGGTTAACTGCAGTTAAAAAAATTAATATTTTGTATTCATATAATGTATATTGCATAATCTGGAATTTAATGTATTCATTTTGGGTAGCAAGCGAAGCTTTTTAAATATTTTTTTTAATTTTCCATTTAACCACCCACCTGTCCTCTAGTTTATTTAAAAATCTTATTTTAGAGA
The DNA here is from genome assembly GCA_963082915.1 of Dolichopus griseipennis. NCBI lineage: Eukaryota > Metazoa > Arthropoda > Insecta > Diptera > Dolichopodidae > Dolichopus > Dolichopus griseipennis. The sequence continues at coordinate 103,983,408 of OY720442.1, forward strand.
TACAACAATTTACTTTTATAATAGGTAGATATCTTTAAAATATAAATAGTAAAACTGATGAAACTGAAAGAAAAGTTGAAAAGTATAACTTGTTCTTTTTAAATTCCTCAATTTTTCAAAAAAAATTCCAATCGATTACGGAATTCTTTATTTTAAAATAGTTATACTTAACTAAAGTTATACTCAAAAGTTTTTTAAAGATATTTTGATCAAATTGAAACTTAAAATTTCTGCTAAACTTGTGTTTGAGTTTATATGAATTCTGCTGAACAAATATTTTGTAAAGTTTGAACTTTAACATTTATGTTTTGTGAAAAGTATGGATACCTTATGATAAAATTTAAAAAGTTTTCTTTAAAACTTAAGAGAAAGTATATATATATTTATTTAAAAATTTAAAATGTTTTAAGTACCTAATTCTAAAATTGTATATTAATTTAATTCATTTGAAATATATCCTATTAATATCTAATTTTATTTTAAATTTAAGTTGAATCATTATTATTAAATATAAAATTTAAGAATGTTAATATGATTCCTTGGAGATGAATAAAATTTATTACAGAGTAAGGTTATAAATACCTAAAAATACATATACATTAAAACTTTAATATAGCCATTTAATATTTTGAATATCCTTTATTTTAAGGATGTTATATAATATTTGTGTTATTTTATTTTAGTTTGATATTTTTGTTAATTCATTAAATTAATTATAGAATATACAATTAGGTCTTTTGAAGGCAAATGATATTTATAAATTGAACTCTGAAATAGTTTTTCAGGCATCATTCAAAATTTAATAATATGAATGTATGTCTTTGTGTAAATGTGTAGAGAGGAATAAAATGTGAATTTTTTAAAATTAATTAGGTTATAGTTGGAGTAACTTCTACACTCCTCCCAAATAATTAAATTTTCGGAACAAAAAAAAAATAGAACTTTTAAATTTGGTATAAGGGGGGCTATATCATGTTTTCTCTATTTCACTGAATTTTGAAATCTCTTGGAATAACGGCTCGGGTAAGTTATGCACACCTCCCAACGTGTAACAAGTATATTTACGAAATTAATAAAGACAGAAACTTAAAACTTTATTCAAGGGTGTAGTACTATGCCTGTTTTACATTCCCTAAATTCGAGGTAAATAAGGGAAGTAGAAGAGGTGGTGGTTTGGGTAGTTGCAACACGACTTCCAATGTCTAACGTGCATATATTAGATATATAAGCAAGGGTATTCTAACAAATTAAATTATTCAACATGTTACAAATCAAATAAAAGCTAAAAGAGTAAGTCCACAATCAATATTTTGGGCTTTTTCAATTCAATTGAAATCTTTTGGACTTAAGGTATTATAATAGTAGGCTTCATCGACTTACTGTACTTTAATTATTTGTTTTAAATCTATTATTCATTGGTTTTGAACTTTAAGATACATTGTAGATTTATATTATGATGATCAGATTAAATAAAAAGATAATAATGCATATGACTAAGTAGATAGTTATTAAATATGATTGACAATATTTTACAAAAATACCAAAAACAATTCTTTAAATTTACAAATTTGAGAAAATATTGGTTTAACTATTCTACAAAATGATACTTGATGAGTATTTAAAAAGAAACGAAAAAGGTACTTAAAATATTATATGTAATTTATTTTTATATATATATATATATATATATATATTAAACAAAATGGAAGAAAATATAATAATATAAGAGAAACCATAAGATTATGGTAAGTAGGTACTTATTTTAAGTGTTTTTTAATATGATATTTAAATTTTGTTAATTTTAGCACATTTTTGAAATAAATTTATTTGTGAGTTTGGCTCTAGTCGTTTGTTTGTTGGTCCTTAAGTTTTTAGCCGTTACACTTAACGACTGGGTGGTATAGTGGCTAGAATGACAACCTTTCACTCGAAACGTTCGGCTTCGATTCCCGTTGAATGTGAAAAAAAAAACTTTTATCAGGTTTTCGCATTCGACTCAGCTCTCATTCGCCGTTAGGTTCAAATTAATGGCATAAATAATATATTAATACAACAATATAAAAAATTACAAAATATAACGAAATAATTTATTTTAATAATATAAGTCACAGATCTCTAATACGGAGCAATGGAAATATAAAAATTTTGTGGATGGCAAGTGGGGATAAGAAGAAATGAAATGGTCGAATAGTAAAGCCAAATTGGCAAAAACTCAATCACTAATAAAAAATGCATCAATCACATTTAACCAAATCAAGCAAAACACTAAGATAACAAATCGAAACAATAAACAACAGTCTTTGTGGAATAACACCAACTTGACGCTAATGGTCATAATTCCAGGCCTAAATCAATGAAACTAGTTTAGAGAAGTTCAGTTTCAGAAATACAGTGATCAAAATATTTAGATTACATTTACGAAACAACCAGCCAGCCTGTATAGTACTTCTGTCACCAGGTACTTGCTATCAGAAATATTGTATCAGAAATGCTAAAATGTAAAAATGATTCAGATATTTCACTAATAAGAAGAAGATTTCATTTGCATGATTTATGAGACAGAATCTAAAAGAAAAAAATTTAATTTGAAAGTCAATTAAAAATTTCTCACTAACCGCATCCGTAAGGAACAGATTTTTTCCCAAATAGTATGTGATTAGGAAGTTCTTTAGTAAAATAAAAAAAATAATTTGCAGATTAGAAACACCTTACAAATCAAATATTTACAATATTGAACAAATAGAATTGTATCTATAGAAAATGTAAGACGTTTCTACATGTTATAGGGCCTAAATCTCATGTTTAAATTGTATATGGAATTCATTAAGATCAATTCTAAAAATTAAAATATAATATTTCCACCTGTTCCAATATGTACAATGGCTTAGACAGGCTTACTGACCTAACATTTGAGAAGTTAGCTATTAAAAAAAAATTAAATATTTGAAATAAACATGGGTTGATTCAAAGAAATAACTAACAGTTATATATCAAAATATTTTTATTGTCTATCCGTCCGACCCTTTCCACAGCTGTAGAGTTTTAATGAAAGTTACCAGAACTCTGTTATTAATATAAATTTATAGAATTCGACTGGGTGGTACAGTGCTTTTCTAAAATTGTAAAAGTTTACTTATTCAGATTTTCTAAAATGAATCTTTAAATTTCTTTTTAGAAAATGTTCAATTTTTAAAATGCTTGGATTTACAAATTGTCTTCTTTAAAATTTTTGTTTTAATATTAATTAAAAATTATAATTAAGAAATCTCTTTTGAATAAATTAATTGTAGTTATTTAAATGGAAGAACTAATTGACTATATACTTAAGTATAAAATTTTAAATAATATTATTTTATTTCATAATATATTTTTGTTTTAAATTAATTGTTCCAATTGAAATCCTTGTAGAAATTGGCATATACTTTTTGGTCTTAAATTTCAAAAATTTTAATTCAAAACATAATACAAGGGATTATTTAAATAAATTATGTTCTCATATTGTAAACAAAACTTGAATTAATATAAAGTTAATTTTTATTTTTACAATGTTTCAAAACATAATAAAAATTTTTGTTGAAATTTTGAAAAATGGAAAAATTAGAATAATATTGTATTATCATTACTTAAAATATTATTAATTTTTATTTAATTTATTTGACTTCTAATTATTTATTTATAATTAATACCAGGGCAATAGTAAATATTACCTGATATTATTGTAGTCCTTTGCCTATTTGGGATTTGGGCTTCTTAAATTAAATACTTTTTATTTATTTATAATTACAATATTAATTTTTTTGGTTTATATTATATATTTGTATATTTTTAAATTATATCATGTCACCATGGAGATTTGTAAAGAAAAATTATTTTTTCAATAATATTTTTCACTAAGAAAAATTCATGATCTGTATCGATTACCGATTGAACTCTCACCCCCTCGACTAGTAAGCCAAATGCTTATCTACTAACCCACCAAGCCCCTTTATTTAGAAATTTATATTTAAATTTTTCAAAATGTTAAACTTACTAATAATTACGTTGGTACGTTAACAGTGATATATTTTAACTTGCTGCATATAATATTTAATACAAATATTTTACAACGCAAACATGCCCCACAGCATGGCTTTTGACTTCAAACTTAAACATTTTCGAATTGTTGATCATTTAGAAGCAAGACTGGATATATAATCTACTAACGTATTTAAAAAAATTGAGAAATATTTTTACTTTTTTTAAATATATTTGGATGCTGGATTCTAAGTTTTGTAGTTCTTAATGATATATTTTTTCCCAATTACTAGTTGTTTTTAATTACAAAACTATTTTCGACTCCTCCACCAGAGCATAACCTAATGTAAATTTTATAAATTTAAAAATCATATTAATTCACATAGAACTATGAAGTTGTTACTATTATGTAATCGTTGTATCTAGGGTATCCGGAAATTAATTGGCAAGCAAATGGGAGTGGGAATGTTGTGGGAGGTTTTATTTCTAATAGTTTCCGAGGTAAGAGTAACGCCTTCAGAGGAATTTTGTTAATTTTTTAAAGAACTGACAACATTTTCGACCCTGTACAATAAAGAACATTCGTTTAAGTGCAATTTGCAAGCTCTCCAACTTTTTATTATCTTTTTCAATATTTTTTTAAAATAACTGTAATTTTGCATAAAAACCGTTATTATAATGTACCATTTATTTTAATTTTTTAAAATAGCCAATTGCTCAGTTTCAATTTAAGTTATTACATTTTTATCATATTTTTTACAAGACCCCTTTCTATAAAGGAATATTTTTAATTACATAATTAGACTTCCCCATAACTTATTTTTTTCGACTTCCCCTTACATTACTGACTTGCTCTTTTATTATTAATACTCTTTCCTTTATTGATAAGATCCTTCTCTTTGTCCTTAGGTTCTTATTATATACTTTTAATTGAACTTGCCTGTGTCTATGGCTTTATTTTTCATTCTGTCAGTTAGTGATACATTCATATTAGAAATCTGACCATAAATTAATAAGAATTGTATGGTTCAGTGGTTAGCAAAGTGGCTGGCGGTGTAAATAGGTCTGAGTTCGATCCTCCTTCAAAGATAAAAAATTTTTATTCATTATAATTTTTAAATTCAACAGAAATAATAAAAAAAATTACAAATAAAATTAATTTATTTGTATAGTTTCTTTAAAAATTTATAACTTTAAGAACTAAAATACTTCACTTTTATAATATAAAAACATAGTATGGCAAAAAACATGGCATGTCAGATCTTTTGCATTTAAAAGTGTTTTAATATAAAAGTAAATTGCTGGATTAATTTTAACAAAAAGAAGAACTGTCTTTCATTTCCGCAATTTACTTTTATATTAAAACACTTTTAAATGCAAAAGATCTGCCATAAATTTTTGGTTAATGAAAATTTTCAACATTTTAAGCTTAAAAGTTTTGAAACATTAAAAGAACTGTTTCTTATACCAGGAATTTACTTTTATATTAACACAGTAACAAATTCCCAAGATCTACCTTCAATTTTTTATTTTCTACATTTTAGGGGGCTAGTACTACTTTAATAAAAGTATATATTGAAAAAAATTTTTTTTATTTTATTTTTTTTAATTATCAATTTAATAAATCAAACTTTACAACTTGATCATGAAACTCAATATTGTTCGAAAAAATTGGGGGAAATAATTAATAAAAAACAATTTAACCATTTTATTTAATTGATAATTTAATTTAAATATTGTATTAACTTTTTTTTTTTTAATTTTTTTTTTTTAAATTTTCTACAAAAATAAAACATTACAAAAAAATAATTTAATTAATATTTTTTTTTTTTAAAAAAAGTGCTTATATTTATAACTTATTTTAATAAATCTACAAAATAAATTCTATTATACTACTGCATGGCTATGTAACTATGTATATTATTATAAACTATTATTGTACATTTTTTGTTTTTGTATGTTTTTTTTAATTAGTAACTTGTGTAATATTTTGTTTTTAAAATGAGGAAAATAGTTTCAAACTATAAAGTATAAATATAGTTATAGTTTATAAATTTAATCGTGTCTCTTTTTTTAATTTTCGAGTTCTTCTCATTATTTTGATTTCATCGATACCACCTGTTATTAAATAAAGTATTGCTAAAATAATAAAATATCCACCAAATGACATAAATTGTCCACGACAATCCAAACTGAAACCACTCTCTGATATTACAACAACAGTAAATATTGATTGTATTGTTAATGCTAACAATGTGTTAATACCAAAAATTAGACCAAAACTGTCAGCCAGTAAATTTTTAGCAACTGTTGCACTGTAAAAGAAAGAAATATAAAAAAAATTTAAATTAAAATATAAATTAAATGTCTGGAGGTATATAAATATAAATTTGGTATATATACTCGTATATATACATATGTATAAATGAATAATATATGTTTTGGTTATTGTAATGAATAATTATGTGAATTCATGTATGAATATATCCTGAATATATTGTTGATTTACCATTTTACTTGTGTTATTTTAAGAGTGTGTTTGTTGTTTTTAAAATATTTTTTTCTACATTGTTATTTCATATGACAGAAATATATCTGAGAAATTCAGTGATTCTCAAATTTTTTTATATTATTATGATGAGGAGTAATTGATTATTATAGCCTATCTACAATGACGCTCTAGTTTCGCTCCCGTTTCGCTCTTATTACGTAGTCAACAAAGGAGTGCCCACAATGAAATGTACATGACAGCGTTTTTTGACATTGTTTTGTTTACATATTCGTTGAATTAAAAAATATTCAATAGTTTCAAGTTTATTGTATAGCTATTTTGAATAATGGTTTGATATTATTTAACCGTAGATAGAAAAAAAATTAATAATTTTACTAATTTTATATTCTGATAATAAATTTTTTTATTTTTCAATAAAAAATATTTTTCAAAGAAAACGAAAAAGTTAAAAAACCTTTTTAATGACTGCGTAATGGCTGTGACATGGTTGCGTCTATTGTAGGCACTTTCATATAATTCAATACATTAACTTGGTTTGAAAATAGCTACTTGTAGAGGGCGAAATGAAAGTGTAGATAGGCTATAAGAGTTGTAGTAGTTCTTGTTTAATTCATTATAGTTAAGGAATTGAGATCAAATTAAATAATTAAGATTGCATTGTAGCTATTCATGAATTATGAAGATATTATGAAAGGGAAATTGCCAATAAGTAATAAGAAAATTTTTAATAAAAGTTTTTTTATGTAAAAATTTAAGTAGGTTAACTCAATATTTTCGGCTTATTAAAATTTCTGTTCAACTAGAGGGTAAGTGTTTCGGAGTTAGTATGTACATTGTTAATTAAAATGTTAATTGATTAATTAAAATGTGGAATACACGCCACAACCTCACTTATTATGAAGCTACAGTCCCGCAAAGTTTGGTAAAGCCATATATTTAAATAGTTATAACAAAATTCCATAAATTTATATTTTCAATCTGGAAATGCGAAACGATAGCTGTTTTTATAAAGTTTATAAATGTATGTAAAACAAATGTATACGATTCCCAAAGGGTGCTTTAATGTAATGCTATGCGGAAGTCAGTTTTTGCCAATTTCATATTCCTAAGTAAATATTTAAAAAACTTCAATTATTTAGTGATAAAAGTAACAAGTGAAAAGTTTTAAAACTTTGAACAACTTTCAAGGTAATCCGGTGGGTAAAAATGCAGTCAATTTCGATCTTAACTTAACTGATTTTTAATTTTACAATAGAAAATTTCCACTCCTGACAGAAATTCTTTATGCTATTTATAATTTGATAAAATAAAACACGCAAATACAATCTTAAGTTACCTATAGTTAAAATTTAAGTAAAATTAAAAATATATGCCACACAGTTATAAATTTCATTGAAATTTAATAATTAAGTTTAAGAAACACTGTTTTATTCATTTGAGTAAAATTAAATTTTCAATTTTCTGTAAAACTGCCAAAGCGACAAAACTTTACTTAATTTGATATGGATATATATGTAGTTAAAATTTTGTATTCAATTTATGACATATTGTTGTTTTTCTTTAATTGTATTTGTGTTAACAATTATACTTGTATCGTAGTATTATAAAAACATCATTCAAGCAAAAAATTACAATTGTGAAAATGTTTTAAAATGATAAAGAATGTCTGGTTTTGTTAAAATTTTTTTTTAAATTTGAAACTTGCATATTACATGAGATATTGTATATTTCATGACATATTTATACGAAAAATATGAATTTTATATATCTGTCATGCATAAATTAGTATAATTGAACTATTTTGTAAATTATTTAATACAATACACATATCTGATATATATTATGTATATGTATTGTATATTATTAAATGACGTTTTTTTAAAATTAAAATGATTTATTGTTTAAAAATGAGATTTTCATTAATAAAAACATAAATAGTTATAATATTATGAATTGTTATTGAATGTTAGATATATATATGTGACAGATATATGTATGTGACAAAATATTTAAGTAGATAATAATGTTATTTGATATAAATTGGTTAGAATTAAATTACAATAATATTTACAAAAGGATTATATTAAAATCAAATGGAGTGGTGAAGTTAAGAGACACAGAAACCTCTATAATAATAATTATGTTAAAATAGATAAATAGATTAATAAAAAATATGTTTTTTTAGATTAATTTTAAAATTTTGAGTTTTTTAAAAAATTAATCGACATAAATATTAAAAATGTTATTTCGTTTAGATGTGAATGTAATTTAAAAAAATTTTAATGGATATTTAATCAATCTGCAGCTTTAAAATCGGTTGTGCTGCTTTTGTGTCTAGAGATTTAAAATTAATTTCAATGTTTCAGAATTAGAAAAGGGAAATAAGAACAATTACCAATTTTTTTTAAAAAAGAGTTAACTGTTCAACTGTCAGACAGTAGGAAAGAAGTATAACTTATGGCAACCGGCCCAAACAAATTAATAAATATGTATTTATACATTTTATTAATAAGAATAAATAAATAAATGTAAGACTAATATCATACAAGTTAAGTACATGTTGGAACTCAGTAGACATATTACATTATTAATATTAGAATTGATCTTTATGAACTTCACATAAAAGTATGTTTAATAAACAGGGCCTAGCAATATCTCATATACATGTATTACTAGTCCTGTAATACTCTTTATATAATACTCCAATACTCTGTATACTTATATCTTATTAAAGCCAACAATTAATTGCCTTTGGACTGTCAAATGTATAATTTAAACTCTTGATTATAAAATTGAGTTATTTGTCTTTTTAAGGCTCCAATTGTAAATAAAGTACTATTTATAAAATTAGTAAAATATATAACCCTGAAACAATTAATAATATAAGTCTCTGCAAATTAAACTTGAATAGTAAAAAGCCCCACCACATACTAATATTATTTTTTTATTTAGAAATTCCTTAATTACCGTTCAAGATACTTAGTTTCTCATCCCTTTCTTGTGGCAGAGGGTTCTAATATATTTCTGACACTGGATATATATTATGGAATATATTATGAATTTCTGGAGTCTAATAAATTAATAACAAAGTTATACAAAAAATGTTTAAGAAATACATTTTACTTTAGTAGAGAAATACAATACTTAAAATGGGGGTAATTAAATAAAATCTAACATTAATTTAAAGCATAATTTTAGGCGAATTTGGAGTTTTTCATCCCAAAATTCATAATTGAAATTTTTGAAGGAAGTTTTATTAAATTTAAATTATCTGAATTCTTTTTCATTTCACTTAAATTTTCATGAATGACAAATCCTTTTAAAAAAAAATATATCAAAAGGATCAAGGATAAAGGATTGAAAAAGTAATAAAATGCAAAATTATTAAAAAAAACCGGAAAAAAATTTTTTGAATTTTTAGTTAAATTCTGCCTGTCAAAAGTTTTCTCCCCATTAATCATCCTTCAGAAATCATTTTTGAAATATATATATATTTTATCCGAATTAAATATTTTTTTTTTTAATTTAATATAATTATGCACATATAATTTAATATACTTATACACATTATCCTGTTTAGTTGACTACAAAATAAAAATATTAAAAAAAAAAGGGATTCGTTTTTAATCCATTTTTGTTTTATTTTTAGGGGTAATAAACTTTTAATTTTTTTTTTTTGGTAAATTAAATATAATAAAAAACGTATTGCAAAATTATATTATATTACTATCTCGTTCCCACTTTTAGGCTTTGATTTGTTATTCCATTCTCGTTCTAAATTTTTTAATATTTGACCCTACTTAACCGCATAAATATCCTATTAAAAATTGTTTTTTTGCTTCTTTTTGGTTAATAAGATTTACATACACATGCATAAACACACGAAAATCCACTTTAAAAAGGATATAAAAGGATAAAAGGGTAAAACTATATTTTTTAAGGGAATAAAAGCTTAAGAATATGAAGTGAATGAGAATAAGAGCCTATATCCATCACATCACTAATTTAATATATTAATTTAATTGTAGATACTTTAAGAACCTACTATTATTAGGTAAGTAACAAATTTACTAGTCGTATTAGTTATTTATGCAAATATTAAAAAAAAAAGGATGAACTCACCTTGCAATTGTTATCATAAAAAAGTATACAACACCGAACAGCACGTACATAACATACGCAATCCATATACTATTTGTTTTAGAAGCAATTATTAAAAAACCACCTTCAAAAAACGAACACAATGATAATAACCATAGATCCCATTTTTGATATTTTTCACTATTAAATATTCCAGCAATAAAAGCACCCAATGCACCCAATAATGTTACAATAGCTTCAACAGCACCATTATATTGTGAATTTGTTATTTCTTCGATATTATTATTACCAAGTTGAATAGGATTTTCCGAATTGTTATTATTAGTATTAGGGTTATTATATGTTATATTATTAATCATCATTAGTTTTGTGGGCTTCATTATTATTGTATTATTTTCAATATCTTTCCACAGCAGTTGTATGTAAGAGGCGACCTATTGGAGAGAGCAAAAAAAAAAAAAATAAGGAAATGAATCAAAGATTTAAATATTTAAAATTAATGTAAAAATATATAAAAAGTAATTATTATATAATGTATAAGTAAATTTGTTGACCGCTATTATAGTAGCAGTAGTACTGAAAATTTTTTAAAAATTTAGTAGATGGATATCATAATTTAAATAATGTCTTAAATTAGTTAAAAATCCATTTATATAGTTTCAATTAAAGGTAAAGTAAAGTTGGAGGAGTATTAAATTAAATACAGTAATTTTGAGGAGGGAATCATAGGAGAGGGCAATAGGTTAGCTGAAGTTGCAACAATTGATATCTCGATATTGAAAGTGATCTGGATAATTTTTTATTAATTTATTTATAATTAAATTTAAAAACTTGTTTCCTTCTTATACTTCATTAAGTAACAATATAGAACCGATTTATATTCTAAAGAATTTAGAGTTTGCATGGACCTTTAATTATTGCTCGATCGATGCATCATCCAGAAGTGCATAGTTATGTTTATTTACCGTAAGTTGGTAGCCAATGTTCTGGCGGCCGAAATTTTATTTTTAATGATTTTCCTACAATTAGCTTCTATTTCTTCATCTTCTTCTGATGTCTATCTACTGCTGGATGTCGGCGTTTTAATTTTATGTTAAGATGATTACAATGTTGCTTGAACTTCTATATTGGCTATGTGATCTGCCCAAGATATCTTTAACAGACTTCTATAGACATTTCAAATGCTTCCAAATCCTTTATCATAGCTACTTTGCGTGTTCAGACTTCTAGATCTTATCTATTAAGCCTAACCTGACAAAACATTTACGGAAGTGTAATCTAAAGTTAATCTGGACATTACAATTTAACATTTTCCTATACTTATAAAGAGCATTTCTAGCGATTCCTATTCTGCAATTGATTTCCTTATCCGAACTCCAGTCTTCATTTTATCAGGATTCGAGATATTTATAATTGATTACACATTCTATCGCTCTGTTATTTAAACACAATAGTTTCTTTTCTTTAACTCTTTCATTTGATCTACTACTTCTATTTTTGAAAAATACTTTCTGTGTAACATGGTTAACGGTATCGCCTGCACGAGCTTCTTCGAAGATTATGAAGTTTGTTTGTGAGGCCTTTTATGTAATTAGTTTTATAATATAATGTGGCTTTTTATTATTATCTACCTAATATCTGAGGAAATTCGTATTACATTATTCAACTTCTTCAACAATGTTACAGACAGACCAACGAACAAAAAATTACAGAATTATCAAAACACGAAAAACTTTTTGAATTGAAAAACTAAGGACTGTAACATAAAAACAAAAATAAAACCAATTTTTAAAAGATTTATTAAACATAACAAATTATAAACCTACATATTTGTATTTTGTATATATATACTGCGTAATGAGTGTTAACCATATCAAATACCATACCCAATGTTTTTTTTGTATAGCTATAAAAGGACCAAACCACCACAAATTATTAAAACAAAAAATTAATATTAAAAATTATGTATGCATGTAAATGTATGTGATAGTAAGATATGTATTCTTTTGTTATTACTGTTATTGTTCTTATACATTACATACTAGCTTTGTTATTTTCCAGAGGTTATCATTTAAATATCCATGAAATCATTATATTGTTATAATTTCTATATACGTTTGTACAGCTTTTTTCATTTAAGTACAAATGGTTGTTATACACCTACAAATGTAGTTCTAAAGGTATACTAAATTTGCCATTACGTTTATGAAGCTGTTAAGAGTTTAATTTAGATATTGACTCAAGTCTATTGACAATTACGTACGTTCGCCCGTCTATCAATCTACTCGCACAATAACTCAAAACTGCAAGAGCAAGAACTCTTGAATTTTAACAAATTTATTTGTATCCACAAATAACTTTCACCCACTATGCGCTAGAATGCCCGCTACAGTTTACTTTCTAATTGAAAAAGTTCGCCTAGGAAGTTCGATTGACTGCTCTATAACTTCCTTCCGTTTTTTATATGAGCATAAGTCTAGATTCAATTAAGCTACGTGCCTAACATAGTGGCAAGAGTAATTAAGTTTTATATCCAACGGCAGGAATGCCTACACATCTAGCTCTATACGTCTAACTAAGCAGGTTTGAATAACTGCCCCATAACTTCTTATTTATAACATACGCATAACTCAGAGTCTAATTAAGTTGGACATGTAAAACTTTGAAGTTTATGTCAACAATGTCTAGAAAATTCTTGAAGTTCTTCATCTACCTAGAACCTCCCTGATTTTTGAACAGACAAACATAATTTATATTAAAGCCATCATACTCATTTCGAATTAGTCCCACAACATAATTTTGGCAATTAGTCTGAATTCTTTAAACTGATGACTTTGTATTTATATTATCCCAAAGTATCCAATGTTAAGTAACATAGATTTGACAGATTTATCCACAGATGTATCCCACAATTGACAGAGTCTACTCTTTTATCCTTTTGAATTTCTTTGCCTTTTCCTCTTTACAATTTAATTTTTTTTCCGGAGCTAAATTAATGTTGCGTATCCCAGTTCTTTTTCAGTTTTTGTACTCGGTATAGTTTATGTAGTTTATTCCTTCCAAGGATCTCTCTAAGGATCAAAATGTTTTAAAGGTTCTAAATAAAAACAAAAACCGAAAAATTACAACAGGGCTACAAATAATATATAATAATAATGTGACAGAAGACCTTTTTGTTGTTTTATGTGTCTTCAAAAGTCACGTTCTGTTTCTTAAGAAACCATGTTGTTAAAAACGATGAATCGATACTATTAAGATTTTAATTCTTTTTTTTTTTATTATTATAAATTAATGGTGTTTGTTGTTTTTGTTTTATGTTTTTTAAACATTAAAGGAAAATGTCCTTATGTGTCCTTTTTTTTGTTGTCGTTTTATGTCCTTTTTATGTTACAATCAAATAATGATCGATTTTTGTAACTTAAAAGTACTTTAAGTAATTTAAGAAAATTTTAGAACTTCAAAATACAGTATTTAAAGGGAGACAAAATGACTGGAACATGACTCATACTCATTTAAAGTTTTTATTTAATCCGTCCTAAAATTAGTCCAGATTTAGATGATGGACATTTTGTCTGATATGATATATCATGATAAAAAATTAAATTAATTATAACCTTAAGGTATTAAAAAAGCAGCTGTCCTTGACTTTTTGTGTAATACGACGACTATGTAATCATATTTAAATGGAATTTTTTTTGGAAGATTTTTGTAATTTATTTAAAAGCACAAAGAAGATTAACTAACATGCACTGTTATCTGTTTTTTTTTTTTTTAATTTTTAAATGTTAAAAATGGGGTTGTCCAAGGTTACAACTAGTACATGTATTTAATAAAAATCTTAATTTTTTTTAATCTTAGGGTAAAAATCTTTAATTTAGGGTAACTACTTCAAATTTAGATTTGATGTGAGTTAAATATTAATTAGAAATATCATGATTTTTGATTAGAATTGGAATATTCGAATTTTTATTGCCGAAATGGAGATGAGGAGGCAATATTGGATATTGTTTGTAATCTGGAGCCTTTAGAACAAAGCCTTTTCTAAAAATTCTATATTTAAAGTATGCAAGTATGTTTTCTTTTGCTTGAGGAGCTGTACTCTTTTTTAAGTTTTCAAGTCCCTCAGAATTTCATTTTTGTAAGCTTTCGATATTTTAACGCGAAATTGCGATTTTTTTTTTAAATAGTCTAAGTATTCAAGTATTATACTCTTGAATCTTGAATCTTGTGTGTTTGTATCATAGGAATGTTTTGGATACATGAAATAGTACTAGGTCTTATATATGTAAAAATGTCTTAGATTTTCAATAGATACAATTTTATTTTGTTATATATTGGCCATCAAATTAATATTTTATTTGAATTAGAAGGTATTTCTTTATCTGCGAGTTATATTATTCAATTCAATTATTTGTTAATTTTTTTGATTAATAATTATTGGTATTCTATTGACTAGAACCCAATAACGAATGGTGTCAGAGTCGATTTCCAAAATCAGATAAAAGTTTTTTCACTTGTACCAGAAATCAAACTAAGCCTTCGGATGTAAGGTTGGCACTCTAACCACTGTGCCACCCAGCCTTAATGCGATTTAGTAAAACAATTGCAGTAAAATTGTTTAATTTATTAAAATATAATTAAACAATTCGAATTTCGGATTCTCCACTTTAATTTTCCCGTAAATAAATTTATAATTTAATTTCCATAGCGCCTTTACTCGATATTTTAAAGGTCTACTAAATTAACTAAGCCTTGAAATCCATTTGTTTTTGTTAAATACCTTACAGAGTCTTAGTACTGCAGAAGTAAATTTTAAAATGGAACATCATTTCTTTGGGGTTAGAGCCACTCTTTTTCTCAAAGATTCGGAAATCATTTATTCTGAAATCCATTATCACTGCAGACAAATTGTTAACCAGAGAAGCTGTGGTAAAAGTTGAAGTGCGAGTTAAGTGTGAATTTGTGTAAAACTACACAAAGAAACTTAACTCAATTTTTGACCGAATTGGCG
The DNA here is from genome assembly GCA_963082915.1 of Dolichopus griseipennis. NCBI lineage: Eukaryota > Metazoa > Arthropoda > Insecta > Diptera > Dolichopodidae > Dolichopus > Dolichopus griseipennis. Next base: position 103,999,046 of record OY720442.1, read on the forward strand.
TTTTACGTACTACAACGAAAAAATCCTTGAACTAAATTACTTAATTTAAATTCCATTATTAATATTGATGATAAAATGCATAAAATTCTAAATATTTTTAAAAAATATAAAATATATTTACCAATAAATATCCACACATTGCTAATGACCACCAAATACTCCATTGAATAACAGTTCGATTTGTATATGATGTATAAATATGATGCCATATTAATTTTATTGCTTTCTTCCATGAGAATTTAACAATTTCATCCTGTAAAAATATAAAAAATAAAAATAATATTATAAAATTTGCATAATAAACTAAAATAAACAAGATATTTATTATTTGCATACAAAGATCTGAAAAAAAAATTTTTGTTAATGAAAACTCTTAGAAAAATAAAGGAAAACTTTTTGGTGAGACGTGATCTTTAATACAGAGTATACTCTGGAAATAAGTACTCGTAACTTTTTACTTCGTTAATTGGAACCCAATAGGGAATGATAAGTGAGCTGAACTGTAAAGCTAAATATAGTCTTACTAAATGGTAATAACTGTGAAACATGAACAGCAGCTATTAATTGACACTGTAATTTGAGAAACAATTGGTGAAATTTAGAATATACTTTAACCCCTAATTAATTAAAACTCTTAATCTTGGAATAACCTTTACTTTATTTAGAATATTGTTTTTAAAACTACTTCATCATCATCGGTGGAATGATTTTTTACAGTTATCAATATCTCAAAAACGATTTCTCAATGCCCAGATTATTGGGTATCTTTTTTTTGTTTTTCCGAAGAAATGGAAAGCTTCGAAAGACAAAGAACTGTCAGGTGTTCCTTTATGTAGTGTGGGTCTTTAACACACCAAAATCACACCTTTTTTAACCAAACTTTAGGAAGGCACCTGTAATACAAAATCACAGTATGGTTACGAGGAGAGTAATTTGGAACGATTTGAGATTGTGTTATTTGAAATTATAGGATTCAGTGGGAAAGGGAAAATAATTTTGGAAAATAAGGATAGTATTAATGTACATCTTAAATTTAACGAAGTCTTACACACGAAGCCTTACGTGAATTTAGGGAACAAATGTGATGGATTAAAGTTCCATAATCTCGACGTGCGCATAAAATACAAATTTCCGTAAGTCAAGCACTTCATCTCAACCAATCAACAGTGTAAGGGTGAACATTCGCGATTGTTGCACTATACTTGTTTCACCTTGGAAAACTTTGAGTGGAGCCAATTTTTCAGAACAGTTGTTCGTCCGTTTGTTTCTTTCGATCTAACTGATGTAGCCATCCCCTATTGCTAGCCATAGTGGAGTGAGCGTTGAAGTAACCCTGCGATCCTTTCTAAGAAGTTTATTTAAAACTATTTAAATATTCCCAACAAATTTTGACCCAAATTCTTGGAACACCCTGTATATTCGATGGAAGGTATAATCTAAAGTAAATAATATAAAAATATGTTTTCTTACATTTTTTTTAAACACGTATTATATATTCCACTTAATAAGAATAGCTTATGAAAACTGAATTCAAGGACCCTTTTTTTTTGCAGGACCTTTTCTTTTTCTCTTTTAATAACTTCAAAGTTTTCAAATCGGTTTATTTTAAGGTTTATAATAAAATTTTAATGGGTTTTTGTTATTCAGAATTTATATTTTTGTACAAAATTACCTTCTTAAAATCAATCAGATGTAAATTTTAGATATTCCCTCAACCGAGGGACACGTCCCTACCCTATTCAATTTTATTGTTTTGTTAACAAAATATTTTAAAATATTTTTTTATAACAAAATAAGTACCTTATATAAAAATATAATAATTGAAAAATTTTTTTATAACTATGTAAGAAGTTTAAAAAAAAAACACACTCCTGTTTTTCATCCAAATTTTCCTCTAATTGGAAGGTAAAAAATAAATTTTCCTAAAAAAGAAAAACAATTTTCCTTTGAGCTATTAAAAAAAAAAGGGGATTTTTCAATGGAAAATATTATGAAATTAAAATAAATTCCTTGTTATAGTTAAAGAGCAAAAATAAAAAAAATTAAGGAAAAATTCCGTTATAAAAGGATAATTAGGAAAAAACTGTTTGGACAAAAAATTAATCGAAAAAAATTGTATAGAAACAATAATAAAATGGTTTTTCCTTTAAAGAAAATAAAGTTTTTCATTGAGTTTTTGAAAATTTCATTGCAAAATTTTTTGACATAATCATAAAATTGTAAGAAAATAAAATGGAAATTTCCTTTCAATGAATTAATTTGTTATTTTTTTTTAAATTTGTTTCTTTTAAAACTTCAAAAACAGCCTAAAGTTATGCAGAAAAATAAAAATTAAAAGAAATTTTTCTAAAATTTTCTATTTAAAAAAAACAATTAACAAAATAAACCAACGCATTGAATTGTGACAATTTAATTACATTCTTAGGGGCATACTCTAGATTATTTTATTTAAAAAAAAAGTTTTTTAATTATATAAAGTGACAATAAACAGGCGGTGATTTGTATACCTAGTTACTAAAGGATTAAATCATTTCCACTAATTGTTATATAATTTAAAGAGGCATCTACATGGGCTTGGTATTGTACTAAACGTAAGTTGTATGTAAAACCGTATAGTTTGTACGTACAATATTGTTTCAAGATTAAGTCATATATTAATCGGCTTATTCGGTCATAAAATTGCCGTTTGCGGCTAAGTTATTTGTTTATAAATATAAATAACAAAATAAGTGCCAAAATCGCTTGAATTTTGAGAGATTTGTGACACGTTTTAAATTGGCATCATATGAAGTTTAGAATTAATTTAAGATATTAATTTTTTTTCGAATATAAAGCTATTCAAGTCTTTACTAAAATTTTTTTTAAACTAACTTCAATATCTTTTGCACTGCCTAGGATAGCACGAAAGCCAGTAAAGTAAGATTGGTGTAGGCCAGCGGAACACTTCTTATGTAAATTCCTTTCATATGAGCACGTGGTGGTTATGAAACCTTATTCCACCGCTTGTGTTTTATAAAGTTGGTTATTTATTAGTTAGATAAAATAATATTTAACAAGTTTATTAACATCTGTCTTAATAGTATTCCCCTATTTGTTAATATGATCTGAAATTGACAACTCACGAAATCCTCTTTCAATCACTTTCAATAAAATTTTACTAAAACTTTTTAAAACTTTAGGAAATTCATAATGGTTCAAGATATATTGAACACTCTTGTACATAATTGAAAAAAGAAAGTTATTTTAAGAACATTTCAGGAATTTCAGGAATCTTCCTTTATGTGGTTTGTATTGTAAAGTCTATAAAATCTTTTAATATTTCTTGTAAAGTCTGGGTATTTTATATGGGAGGCCCCGCAATGCTCTGGTACTATTTGGCCCACCTGCAAAGTCTATTAGAACTTGACATTTCCAAAACTCCCAAAATCTCTAGACCCCATTATACTAAAATCAATTTATGAAAGAAACTCTTCATCAGTCCGCGCCAATATTAAATGTTCGAAATTTTAACTCATTCGGAGATTTCAAGAAAAGTCTGGAGTTTTTGTATACGAGCCAACCGATCTTGTAGTTCGATTTCGCTCATCTACGAATTTAACCTTGCTATTGACAAAGAAAGCATTTATACTTAATTGCATCAAAATAGGTTTAAATTTATATTTACAAAAAATCACACAAACCCATTTTGAGTTCTATCTATATTCTATATATTATCCAATATTTTAAAAATATTACGAAAATTAATAAAACTTACTTTTCCATTTTGATTTCCAGATAAATAATTTTCTTTATTTTCTTTGTATTGAATTATATTTGAATTATCTGAATTTTGTATACTAGCATCACTATCAGCAATTGTTTTATCCGAATAAAAGTATAGACTTGTTTGTACAGCCGGAAGCAGTAAAGCAAAAAGTAATGATAAAATTTGACCTTAAATTAAAAAATTTTAAAAAAATGCTACTATTATTATTTACATTCATAATAAATCAATTAAAATTAATCAATTTAAAATAAAATATTTAATATATATTTTGTTAATTATAATTTAAATAATTAATTCAACTTACTGGCCAATGAAATATAATTTAAATCTCGAAAATCCATTATATTATAGGATATTAAAATTTGTGCTAAAATACTTGCTAAAAATTTTCCAATTAATAATGCTGCTCTTGTATGTCCTGTTACTTGTTGATATTTTTCTGATTTAACTTTTGCATATATATATGTATAATATGCAACTTCAGCTGACATAAAAAAACCATAACAAAATTGTGTCATCTGTAAAAATTTTTTTAAATGAAAAAAATTGAATTTTAATTTAATTTAATTAATATAAATAAAAAAATAATAAATAATAATTTTTTTAAAGCCGAAATTGGGTTAAAAGAATACTTTATAAATATTTGTATTATTTTTGACTTTTAATTTTTTTTTAAGCGCTAACCATCCAACTGTTTTATATTTTATAGGTACATAATGATACAGAAGATTATATTATATTTGTGTTATTAGAATTGATCTTAATGAATTCCACATACAATTTAAACATGAGATAGTACTAGGCTTTATAACATGTAGAAACATCTAAGATTTAATAATTTTGTATTTGAGTTATATGGTATTTTATGTCTGTGTTTTATATTATGGAATTAAATTTATTTCAAGGATGAGGAAAACTTTGAAATTGCCTTGATAAAATTGATTATTTTGTACGTAAGTTTATTACCAACGGGTAAATTACTAAGATACGGATAGAACGTACTATAAAAAACCTTCAAATGCATGATCATCTTTGATCTCTAAGCAGCATCTCCAAAGTCTCATAGGATAATACATTGATTGGTTTATTTGCTTTTTAAAGCAAAGCCATAAACCCACTAAAGCGTACATTGTTCAGATTTTTACTGAAAATAATGAAGATTTACTACAGAAATGTTCATAACATAAATGACATAACATTGACTGGTTTATTTGCTTTTTAAAACAAAGTCATAAATGCATTAAAGCGTACATTGTTCAGATTTTTACTGAAAATAATGAAGATTTACTACAGAAATGTTCCTGTGAATCATAGTCTTAATTTTTAGTATCAGAATGTTTTACTATTTATATAAAATTTCCAGAAAATATACTGTGAGTTTAAAAAACTAAAATGAACTAATTCATTAAAATTTAAAATAATTTATATTCATAAAAATCTTTTTTTTTTAAATTTTTTTTTTTTTTGTTTTTTTTTTTATTAAAAATAAATAAAATATTTTTTGGCCTGCCTATATGATAATTTATTATATTTTATTTTCTAAAATAAAACACATTCAACAAAACATTAATATTTTATTTTTTTATAATTGAACACATCTAACAATACATCTTTAATTGAATGCGTTTGTTACACCTCATTTGCTGGACAAATATTAATAAAAATTATAGTAATAATAATAATAATAATAATAATAATAATAATAATAATAATAATAATAATAATAATAATAATAATAATAATAATAATAATAATAATAATAATAATAATAATAATAATAATAATAATAATAATAATAGTATTTATTATAATATTTATTAAAGATATGTAATTTTTATTAATTGATTAAGGTATTAATTTGAACCTAATGGCAAATCGTAACTGAGTCAAAAACCTGTGGAAAACCAGATAAAAGATTTTTTTGACAAGTTTCTATCTAGCAAGTCAGAGCCATCAAACTTGATGCCATCAGTGAGATTCATTACTCGTGACACTTATGACGTTTAAAAATGGCATTTTTCCATATGTATATATTTATGACATATAAGAATAGATATTGTTTAACTTTGACATTAATTCAAATAAATAAAGATAAGCTAAATAAATGTTGGTTATCTATGTATAAAACACTTGTACTAAACCAAGTGTTGCGCTCTTTTTTAAAGTTTTAGTTTTTTTTTATAAAACAAAAATTATTCTAATATCAACTTTTTTGTTGAAGGTAAAAAGTTAATTAAAATTTCAGTTTAGTTTCCAATTGAAATATAATTTCAAAATTTGCATATGAATAAAACTTAAATTGGTTTCCCGGAAATAAAGTCAAATAAAATAAAGCCAATTGACTTTATTTCATTGTTATATTTGAAATTAATATGTATGTGCTATGAATGACAGAATGAACTTTAGAGTTGGAATCAAAATCAGGATTGTCGTCTTTTCCAGAATATTTGAATATATGTAAATGTGACGTTCTGGATTAGAAAAGATTATTTTTTGTATGAAATAGGTATGCCTAATTCTAATACCATTCCCTTAATTTTAGTGTTGGATGCGAAATTTAGTTTCAATAATTTGTTTAGCGAGATTTTTGAGACGGCAGTCCCCACTATTTAAAGTTAGTTGTTCTAAAAATATACATATATATAAGAAATAATTAAAAGGGACATTAGGGTTGGTTACAAAATTAGCGCTGCACGCCTTTTATATTTTTGTTTATATTGCTTTGAATGCGTTTATAAATGATGAATTGAAATAACTCTAAAATAGTTTTTTTAACTTTATTTCAAGGAACCCTAAAATTTACCTAACATCCTTTCTAATTGTTTTTTGGTTTTTTGGGGTAATGAACAAATTTGTAAGCGATTTAATTTTATTTACCCGTTGGTAATAAACTTACGTACAAAATAAACTGAATGTAGAATAAAAATAAAAACTGTATGTACAAGTTTCATAAAAAAAACATTAAAATGTTCAAATATGGAAACTGAAGAGTAAATATTTAACTAAAAAATTACAAAAATTTTTTTGAATATGTTGTTTTTTTTTGAATTTTAAAATATTGTATAAATATAAAATTCCTGAAAATTATATGTTGTAAAAATAAATGAATAAATTAGTTAATTTTTTAAACTGTATATATAATAAATACTTTATTCAATATTTATTTTTAATTATAAAAGTATTATGGTATAAAAAAAAGGTATTTGATAAAATAATAAACAAATTTTGTATAAATAAAAAATGTAAATATTAAATATGGAAGTTATGATGCTGTATGATGAACAAAACAAATGTAATACTCAAATTTAATGAAAATTCATTAAATCATTTTAATTAGATTATAATAAAATTAAAATAAGTGGTGTGTAAAATCAAGGTTTCGAGTACCAAACAAAGTACCGTAATACTAAGCACACTTTTTGCCAAACAATTTTAAAAATAATTTTATTTAATTCTAAACAAACCTTATCTCTGCAATGATTTTACTCTTGGATCTTGCAAATTTTCTCATTTTTAAAAATTCTTTAACTCAGGGTCCAGGTTATAGGAGCCTGAAATGGTCAAAATTTTGATTTTTGATGAGGTTGCAAACTAATCTTTAGGAGACACCCCGTATAATATTATGCAAACTTGAATATATGATTTATGTAGGGTAGTTTACCATAATCTCGGTTTGGTAAACCCTTTTTGAAATATCGTTTGTAATCTGGTTTAGAAAATCTCGTTTTTAGAAAAACTCGTTTTCTATTGAAAAATCTTGGTTTCAAAGATTTTAGAGTTGAATGCAATATCATATTTATCAGCCTTTTTCAGAATATGAAAAATTAGGGATGTTCTAAAAGGAGAGTTTTTAAAAACCAAATTTTCAAAAACGAAATTTTCTAAACGAGATTTTCTAAAACGCGCTTTTCTGAAAACAAAATTTAGTAAAACTAGATTTTCTAAAACGAGATTTTTTAAAAACGAGATTTTCTGAAAATGGCATTAACTAAACCGATATTTTAGAATCAAGCTTTTTTGCAGCTTTTGGGAGTCATAACTCCATAAGAGGTTGGAATCACTTAAAATAGTTTTTCCAAATTTGCAACTTTCTTATAAAATCTAAGTTTAAAATATCAACAATTTCAAACGATAATGTTAACATTTTTGTAAAAAGTGAAACAACCATAGGACAAACTCAAATCTGATGAGTAAATGTGTTTTTTCTAATAATATGCTAACAGAGAATTAGTTTAAAATAGTAAAACTTATAAAAAATTAACTGGAGTTGAAATAAGTGAATTATACAAGTGATTTTTTACATTGTAAATTAAATGGAATTTTATTTGAATTCAAAGGTCTGTTGTTTAAAAGTGTTGTTGTTAAATTACCTTTTAATTTACATTTAAAAAATTTTCCAATTTTTCCTAGAAACATAGGGGTTTAAAAATTTTCCTCACTACTCAAGAATTTAAGTGGTCAAAAATCTTGAATAATAAATGTATTCATTATTTAGAATTTGATGGGGCTTTAAAATTTTTCTGATTTATATTGAATATTTCACTCTTGATCGAACTTATTTAGAATTTTAATCATAAATTCAATTAATTAGTTTGCTAATTTGTATTAAATACATTAAAATATATTTATTTAAAAACCCAATCCTAAAACTATGCAAAACGTGTAAATTCAAAATTCCGTTTTTAAAATATTTTATCCCAAAACTATGCAAAAATTTGTAAATTGAAAAAATATGTTAAAGGGCAAATAAAGTGTTACAAAAGACAATAAAGCGAGTTAGTATTACATTCTTCCGTTTAAATTTGGCTCTGAGCTATGTTTGTATAAGTTCTTACAACACCGGAGAGTTGAATTTAAATCTGCTACAAAATTTTAACCAAAAAGATAAAGCACTTTGCTACCTGCACCAAGCTTAAAAATTTTTAAAGTATTGAGTAGTTTTCAACTAGTTGAGTTAATAACTGCTTTGTGAAAATGTTTAAAGCATTAGAAATGAAGAGGTTTGTTGCCATTAAAATCATTCCATAAATTCTCAATTTCTAAAATAATAAACTTTTCCAATTATTAAAATACTATTCTTATGAAAAGTATTATTCTTAGTAATCCTTGAAAAATTCAATAAAATTTATTGTATTTTATTCAATAATTCTTGCATACTATAAATCTGTGTTCCTTCAAGAAGTTTCTTATACAAAAAACTCCCTTTTCTTTTAAAACTAAAAATGTCCTTATCATTCATTGTCTGTCTTTCATTTATTGAATTATGTCCTTCATCTTTTCAATTTAGTTATATATTCTTTTACTGCAGTTGTAATGTTCCTGCTCTCCTGCTTTATCTGCAGTTAAGATGTATCTTTCCATTTAATTTAAAAAAACTTTAAATTTTATGGTAGAAAAAAAAAGAAAATTTCCATTAAAGTGTCAGACCCTTTTCGTACATATCTTTAATCTAATTCTTTTTTTCAATAAAGCACTTATCCAATTTATTATTTTACCAATATATTATTTAAAATTTTAACTTTTGTATTAGTCTTCAAAGATAATAAATGATTGCAAATATTTTAAATAAAATTTCTAAAAAGGTTGCATTATTGCATACAACCAATTTTTTAATTAAAATTTTATTATAAATTAAGTGAATTATTTCAAAATAATTTTTTTGTTTTTAATTAAATTATTCTAAAATAAATTTTTCCAACTTTTCAATTGAATCAAATATTATGGTGAAAATTACATAACCCTTTAAAGGGTAAAATTAATTATGAAAAGTTTTAAATACAATTATCTATATATTCTGTATTATAAATTGTATCTTTTAGTACCGTATCTTTTCAATAGAAAAACTTTCTACAGAATTTCAAAATATACTATAATTATTCTTTAATTGGGTGTTTATAAAACTTTTTGATATATATATGTAGAATATGCATTAATGAAATTAATGGGAATCAAAATATTATAGATACGTTTTTTATAATTACAAAGTTGAAAGAACAAATTAAAAGTTTAAATTTAATGTGTGATAAATTACATGTATATATATACTTTGTAATTAAATTATAAAATAAACTTATTTGCAATATATATAATTCTGTAGAATATAAAATTTAAAATGAAATTAAAATTCAAAATCAATTTGTGTATCAAAATGGATTTATTTGCAAAAAAAAACAATTGAGCTATGAATCTTCTAGTTATTTAGAACTTTTTAAAAATTTCTCTGATTTGCGTTGGAATAGAATTCTGGTTATTTGATCGGAGTTTTTAAAAGTTTTAATTATAGTTTCAATTAATGAATTTTTGTTGGGCCTAACGTGTAAATATGTTGTAAAGCACTTAAAAACACCAAATATTTAGTTAGAAATCCATCCTAAAAATATGCAAAAATTATAAACCTAAAATAACGTTTTTAAAAGATTTCACCCTAAAAGTATGCAAAATTTATAAATTCAAAATAACGTTCTCAAAAGATTTCATTCTACAAGTATGCAAAAACTGTAAATTAAAAATAATTCACTGTAAAGTTGAATTTCAATCTATTGCACAATTTTTAAACAAAAAGACAAGAGTACAAATTAAAAATACCTAGCAAAATAGTTTTAAGATACAAATTTAAGAACTATGTAAAAATTTAAAGATAAATTAGAATCAGCTCACAATGGCCCTGGCAGCTGCTTTACCATAATTCAGTGTAATACGTATAATATTCGAATAAATAAATAAATAAAAATAACCAAGTGTAAAATTTTTAAAAGTGATAAGTAGCATATTGAGAATGGACATCTTAGTAGCTGCCCTTTAATATGTTAGAATATTAAAAAAGCGCAATCTTAGTTCTTATTATTCTTATAAATATATATATATCTTCATAAATGAAAGATCTCCTTCATAATACCAAACATAAAATAATAGAAAAATAGGATTTACCCACATAACAAAATATACAAATTATCTGTGCATACAATGAGATAAAAATTTATCTCATTCCACATAATAATCAATTATCATATTCACTCCAAAATACCAAACACACATTACACTCCAGCTCCACCATAATAAAATAATTCAATTAATTTGATTTAAATGTCTTTGTTTCAAAATTGAATGTGACAGTAAAATATTCACATGAACTTCACTTTAAATCATTTTTTCAAAAAAAAAAAATCTTATTCAATTTAAATATTTGGAAAAATTTTCAATTTTATATCATTGTATATTTTGATTATACAAAGTAAAATCAAAAACGAATACAAAGTATACAATATTCTGTATGCACAGGATAATAATCATTCTCATCCAATTATCCTTGGACCTAAACGTATTGACTGAAAAATAAATAAAATATTTTATTTTTTGATTTGCATAATCCAGGATCAAAAAAATATACATATATTTTTTTTTATCTTTGCAATAATTTGATTTTGATTTTGAAAATGTTTGTTTTTTCAAATAATAGCCGAAACTTATAACTGTATATGTAGTATAAATATATATCATGATATAATAAAGTTTATATCATGCAATAAAATGATTTTTATATACACATTTAAAAATGTTTTGTATGTTGAAAATATTTCAACAATGTCAAAAATGTTTGTTTAGCAAATTTTTAGTGTCAATTTTTTTTATATGTAATGGGGAGTGGGTGGGTTTTGTTTGTGTTAGTGTTTAGTTGTTAATATTTTCAATGTCACAGCATAAATTCAATTCTTGCATAAAATGACTGAAGTGTCAGACACGACTTAATATTTAAAGTCAATAAATAAAATACAAAATAAAAAGTAGAATGAAATCAAAAGAAAAGAGATTTTTGGGAAAATGGAAAAATGAAAAAGTTTATTTTTCCGAAAGGATTTTTATGGATTTGAAAATTTTCCAAAAAGACAAATGGGATTTTTTTTGGGTTTTGTTTGTTTTTTGTTTTTTGTTTATTTTAAGTTAATTTTTAACAACTTTTAAATTTTGGAGGAGTCGGAATTGTTGTATGCAAAAGCCACGTATCTCCTAAAATAATGTAGGTTTAGTAGTTAATAATAGAGATTTTTAAAATTTTGAATAGTTTATGTTTTAAGTTTATTTGGTAATTCCTCAAAAAATTGAACTAACAAGCTTTTCTAGCTATGTGGAGGTTGTATGTGTTCGGACATGAGGGCAATTACTGGATATGTAGTATTTTTAAACCCGCATGACTGTAAATAAAAGGGTATAATAAATTTGCATTTACAATTGTGACGTGGAGAAGGACAGGGTGGATATAGAGTCAAAGGCAGGACCGGATAAGAATCAAAAAATAAATATGTCTGTCAGCCCTTTCGTCTGCACAACAACTAGAAAAATAAAGGAGATTCCTAGAAATTTTCACATATTCGTTTTTGTGCAATAGCCGTCTTCAAATTTGAAATTCAGGTAGTTTGCTCAATCAGTAAGAGTAGCTGCCATACAACTTCCTTTTTAATATGTGAGAATAACTTAATATATAATGAAACTGAGTTTCTGAAATTTTGTCAATAATAGTTTGCTTTAATTGTCATTGTCTTAATTAAATAAAGGTTGGTGCAGTGGAAGAGGTTTGAAAAGCTGCTATACAACTGATATTTTCTTTTGTACATAGCTGGAAGTCTAATAAGTTGTGCATTTTAATTTTGCCAAAAGTAATTAACCGAATGATGTAATGTCTATATTACGTTTATAGGGGAATCGAAGAATGACACAGTCAACTATAGTCTATACTACATTCCGCACAATCATTAGAATGTATTAATTAAATTTTAGTTCCTAATCATTTGGAATTCGGAAGAGAAAAGTAAAGCTTGTACTTTCAATGCAGGAGCAGCAGGTTCATTTGAATTGTTCTTAATGAATTCCACTTATTACGTAACAATAGGCATAATCAAGTTTAGGTGACATCACATTTATTAGAAATGTTCTAAATTTCAATTTCTCTGTTTCTTATATACTTATTTTAATAATTTTATATTTAAATCATACGCGATTTATTAATCTGTGAGTTATATTTTTGAAATTAAAATTATTTTATTTTTTTTATTTTAAATTAATGTGTAGAAATATTAGTTATTGTTATGCCATTTATTTAATGAATAGTTGAATACCAGATATCATTTTGTCTCTTATGCTGAAATTCGAAACTGGAACTCTTGAATACAAGGTCTTTAATAACTTTGCCTTTCCGGCAGTTTCTAACTTATCATGTTTCCAAGATTTAATTAATTATTGATGAGTTAAATTATTAACCTGGAATTTTAACTAGCATAACACGTTTTGATAAATGCATTTTCTGGACAGCTAGATGAGAGTTCCTTCCAAGGAAGCTTGAAAAATGATAGACCAAAGGATTTTAGAAGTATTTTAGAAATATAACACGGTGTTTTAACATAACATAGTAAAAGTTATTCCAAATCAATATATTTGCTGGTTTGGAAATGTCAAGTTGGTATTGCGATTGACAATCTCTCATATAAGTCTATTAAAATATAATTATTTCAATCTATATTCTAATGGTCAACTTAAACCTAATAATGAACTTACACTACTTTAATATTTAGGGACAAATCTTAAATTTTGTGACACTTGGAAAAAGTGTATAAATAGAAATGTTAAAAAAAAAATCCTTGAAAGTTTTTTGATTTTGTATATTTAATATGTGATCTATATATATATATATTTACATATATATTAAATATTTATTAGTATAATATTTTGATAACGTAAAACTAATTTTGAAAAGTTTTTGATTCTTTTGCTTGGTATTTTATTGCAAATAATTGAATTAAGGAGACGCCAACTTTTTAAATTTCTTTTATTATAGTTTTGTTTTTCTTGTTTTTTTTTTGTTTTTTTAGCACATTTTCAAAAAATTTTGTAAAAATGTGCCTATATAGCTTCACTCTGTCCGTCCGTCCGTCCGTCCGTCCGTATGTTTACAAAAACTTTTACACCGTTTGAAATAGAGAAAAGAAATTTTAACCATGGATAGTTTTTGCAAAAAAAATAATTTCGTAGAAGAATTTTTTTCTGTAGCCCCACCTGTTACGGGGCTACAGCCCCCCAAAGTTGGAAAAAGCCCTATATTTAAATTGTTATAACAAGAGTTCTGTTACATATATTTTCAATCTGAAAACGGCAAATGATAGCTGGTTTCATAAACTTTATAAATTTTTACAAGGCAAATGTTTAGGGTTGCCATACGGTACTAAAATTTAACATTACGCAAAACTCAATTTTCGCAAAATTTTTGGCCACACATATCTTCTGAACGGTTCAAGCTAGGGTCTTGAAATTTTGGGAGAAGTTAGATACTCAAAAATTAGTAGGAGTCGGTTAACAAAATTTTTTTGTCAAGCCCCCTATTTATGAGCTATAAGGGCTCGAAAATTGAAATTTTTCTATTTTTAAACACCTGTAACTTTAATACCTGTCCAAATTTTTTTTTAGTGATAGACAAAATTCAAAGCCCTATAATTATATTTCAACATGTGTCAAAGGTTTATCTTAATTTTGAAGGGTGACGAAGTTACAGCCCCTGCAAATTCCAAAAAAGCCCTATATTTAAATAAACATAACAAGAGTTCTGTTAGGTTTATTTTCAATCGAAAAACGGTATTAGAGAGCTGCTTTTATAGGCTTTACAAAAATATGTCGCTTAAATGTATAGGGTTGCCATCCGGTACTAAAATATACCATTATATAAAACTCAATTTTTGCAAAATTTTTGACCCCACATATCTTCTAAACGGTTCAAGCTAGGATCTTGAAATTTTGGGAGAAGTTAGATCCTAAAAAAATAGTAGGAGTCAGTTAACAAAATTTTTTTGTCAAGCCCCCTGTTTAGGAGCTATAAGGGCCCGAAAATTGAAATTATGCTATTTTTAAGCACCTGTAACTTGAATACCTGTCCAATTTTTTTTTTATTAATATACAAAATTTAAAGGTCCAACATTATATTTTAATATATGTTAAAGGTTTTCCTTAAATTTAAAAGGGGTTCCTTAAATTGAAGAAAGTGTCTCTCAATTTTACCCATTTTTGCTTAGATAATAAAATTCTAAGTAAAATTCCAAATTTTTGTGTAATTCACAATTTAATTCCTAGAACGATTGTTGAAGTTAGATTCTTGAGAAATTTGGCAACCTTCCCCATTAAAGGGCTATAACAACTTTTAAATAAAAAATTTACTGTTAGCAGTAAATTTTATAAGTCAGTAGTAACTATTTCCAAGTAAATATTTCCAAAGTTAAACTCAGTATGTAATACAATATAATTTTGAAAATGTGCTTTTTTAAAAACCCTTGGTTTTTTTTCATCACTTGTATTTTTTATTTATTCGTATGGAAACTATAGTTTATTATATGAAAACTTAAAAAGTTTGTTGTAATTATATATATATATTTTTACTCTCTTAAGAGTTAATTAAATGAATTTTCTTAAGAAAAATCTGATGATAAAATATCTGAAGGAATGAGAAGATTGATTCTAATAAAAAAAAAAAAAAAAAACTGTTATACGAAGTATCTAAACGTGATTTGAATAAATTTTAATGAATCCCATACACAATGAACCTTGTTTTAAACTTGTAGCTGAATCATGTACTTGCGAAGTTGAGTCGTGTATGGGCATGTTGAGAAACCATTTTGAAGGTTGAAAAGTTGGTTGGAAGAATTAATAAAAATAATTTTGATTTTTGTGGGCGGAGACTTTGGTTTGCATTTCGAGTTAAATGTGTATCGTATATTGGCAAGTTTTTTCAAGTATTTTTTATTTTTTGACACAAAAGTAAGTTGAGATATTGCGATTTGTAAAAATAATAAAATTATAACGCATAAAATAAGCAAGAATTAGGTAAATAATTAAAAAAAAACTATAAGATTAAATTAGAAAAATATTTTCACATATAAAAAAATATTAAATATCATAATTTTAGAAGAAAAAAATAGGCAGACCTATATATTTAAACAAAACATGTTAAAAATTCAAATTTAAAATTGTCAGATACTTTTGACATTAAACATAATAATTAAATGGGGAGCGTTTAATAATCCCGATTTAGTAAATCTTTTTTTTTAAAACTTGTTTTGAGAAAATCTCTTTTTTAATTGAAAAATCTGGTTTTTGAGAATTTTTGAGTTGGATACAAAACTAGAATTATCAGCTTTTTCCAGAATATAAGAAAAGGGATTTTCTAAAAACAAGATTTTCTAAAAACAAGATTTTTTAAACAAGATTTTCTAAAACGAGATTTTTTGAAATCGAGATTTACTAAACCAAGATTTCAGACCCAACCCAATTAAATGATGGTTCGATGATAGGTTGGATAAGTTTGTGGTATAATTTGCAAACATGTCTACATACCAAGTTGAAAACCTGGTCCACCGTGTATGGGGTACATAAGTAAAAACTAAATATTTGTTAGTTTTTAAAAGTATTTTATATAAGAGAAAATATAAAACTACACGTTCATTATACACATACACATACATTGAAAAATTTAATTTTTTTGACATATATATAAAGTAAAATTACTACTTATTTATTCATTATGTATGGTATATTTTGAATAATAATTACTCTTCAAAATATTTTGAACTCTATATATGATTATTATTTATGAAATTTTAAAAATTAAGTTGATTTTTTTTTAAAATACTTGTAATATCTTAAGTACTTGTATTATACTTATTGTATGTAAGGGTATGTACTATAATAAGGGTATAAGAGTATGCATTTAAGTTTTTTTAATCTTAATTAAAATATATCTTATACAAAATATTAATTGAGAGTACTTAAGATATATACTAGTACTTATAAATTTGGTTTAAAAAAAAAAACACAAAATGGAGGGAGTTATATTAGTAATTTAAAGTTCATTTGAAAATAAGATACGTGTTTGATAACAAATTATAATCTTATTAAAATTAGGATTTTAAAGTTAAATTATGTATGTGATACATTAACAAAATATGTATATATATATATATATATATATGTATATATATATATCGAGTATCTGAGATATGAATGAAGTATCTTGTCATGTATGGTATCTGATTATAAGATTAATATTTTAAAAAATTGATACCACTTATATGTTATTAATAAGTTTACATTATTCATTAAAAGTTTTTGAAATTTTTTTTTAAATATTTATGGAATTTTAAATTAGCAAAAAACCTTGATGTAATTTGAGTTATTTAAAGTATCAATTTCTATAAGGGATTTTTTGTAAGAGGTGAGTAAACTCAAATTATCAGATATTTAGAAAATTTTTTTAATTTATAATTAATTGGAAATGGAGTATATCTTTCTTTTTTAATTAAACTTTTTTAATCATAAACAATTGAAATTTGTTATTGGGATCTTAAAGGGTAATTTAAAAACAAAGAAGTTCTGAACCAACAGTAACTTAATGAAACTGGCTTAGAATACCTTGATCTAGAAAAATTGAATTGAAATTTGAAATTCATAAGATATTAAATGAAAAGAATATAAAATAATATAAAATGAATACTTGAAAGTTTCTAAAAGCTTTATAACAAGTAATTGTGTTATTTAGAATTGATGTCTGTTGGAGCTTGGAAAGAGGCTTATGAATCGCCGCACCCATTCTTCTCAAATTTCAGAAATATCAAGGAAGTAGG
Source organism: Dolichopus griseipennis (assembly GCA_963082915.1). NCBI lineage: Eukaryota > Metazoa > Arthropoda > Insecta > Diptera > Dolichopodidae > Dolichopus > Dolichopus griseipennis. The sequence continues at coordinate 104,016,464 of OY720442.1, forward strand.
ACAGAACTATGCTGAACAACCAATTTTAAGGTTTCTATCTTCATTTATTTCTAAAATATGCTTGTTAGATGTATGGGAGGCTTGATGAGGTGTATGGGAGGTACCCGTAATCACTATCTTAATTCATGATAAGCTTTAGGGGTTAAAATTGGTAGAGCTTCTTGGCACCAAATTTTAAGTTACTATCTTTGTTATCTTCGAAGATATGTGTCTTATATTTTGCCAGGTGTTTAGGCTGATTGGTGCCTTCTATATCTAACTTACTTCAAACCAATTCCGAATAAAGATAATGATTAATGATTAAATTTAAATTAAAGAAAACAACATCTTACCTGTAATCCAAACATATCGTATGTCCATAATAACAGAGACCATAATACTATTCCAACACATGATGATAATACTATAATTGGTTTGTACCTTTATTTTAAAAAATAAGAAAAAAAATATAAAATATATATAGCTATTTTAGGTATTAAATTTAAATAATAAATAAATTATTCAGTTTTTAGTAAATCTTTTTTAAAAAAATTAATATTCATAAGTTTCTTACTAAATAATAAACTTATTGATTTAAGTTTTAATATTAAAGTACTTTTAAATTTAATTCTAATACTTAATTACCTAAAAGAAGTACTTTTTTGTATTGCTTAAGTAAAATTAAATATTTTGTTCTTAAGTTACCTGTTACTCATATGGAAAACGCAGATCTAAACCGTATAAATAGTCCAAATTAACGAATCAAATTAAAGTTGAAGAAGATAAGTAACTTTGAAGTTGAAGAAGATAAGTAGTCTTGAAGTCTTGAAGTAACTAAGTGTCATAGGATTGTAATCTTTGAAGAAGATGCAGTCTTGATGTAACAAAAAGTCAGAAGAAAATAGGATTTAAGTAGTTCTGTAAACTTTTTAAAATCCTAAGTTCTAAAGGATTTTGGCTAATGAGTAAATATGTGAAATGGTTTGATTGGACATTGAATTAAATAGATGGCTTAGCTTCAATTCTAATGTCTCATTTGAATAGTTTATATAACTCCTACTGAACTGAATATTTATTAATAGATTAATTCTTATACATATTTATACGCTTACATACTTCCATTTAAATTCCTATTACAACTTTTTGAGGGGCAGGGTCATAACTCTAAAGGTCATAAGACTCTTAGGGATTCTATATTACAAATCATATTGAAGTTGAATATACAATCGAAGTTGCCCTTTTTCCAGAGTATTAATAAGATCGTATATGCTAAGTTTTAAATTAGAATCGAGTTTTAAGTTATTACTAGAATGTGAGTATTGGGGAAAGGGGGAGTTACCGGTTTTCAATATGTACGCAATCTAAAATTAATATTTTTAGAAGATATAGTAAGTAATATAAGTCCTCTAGGGATTTATAGCTCCTTGATATGAGTCTTAAATTCTTTAGGGACCTATGTTTCACTACTTGAGTCATAATAAATGAAACCCAAGGGAAATTTGACCCAGCAACATTTTTTGGACTTATATAGTTTATAAGATATATTAATTTTCCTGTAATTTTGTGCGTGCTATGGAAAGCAAATCCCGTTATGTTATGTACCTTTAATTATATTGATTGCACCATTTATTTCATTATATAAACTAATGAAAAATTGGATAATTCAAAAAAATTCAAAATTCCTTTCTATATAAAAGTGAAAAGTTCTTTCAAAAACTAAATATTTTCAATTAAATTTTAGGATCAATATACAATTTAAGGAAACAACTTTATCGTTTTATTTTCCGCTTCCCTGACAATGTCCAGAGTCATAAAAATTTTTGCTCCAAAACTTTATATAATTGAATGAACTATTTAAAAGAACTTTGTCTAGGATGAAAGAATCCATGCAATATTTAATTTTTTTTTAGCAAAAATATCAGAAAAAACAAAATAGTTATATTAAATAAAATGAAAGTTTTCCCTATTTTTCTTATATTCAATAACTATATCTAAAGTTTCTTAATTTTATAACATACAATAGTACTAAACTCAATTTGTTCTCTTTTATTAAATAATATTATAGTTTACGAAAGAATGAGTTAATCTTTATATGATAAGTTTCTATTGAAAATTGTTATTATACCAATGGTTTAACTCTATAAAATAAATTATTATGTGACCTATAAAATCTGATATTCTTAGAATATTAAACCACTGTAACCAGAAAGAAGAAAATATGAAATGAAGTTGGAGCATTTGTATGAGTTAATCAACCCAAATTTTTCCCAAATATATTTGTTTTATAATAAAATCAGTATAAATCAAGTGAGAACTCCTAAGATGTAATTCCACATCAAGATTTATATTCTGTCAATATCGTTCCATTTTACAACTTGTCAAAATTCAAAATTCCTTTTAATATCCTCTTCCCTTCATCTTTTAACTAAATTTACACATACATTACAAGACTTTTGTCCCACTAAGCAACAGCTGGTTTTACTGATCTGTGGTAATCTTTATTAATATTTAAACTTATCACCAAAGGAGTTTCATGTGCTTATTTCTTGTGGAAACTCCAAATAGGTGAAATAGGTTAAAACATTTAGTAAAAATTCAAATTGAAGAGGTTCCATAATTCAACTTGAATATTCTATTTCCTTCCTCTTTTTAACTAATTCTATATATGCACAAAAAGACGTGTGACCTACTTTGAAATGCAAGAAGTGTAGACACTAAATACAAGACATCCAAAATCTTAGAAGCGCCCTTAGCGATCAAGTCAATTTTTGGTTTTGCTCGTTCTCCAAAATCTTCAAGTCTGCCGTATGATGAAAACCTTCTCTTTGAAGTGAGAGGTTCGGAACAGTAGTCGCTATTTTTCGCGATTAAATCCAATTTGTTCCAATTGATGGTTGGGATGAGATCATAGCTAACAATTTAAACTTTAAAAGAAACGTAGCTAACAATTTAAATTTTTACAAAGAAATAATTCATATCAAGCTTATTTCTATTATAACACTATCTTGAGGCCAACTCAATTATGGAGCATTTTTGCTCATAAGTTTTGCTTGACCCCACAAAACATCACCCTTTAAGCTTGTTTTGATCATTTCTAATATTTATTTCCTTCTTTAAGAGAACTTTTGTACATTGAAGCTTCCTAATCCCATCAGTGACGTAGCGGTTAGGAATACAAGATGTCAGTAACTAAATCGAAGAATCTCGAGTTCCACTTCAGGTTAAGTTTAATAAACAAATATACTAAATATCATAATAGCTGCCTGATAAGGAAAGGTTGAACCACTAGTAAGGGTGGGGATTACACATAAAAAAAAACAAATAAAAATTCCTAGATCTTCCCAAAAGAAAAAACATAAAATATAATAAAATGATAAATAGTTGTAAGTATAATAATAATTCTTCAAAACCTTTTCGTTTTTTTTTAAATTTACTACATACTTAACTATAAATTTTATTGTATACATGGGTGAAGACTTACCTTAATATATCAGTTATAAGAAAAACAATTACAAGTTGTGCTAAATAAAAATAAGTGCCCAATGGGTATATTTCACGATTAACTTGTTCTTCTGTAATATTGCGCCATTCTCCTGATAAAAATTCTGTAACAAATGGTTCAGATGGTCGCATTTCACGTAAAAAACCATATGTACATAATATTAAAGATATTCGTAGCCAATCTTGCATTTTATATATATTTATGTATACGTATTTATTTTTTTTTTATATTTATTATAATATTTAATATCCGTATCCGTTTTTGAATCCTTCTTTTCTTACTTCGTTCTTCTTATTTATTATTTATATGTTCTTTTTCTAATTCTTTTATTGTTTATTTGTAATTTTTTTTACAATTTTTATTTTATTTCTTTTTTTAATAAATAAAAAAATTTCCGCGTATGCGGAACTCTTTTATTATTTAAGATGTAAAAGAATTATACTCCCTTTTTATATATATATATATATTCTTATGCTTCTTTTATGTTTGGTACTTTCTCTTATGTTTTATTGTTCTGAGTGTTCACTTTAGCGAATGTTTTGATTTATTTTATTTTACTTTTGGTTTTATGTATTTTTAGAAAAACCGTTTCTTTTTTTTTGGTATGATTAAGAGGGGGTTTACCCTAAAAAAATATTTGTATTATTCTTGTATATGACACTTATATGATATAAGTTGTAACATAAATAAATGTAAGACTGTTTGAAATTGTCAACATTTTGTTCATGATAATTTTGGATAATTTTTACAATTTCTTTATTTTTAAATCTTGATTTCTAATGTCTGTAATAAAAAAAAAAAAAAGTGTTAAATTAAGAATGAGATTTAATATTAAATAAATGAAATATATTTAATTTATTAATTTTATTATTCGGATTTAAATTTAGGCGTCGAAAACGGGGGAAAAGTGGACATATAAATTGAAGAACAATAGAAAATTCTTTAAAATTCTTACTATAATTCTACTAGAAGTACTTTAAAGCTCACTGCAGATTGTAGTTCAGGATAAATTTGAGTTACCTTCAAGCTAACTAAAGGCTAGAAACGGATTCATATAACCTTTATATAAAATATGTAGGTTTAGTTGGAAAAGGAAGGATAATAAGATATTAAAGGGGAATTTGGGAGTTTATTAAAAATGAATCTGAAAAGATTCGTTTTGAATTTTTGCAAGTTGTAGTATAGGAGATTAACAGGGGGGAACACATTAGATCGAAGCATGTTCCACATTTTAGCAGTCCTCATGACAAATGAGTTTCCATTACCAGTTTTAAGCCATCTTGGGATTTCCACAGTGTAGAAACAGTTTCAACGTAACACCTTGTTGGTTTTACTTTGGAATTGTTTAAGAGGAGGCATAATTCACTTTTAATAGAGCAAGTGTCATTACCTACAAGATATCTGTAAAACAGAGAAATTGCTTCAATATTTTGACGAGAGTTAAGTGGAGTAATATTACTTGCATGGCAGCGTCACCTATTAGGCATTTTTGAAATTGATAATTTATAATTAAGAATTGAATTGATAATTGACACTACAACAGATATATTCAATTGAGTGGTACTCGAACTCCGATTTTAATTCTTCTCAGGTTTTAGCACGTATTAACCGTCACTCCAATTGATTACAAATTTCCGGGACAGAAAGGAAATTGAAAGAAATACCCTTGTGTCACCAAACACCAAATTTTAAACTTCTATATTTATTTTTAGTTACTATCTTAATTAATTTCGCAGATATTCATAAACATCTTGTGAGGTGTGGGAATTTAAATTTTATGTTTATTGGTTTCGGAAATATGTTCGTTTGGCTTTGGTTCGATCAATAGTCCAAAATCCGAACCTGTGGTTCGATTTCGCTTATTTCGAATTCCCACCTTTCTGTCGTCATTAGGAACTTAAAGTATAAATTTTATCAAAATAGCATCGTTATTTTTTTATTTATTCGGCGTACGAACGGACATATATCTCTAAATGCCCACAGGAGTTGACGCTTCAAAAAGATATTATATACTTATCCATTTTTAGCTTATCACCTTTCGGTGGTTAACATAAGTGAAAATACCCCTATACCTATTTAAAGTATAGGATATAATATGCAATCTTTTAAATTCGTGAGCCTTATTGAATTCCACCCAATTCACAAGATCTCTCAAAAGTTCTCCGCGCAGTTAATAATAAATTCTTTCCAGATCTTCAGATCGAATCAATTCTCCCTGACAATTTTTCACGGGTTAATTTTATATCATTTCTATACACTTGTTTTTAAATATGAGATTTTAGAGCTTGAAATTGGTTGAGTCTTTTCTTAGATTAACTAATTGTCATTATTGTCACAATTTGAAAGATTGGATTCTACCGAACTGAAATAATATAAATACCCTACAATGGATGAAGACCAGTTTTGATCCAGCATTTATTTATATGTTCCTGCTTTTTCTTAATACTTAAGAAGGCAAAAGAGATTATGTCGTAAAGCAAGTGAACCTTTACTCCTTTAAGATAAATATCAATAATTCTAACATTAACCTGGGACATGACTACACTCAGAAAAAATTAATCCCAATATATTGCCGTTATCATATCGGTAAACAAGTAATTAGTAATTAAGAAAAAATATCAATACAGTTCGGAATTAACATTCTAAGTGATTCGAAACTCAACTCTAATTTAGGTTCATCATTTATAAATTGTGTTTTTACCCCCTGAACTCCCCCTTAACTCTTTATTCGGCTTATATTGCAGACATAAAATGCAGTTACAAATAATGCACACCATGCTTTAACGTGTTAATCAATTTATTAAAAAACATTATTTAAATTGAATAAATAACGATAAATTTTATATTAAACCGAAGTTACAAGATTAACTAGATGTAAAATTGAATTTAGTATGTATATAGTTATTCTAACTTTTCTTTTATTACTTTATAACACCCAGATACCATTTGGTGTAAACCATAAATAGTTTTTTATGTCTTCAACAAAAACAAAACCAGAACAAAGTAAAAAAAACTTTTTGAAAATTGATAATAAAAAGTGAAGCTTTTTTGTCCATAATTTAAATAATTTTCATAAATTTAATATCATAATTTAATGTAATTTTTGAAAGTCTTCGTTTATGAAAGTGAATGAAAGCATTACTATGGTCAAATTCTTAACACTTTTATTTAAATAATTTTTTCATTTAGATGTGAATTTGAATTTTTTATACGTTTAAGATTAGATTTAAAAAAATTGAAATGCAATGGTGCCATCATACTACAAAAAGTTCTGACATGGGAAGTACAAAGTTTTGTATTTCCAAGATCAGTTTTTCAAATTAGAAAATAAGATCCGTATTATTTCTGTGGGGATTTTTGTACTTCTCAAGGTCTGATCAGATCCAAGTTTCAAGTATACTATGAAAATCAGAAGAGGTTTATTAATACTAGTATTCTTCAATAAAATGGTTATAGTTAACATGTTCGCATTTAGTAGTAGAAAGAAAATATTGTCTTGTACAAGGTGTACAGGGTGTAGAAATAGTTTTCTAATTTGAAATTGAGAAAGAAAAAAATTTCTAAAAACTATGCAGAATTATACGTAACACCCAAACCTATTGCGCTTTATTTGTTATTTTAATTTCTCTAAATTTTGACATCTGGCAAATCATGAATTGTCTAAAAAGTCTCTTCTAAGAACATGTTGAGAAGAAGATGTAAAACATTTTAACTATTCTAAGAACTAAATCCTTTGTACATAAATTTGTAAATATATTAGGTAGGTTTGCCTATGGGGTTGTGGAGTTGGACGGAAAATAGAGTAGAAGGAAAGTGTTGAGGGATAGGTTAGAATCAAAATTATATAAGTTCTTTTTGGAACGATTCAAGTTGTATTGGTATATTTTTATCAAAGAGGAACAAATGGGATTAAAACCTGTTCCATATTCTAGCAGTTTTTACAATAAATGAGTTCTCATATCCAATTATATACCACATTAAGATTTAGCACTGTGCAGAAATAAGCCCTTGGAGACTCACATTTTTGCTTTTAATTAAATGTAGTGATTGTCAATACCTACAAGATATCTATAAAAAAGAGTTAAAGCTCCAATTTTACGAAAAGTGCCAAGAGGAGTTCTTTTAAAAGTTGTTCTTTTAATTTTTCCGATAACTTTATAAAATTAATTATATTTTTTAAACTTCAGTTTATCAAATATTAAAGCTTATATCAGATTTTATTTTGACAGATAAGAATGAACTGTCACATTATTATAAATCGAATAAGTACAATATCAAAAAAATAAAAGTGATCTACATCTACTATATTTCACCAACTTCAGATAATCCTTATTACCCATATAAATTTTCCTAAAAAAATGTAACGGTATTTGCTATATTATTTTCAAGTAGCTGTAAATTACAAAGTTTAAATTTTAATTTAATAAAATTTATAACTCCATTGTTTTTCAATATTTTTGCCCCAGATTTTATAAATTAAAAATAGATATAAAATAGTTTGGCAAGTCTGAATTTATAGTTTTACCAACACAAAAAAAAAGAAGAAAAATAAAAAAACTATAATAATAAATAAAAAGAACAAAAAAAAAAAATAATAAATTCATTTTCATTGTATATATCAAACGAAGGATAAATGATGAGTACAAAACTAATAAATTTTTAAAGGGTGTCCTTTTTCTATTGGAGTTTTTATAAAAAAAAAAAAAATAATGAGAAACTTTTTTTTTCAGATAAGAAACAAATGAATAAGAAATATACTATGTTTCAATATAATATTATATATGTGCTTAATATTATATATTTGCTTAATATTATATATATATATATATATATATATATATAATATATATATATACCCTTCTATATTTATATTTATTATATTTGTATAATATATTTTTTAAAAAGAGGGGATGTTCTATTTATCCTTGATGCTTAAATATAATATAAAAGTATATTATACAGACATCCCTATTTGAATTACGTCACTTTATTAACATAATTCATTTTTATAGTTTTTATAGTTTGTCTCTCAAGTTTTTTTTTCTCTTTCTTAAAACATTTTTGTTTTTATTTTTTTTTGTTTTTTTTTTCTTAAATTTTTTTTTATTTTTTTAAAATTAAAAATTTTCTAGCAAAAAAAAAATATTAGATTTAAGTATGGAAATTGAATTTAACAGAGCTTTGAAATATTGAAAGAGTTAAATGAAGTTGAAAGACCAATAACGGTATATTGAAAAGAGTAATTCTTATAGAATGAGAAAGTAGGGTAATGTCAAAAAAATGTTTTTAATTTTAAGGAAATTTTAAAATATTACGCTAAATGCAGCCTTTTTATCATTTTTTAAAAAAATTTCGAGAAAATGTGTCAAATTAGTTTGACTTTATTGACCAATTAGTCAGTCTGTCCGTCCGAGTGTTTATTAAACTTTTATACCGTTTTAAATAAAGGAATGAAATTTTAACTAGGAATAGATAGCACAAAAAAAATTAATTTCATGGAACAACTCTATCTGTTACGAAATAACAACTTACAGAAGAGTCCTTAACCTGACAATGACCTATATTAAAATAGTTCGGACTAGAGTTCTATTTTAATATGAGAAACGATAGCTGCTTTCATAAGCTTTATAAATATATAAAATATAAAATAAGTAAATACGGTTGCCATACGGTATTTTCAATTTTTTGAGGCTTTCTTTTTAGCCAAAGCCCAATATTTCGTAAAATCGGACAAAATTTGGATACAAATTTTTTTTTGACCAATCGTCGGGCCGACATGGGTTAACAAATTCCAAAACTGTTAAAAGTGTCAATTCAATTCTCAAGAAGCATCACGTATACAAAATTTTAAGTCAATTGGTCAAACCATTTTCATTTTAGAACAAAAAAGTTTAAATACTTGCACCACAGCCCCAACTTGGCGGTCCGTTAGAGCAAAATTTTTAGCCCCTGTATACAAATTCTCATGAAAGTCGGCTGAGCAGTTTAGGAGTCTATTCGATACATACAAACAAACAAACTATCGCTTTTATATATATATATAGATAGCTAGATAGATAGATTTGTACATTTTTAAATTTTATTTGGTCACCATGGAGATTTGTAAAGAAAACAAATTTTTTTAATAATTTTTTTCAATTAAAAAAATTTATGACCTTTACGCGAGTCGAACCCACAAGTCCTCAGTTAGTAAGGTCAATGCTTATACACTAGCCCACCGAGGCCTACAATAAATTCTTGTATTTAAAAAAAAAAAAATTAAAATTTAATTATATTGCATAGTTATAATGACGATTTAATTACATTTGATATTGATATTTATTTGATAAGTAATTAAATCTGTCTTTCCTTTTCATTTGTTGATATCGATATATTCATATTTAAATCACTCAGAAATCTCTCTATAATAAAAAATATTACCAAAACCCATTGCACAAACCACTAAACACTTATAAAAAAATCAAATTATTAATTTATTTCATATTTAATTAGTGCTCTTTAACTAATCAGTATTATTTAACCATATTTAATGGGCTACTAGTATTTGATAAAATAAATAAAAGGACGAAGTACTGTAAGTGGTGTATTCTGATTTGACGACTTTTATACATATGTACAGAATGTGTAACTTTGGTATAGTATAGATATTTAAAAATAAATTTCTCAAAAAAAATTTTGATTTAATTGAGCTACACAGTATTGTGAAAGTTCAGAGTTCTTACTGTCAAAAAATACCATAAATCTGGAACTCTGGAGAAGAATAGGCAGGCTCCTTTACTCCTTACGAAGTTCAATGAATAAAAACATTCTATTACAATACTTCAGTATGAATCAAAAATTAAAACAATACACAACCTCTAAAATTTAAAAAGTTCGACTCCATTCATTTGCAATTAAATAAAAATTTAAATTTTGTATAAAAGTTACATAAGGTCAATTATAAATTTAATTAAATTTACTTTTTTTTTTAAATTCTAAACGGAAAATTTTTATATTTTAATATAAATTAAATAAAAAATAAATACATAGTATATTGTCTTAAATAATTTAAAATTTTTAATATAATTTTAATTATTTTATTTAAAATTGAAACGACAGTAAAATGAAATTGTAAATGGTATTAAAATTTCAAGAATTCAACTGAAAGGATATCCTTCCTTGTTATATCCTTTTTGCAATTGTATTTAAAGATTTAATTCGAATTTAAATAAGAATTAAAAGATTTATTTACTGTTTTATTGGAAAATTTTATTTTATCCAAGCTATTATTTAAGAATTGTATTATTTTAAAATTGTTGAACTTCTGACTTATCTTGTCAGTCTTTCATTTCATTATTCATCAAGAATAAACCATTAGTTAATACATTAGTTAATTATATATTGATACAATATGTTAAAGCATACATTATACATAATATACATGTAAATATACATATGTCATAAAATCTGCGAAATCAAATTTTGAAAATTTTAAATTATTTAATTATGTGTTTATTGCCCCCAACTTTTATATTAATTTTACAGGCCATGTGACATATGTATTTTTTACTGTGACCTGAATTAAGGTTATGCGAAATAAAGCCCCCGGGGTATAATTTCCTTTTTAATGAGAAATAACGCCCTGGCGTCTTGTTTCTCATAGTAATTGGGGCTTTATTTTTCATAGAAGCCGTAGTTCAACATAAAAGAGAAATAAAACCCTGGGCTTTATTTCCACATATTTTTGGGGCTTTATTTCTCAATTACTATGACAAATAAAACCCAAGGGCGTTATTGCTCATTAAACGGGAAAAACACCCCGGGGGCTTTATTTCGCAGGTCCTTAATTCAGAGCACCATTTTTTACTAATGCTTCAAGTCTCTAGTTGAACGGGAAGTGTGTTTAATATTGCTCACAAGATCCTTGCACGATCCTTTATGCAAGAGTAAATTTAATAAAAGCTGTTAGGAAATAAAAAAGTTCGACTCTAAGTCCGACCTAAAAAATAGCCGCTAAAGTTGTTGGTGCTAGTTAGTTTCTGAAACTTAGTTTATAATGTAGTTTTAAGCTTCTGATAAAGAATTGAGGACTAGGCTTTCTAAATTATGTCATTTCGACTCCTGGGTTCTAAGATATATATACATACATATACGGGAGTTTTTAAAGAAGGATCTCTGTGATTTGAAAGAGGACCAAATTCATTTGAAAATAGACAAATTTCATGTAAAAAAAGGACCAAGTACATCCAAGAAGAGTACTTCAATACACTTTAGAAATATGTAAAAGAAAATAGAAGATCATCAACGATTTAATTATATCATTACAATACATGATGCTGCAGTTGTAGAATGCAATGGAACTTTAATTTATCTTTTGATGAACCTGAATATAAACCACGGAAGTGATCTTGTATGTATAATATGTATTAGTAAATATAAAATAAAAAATTAATTGCAATTTAACCAACGCATTAAGTCTTTTGCTCTCTTTTAAATAATTCAATATAATAATCTGTAAGCGACATGATTAGAATATTATTATCCAATATCAGATTTAAATTTTTTCTATCTTTTCTTTTGCTATAATTATTATTTCTTCGATTTCAAATTTTCCACTTATTTAGTATTCAAGGAAAAATTTTAAATTTTCTAAAATTCTATTTAAAAAAAAACTTCTTTGGTTTCGCCTCTTTTTTTTTCGTAATTTTATTACTCAAGAATTGCAAAAGAACTTTAATATGAGCTTTTTGAGAGGAAATGAAAAATTTGCCATATTAAATTCATTAAATATTGTATAAATGTATGTATATATATCTAAAAATCCTGTACAAAAGCAGAAGGAAACTGAAAAACCAAAAAATGAGGAAAATTTTTTTTTACAAATATATTTTACTGTTCTTGAGTTTTTTTTTGTTTTTTAATTCATGCGGATTGAAATTGAAATTACCAACAATAGCTAGTGAAGAGGAAGATACATTAACTCTGGCATCAATCCTGACCACATTCATACAAAAGAATTTTTTTTGCAAAAAAATAAAAAAAAAAAAATTATGAATTTCCGAATAAAAAATACCAGCCCATAAAAAGATATAATAATTTATTTTTTGTTTTCTCTCCCTCTCTTTTGTTTTCTCTTTCTTTTTTTTTTTCTATTTTTATCCTACGTTTTTCATTTTTTTACTACAACCACTTTTACGCAAAGATAAACTGATTTTCTATTTTATATTTTTTTATTTGACCATAAATATATTATGTATGTATGTTAACATATATGTTATGTGTGTAGCATCAAATTTTATACATTATATGTACAGAGTGTGTAACTTTGGTAGTACTGTAATATCTCTTGGTTTGGTTTTACATTTAAAATAAAAATGCTAAAACTTTGAATCAGAGATATTTATTGCTCGACTTCTGTATGTAACAACCCTGTATTCTAAAAAACTACATTATATATATATATATATATATATATATTATATATACATACCTGTATATTTCGAGTACAAGTATAATTACCAAATACCGTTACCTGATGCTCATTACTTTGTCAAATGTCAATGTATCTTAGATTTCAATACTTACAAAATAGAAGTATAAGTAAAAAAAAAAAAGTAAAAATACTTCTAATTCCCAGAAAGTAATTAAATTTTTAATTTAATTACTTTTGTAATTATATTTTGATATTTAAGTATTTTCGAGTAATTACGTATTAATAAATACTTAATATCTAGTATTCAATTATTTTCTAAGTATTCAAGAATTTTGAAAATATTTTTATTCATATTGTATCAAATTAAAAAAGTCTACTACACTTTATTTGACACCTTGCATTATTGTGTGCGTTGTGAGGGTATGATCACCTCTTTTGATGCGCTCAAATATATCTTATTGTATTTATATTATTACATAATAACTTTTTAATATGTACGTATACTCAGAGATATCTTTTACTCTTTGTTGCGCTTACAGTAAATTTCGCCAACTTTGGTCAAAATAAAAAATAGTTGTATATAATGATCACGAAGTGCAAACACCCTGTATACATCACATTAATCCAATATCTTAAGTAAAATCGATTGTGAAAACTAAAATCGATTGTAATTAATAATCAAAGTTGATGTTGGGTTCTGTCAAAAAATATTTGAAGTCTCCTTTTGATTTCCCATCTTTCGAATTATGATTTAATTAGGCATCCTCCACTCTTCTTACTCCCTACAGTAGTTGATATCGATTGTGAACATTTAAATCGATTGTAATTAATAATCAAGTCGATATTGACGTTTGTCAAAATATTTCGAGTCTCCTTTTGATTTCCCCTCTTTCGAATTATGATTTAATTAGGCATCCTCCACTATTATTACTTCTTACAGTAAGTTAAGTTGGTTTATCATAGTTGAGTATAGTTAAGTTGGACACCCTGTATAAATACATTGGTTATTCTCTTATTTCATGTAATTTAGAATTTTGGAGGAAATTATGCGAGAACACATAAAGAACAAAATAAAGAACCAAATGATGCTGATATTTAAAAAAATAAATAGAGTTGTATATGACATCTATAGGGGTTTGAGGAAAAATAAAATATAAGTTTTTTAAAACAAAAAAAAAAAAAATACTAAAAATAATACAAAAGAAAAGTATTAAATAATAGAAGTAAAAAAAAAAACAACAAAAATAGTTTTTTTTTGATTCAGAAAAGATAAAGAAAAATAAAAAAAAGAGAAGTTCTGAAGGACATTCGGAAATATATTTATTATTTATTAGAGTATTATGTGTGTATTTACTTACATACATATTATATTGGTTAAATAAAAAAACTGAAAAAACTCAACAAATAATTTTCAATTATTGAATTTCATTTCAGAATTTTTGTTTTTTACTTAATTTAATTTTGTTTTTGTTTTTTTATGATGGTAATTATGTTAATTTTTTTTTTCAGTTCTTTGTTTTTGTCTCCTTCTTTCCGTATCTGAAGATACTTTTTTTTTTTAAAAAAGAACGAATTATTTGAATTATCTTCATGGTATTTAATTTAAATAAAAAAAAAGGAAAATTAAAAAAAAAAATAAAATAAAAAATAAAAATATTACTTAATAAAATTGTTATTGGTCGAATTAAAGTCGCGTCCATTGGTTTTTTTTTTTGGTTTATCTATAGAATAAAATCTATTCTAAATTTTTTATAATTTTATTTAAATAAGAAGATAATAAATTGAATAAAAAAAACCAAATTCTATTGTTAGCAAGTTTATGAGTTGCTTAAAGTTGGAAACTTTTTGATTTATTTTTTTTTTTTTTTTCAAAAATTTAAAATGAATACAATTGAAAAAACAAATTCAGTACATTATTATTAAAGTTGTTTATATTTTTTTTTGAATAATTCGATTAAAGTAGGAAAATAACGGTTTTTTCTTAAATCTATAAGATACATTTTTATTTGATTAACTGGAAGTTGTTAATTCATTTCGAATCCGGATTTTAAATTTTTTTCCTTTGAATGGAAAGTCAATTACATGTAAATTGTGTGGAGTAGGGATGGCACCTATGAAAGATTAATTATTTCGCCAAGGGCTTTTGAAAGAGTCTATATTCTAATCAATAAATATCGCTTTAAATTTATAGATTTATTTATTCTGTCGCATTGATTTAAACTTAACAACTATTGTTATTTTATAGCAAACTCAAGTATTATTTAAAATGGTACTTAAATACCCTGTTAAGTAGAATTACTTGGTAATCATTACTTCTTAATTACCATTTTTCAAAAAAATTTTGCAGTAGATATCTGAAAATTTAATTACTAGTAAAAGGAATTAAGTATTTACTTGATAATTCCTAGAAAGAAATTCAACTTTGATTTCAATTACTTTTGTAATTATTTTTTAAAATTTAAATTACTTTTGTAATAGTTTTGATATTTAAATTGTTTATGTAATATTTTTTGATGACTAATTACTTTAAAAATAATTAAATACTAAAAAATCTTAAATTATAATAAGAATTTTAAGTATTTGTGAAAAATATAGTAATTTAAAATAAAACTAAAAAAGTCAATCAATGAAAACAGAAGTATAAAATTCAAATAGCAAATTACTTTTATTCAAACCATTTCGAATATTAATACTTGAATAAGTCAATTAACCATTTTAAAGTAATTCAAGTCCTTAATTTTTTAAATAACTATTTATAGGTCATATATTTTTAAATCCCTTAATTAATCAATTTAAAATATACCGAAGATCAAAAGTTGGATTTTGCGAAATGTTCTATTTAATTTAATTTTAGAACTAAGGTAGCTATGCTCCTTAGTAGCATTTGCTATAATAAAATTTAATTTTAATTTTTTAAACATCAGTCTATATCTAAATAATAAGCACACAAAATTACTCATAAGTGCAACGCATTACTAACACATGGGTTCACATAAATCTACGGCATCTTCCGGACTCTAAACAACTTTTGGGATTGTCAAATTAATGTGGCAAATCAATATATCTTTAAAGCAAAAGTAGTTATAATTGCAACTCATTACGGACCCATTAGTTACGGACCATAATACTTCAGAACTTTGTGCAATTTGATCACAGGAAAACTATTTGCATTTGACTCAAACAACAAAGTGATTTTTGTGATCGCAAAGTGTCATCACAGACAGATAATTTCCGACAAGCGTCAATAAATGATTTGATAACAGTTGGTTGCGCTAGCTTCATAATTTGAAACATACCAAACATATGTCAGTTATTTTTAAACGTTTAAGATATTTTTTGAATAGTACAAGAGACCTTCAATAAGAGTTATAGTATTTAAAAAAATAAACTTTACTGCCCCTCTTCACGAAATAACGGTCAAAAGTCTGAAAACCATTTCTCAATGTTTTTAAATGAATTTAAAGATTAAAAATCAATTATTTAGAGATGAACTTGAGATTAAAACTTCGCAATAAATAGGTGGTCTTTTGCAAAGAAATTGTTAAAAGTAATTGACTTCGGTCAAAAGTACTTGACCGAATAACAATTGTGTTATGTTTCAGAATCATATTCAACGCATTAAATCTTACAATTCCCCAATTTGTAGAAAATTTTAAAGCTGCTACAGTAATCACATTTCACAAAATTTTTTCAATTCTAAACGTTCACAAGAGATTCAACAATCACAATGATAACCAAAAAAACAAAAACTACTTGCTACATCATCCTTTACTCCATCTTGACATTTTCTTTTTTTTTAATATTATAATAAAATATAATATTGTGTAGGTCAATAAATGTCAAATTCAAACTTTCAAATTATGTTTTTGACTTTGTAAAAGATCATAAAAAAAAAAAACAAAAAGAAAAAAACAAATATTAAAAAAAAATCATTATATTTATCTTAGAAAATAGGCTTTTTATAACGGTATATTCTATTGTAGAAAAGGACACATAAAATGAAATGAAATGAAATCTATACCCATATTTAATATTATAATGGTTAAAATATAGAAGACGCACATAGAAAATATGAAAAAAGGATAATGAGGATACTATATATATATATATATATAATGGATGTTATAAGGTTAAATAATTTTTAATAAAAAACGAGGAAGATTATAGTTGCCCTTGTCAACTTTTAGATAACCGTGCGTGTATTAAATAAATAAGAATTTCATATATTGCAATTGAACTGTTTGACAGAAAATTCAAAATATTTGTTTTTTTATATTTAATTACAAAAAAAATTAATAAAAAAAAAAATTAATTAAAAAAAAAGATGAATTTAAAAAAAAAATATGCTCTGAACGAGATTCGAACCCACACTTTTCAATTAAAACGTCGACGTCCTAACCACTAAGCCATCGACTTTATATTCATCTAAATTTTTTTTTAAATTATTATAGTTGCGATGGTATCAATTGTTTGTTTTGAATAACTGTTTTGAATTTTTTTAAAAATGTATTAAAAAAAAATAAATAATTTATAAATGAGAGTTTTAAGATAAAATAAAAATAAAAAAAAAAATTTTTGCCCCAGCCAGGTATCGAACCGAAACGTTTTGACTACTAGTCCCATGTCCTAACCACTACACCATAGAACAATGAATAATTTGCCTACAAAACGAGTTTTTATTTATCTTAATTTTTTTTTTTTTAAATAATTGTAGTTGCTATGGTATCAATTGTTTGTTTTAACAGTTTTGAATTTTTTTGTAGAAAAATTTAAAAAAATTAATAATTTTTAATATAAATGAGAGTTTTCTGTCAAATTTTCTATAAAATAAAATTTTTCATGCATAAAATAAATACATATATTTTGTTAAAAAGAAAATAGATAACAAAAAATTAATTTAAAAAAAAAAAATTTTTTTCTTAGCATGAATTCGAACAGAGACATTTTTGCTACAAGTAACATGTCCTAACCACTACACCATGAATCGATTAACAATTAAACTACAATTTGTTTGTTTTTATATTTGGTTTCTATTTCGTTATTAATTTTGAAAATATTCATATAATTTCGAAAAATTTGTATGGCAGCTACCCGAAGCCTTTCTCCGATTTTAACCAAAAACAATAGGGAACTTACAAATTGTCTAAAAATTACTTTGTGAAAGTTTCAGAACTCTAGCTCTTATAGTTTTTGAGTTATCGTGCTGACGGACGGACGGACGGACGGACACACATAGCTAGATCGATTCACTTTTCGATGCTGATTCGATACGTACCCTTGACACTATATCTAGCTCTTATATTTCGATGCGTTACAAACGGAGGAGTAATTTTAATATACCCGATGTTCAAATATGTATGCACGGGTATAAAAATCATAATTAAAGAACAAAAAAAAAAGTTTTCCAATTTTTATATTTTTTTTTTTTTTTTTTTTTTTTGTATTTATTTTAATCGATTTTAATGTTGAAAAATATCAATGGAGTGTTATAAAATTTCGTTTCATTGTTGTTGTTGTTGTTGTTGTTATTAGTACCATGCTTTTATACAATGTGCTTTTTATTGAGAGAAAGAGAAAGTGTCAAAGTTGAAATAAATTAAAACTTTTGAAAGTTTAAAAATAAAAAGAAAATCCTATTTTCATTGTTTATTTATTTATTTGTTATTTTTATTGACTGGTTTTTGAATTATTCGGAAAATTAGTAAATAAAAATGTCAAAAGTTTTAGGAGTGGGGGGGAGAATGGATTAAAAAACGGATTGGTGTGGGAGTATTTTAGTTATGTAAAAATGTATAAAGTTGTATAAATATTAAGTGTAAAATATTGAGTTATTTTTGGAAAAATATAGAAAGCACTCGTTATAGTTTGAGAATTTTGATTTTTTTTTGAGAATTTGGGGGCCCTCATTTGGTTCAATGGGTGCTTAACATTGATTTTCAGGAAACTTAGTTTATAATCAATTCTAATAAATTTAACAATAACGAGTTAGTATTGAAACAAAATTTATATATTAAAATTATAGTGTAAAATGATTATTAGATAAAATTGAAGAAGTTTTTTATTTAGTTTTAATAAAAAAATGTTGATTTCCTTAAAATTTTTGGGTTGTTTTCTGTCATCCTTAGATTTAAAACAAAATAATTGATCCAATTGGAATATAATAGTTTTTTTGGATCTCTTAGGGAGCGTATCAAAATCTCGCGAATTAAAATCTCGAGCTTTTATAAATTTCGCGTTTCATAATTTCGCGTGTCAAAATCTCGTGTTTTAAAGTCTCGCGTTTTAAAATATCGCGCTTTTTAAAATATTGTTGGGTTGAAATACTATATATATGTAGGAAATGGGTACATGTAAAAATCCCGAAAAAAATCCGGATTTTAATTCTGTAACAAAAATACCTAGCTTTAATTCTGAAAAAAAACCTGAATTTTTTAACTTATTATCTATAAAACAAAGTTTGGAAGGATTTCAGAGGTGGATACAAATCAGAGGTGGATACAAATCAGAGGTGGATACAAATAACTTGTTTAGCGGGGGGTTTGATTATTCTAAATACTTTTTAGATACTTTTTAGTTAACTTATTATTTATAGAAAAAAGTAAGGAGGGATTTCAGAGTTGGATTCAAAATCCGAAATGCTTTTTTTTTCAGAGTATTTATATTTTTTTATTTAGTAAAAATATGTATGTATATTTAAGTGGAAGTTTTTTTTGGAACTTCATACCCAACTTGAATAAGGTTTTGTGATTCGAGATTTTGATATTTTTGGGATTTTTTTTTTTAAATTTTAAATCATTCGGGATTTTTTTTTTCGCGATATTTTTATTCACGATTTTTTTTTCAGTAAAGTGTCATGCACCCATTTCCTAAATATAAAGTATTTCAACTACAAAATTATAAAAAGCGCGAGATTTTGACACACGAGATTTTGAAACTAAAGATTTTAAAACGCGTGATTTTAACACGCTAGATTTTGAAACGCGAAATTTTATACTCATCCCGATTTCTTATCTTCTACAATCATAATTTCTGGGATCTCTTATTTTACCGACAGGAAATTCTATCCTATTTTGATAAATTGGCCTAGTTTTTAAAATTAGTCTTTTAGAGGCTTAAAAATACTAGATTTATTTCTAAAAACAACAATTTCTTTTAAAATTTAAGTATTTTAAAACTTTTATACATCATTTTAATTAGTAAAGAATGTTTTTAATACTTAACGTTAATATATAATACTTTCTAACTTAATTATTGTGATATTAAAAGTTATATTCATAATGAGGACATATTTGTGAATGAATATAATCATTATTTGGTAAATTAAAATTTTAATACTTTAAAAATACCTTCAATATAAAAACTCAAGGCTCTACCTCTCTGAATCCTTAAAAGTCTTTTAAAATGTTTTGATTTCTAGTGAACTTCTGGAAAGGACTTGTAATCACAAGTACTAGTTGCCACTGACCATAATAAAATTATGATACTTTGCAAAGCAATTTCAAATAACTTCTGATCTGTGCTAAAGCCATATTGAAATTAATTCCAAAATGGTTGTATAATTTCTTTTAAGTTCTAATGATTAGTAATTAGGTTATAAGCAATTATTCAAAATCTCAATTTTCAATGAATTCAATTTCAATGCATGATTCAATGATTTATAATGCATTTATGAATTTCAATGTTTCATAATAGATTTTTCAACTTAATTAATAGTTCATTATAAAATTGTCACAGATTACCTTTTAAATGCAATACCAAATTAATTTCAAAAAATTTTTAATTTTATTATTTTCATATTTTTCCAATCAGATTTCCGAAATAATAAAAAAATAATATTTTTTTTTATAGTACAAATTCTTAAAATTATAAGGTTGATTTGTACACGTGTTAACCAATCCCTATATCATATTAAAATTAAAACCCGTATTATATGACCAAAAATAAAATGAAAAATTTTCCAATTTTCATTGTCAATACATATAAATATGAAAATTTTATTCCCGTACAAATTTTTAAAAATTGGTATAAAAGAAAACCAAGGCACTTTAAAAAAGCATATATCCAAAATTAAATAATAATAATCCATGATAAGTTTTGGGTAAAACTTATGTTGAAAAATAAATTTATAATAACATGTTCTTAGAAGTTTCATTAAAAATCTTTCGATTTTAGGGAGACCCCTTTAAGAAAATTTATTAATACACTTTAAAATATAATGATGAGGCTTTTATTTTATAGAATTTATATAAGTTATGTAACTTGTATAGCTCGAAAATAATTTTAAACAGGTATGATGCTCAAAAATGGTTGTTGATCCTTAGGGTGCTTTTATGATGGAGCTGCGATAAGTGACAAAAGCATCAATAAAATCACAGCGTATGAGAACTATATACATGATTTTAATAGAGGTGTTTATATTGGGGTATCCCTTTGATCATCTATAAACAATATATAATTTTCTTCAATATGCTTTGACGCTCTTTAACACTTATAAACGCTCCCTTACAGGTTCTTACGAACGGCAGGTCATACTCCATGATATCTATAATAACTTCAGTTCATATTTCCAAGGATATGTTTTGTTTTAAAATTGCAAGGTTCCAATACGAATAATTTGATGATATGAACGAGGGTAAAAATTTTGAAAAAATAGAGTTTTGTATAACGGTAATTTAAAATATCATCGGGCAATCCTTTATATTTTATTTTATATATATTTTTAAACTTATAGATACAGAAGTGGTTTGGTGTTTCCACAATTAAGAATACACTTTATTAAACTGATCTTATAAAATTTTGAATTTCGGGCTTTTTCGAACTTCCGACTGTACCGGGTGGGGCACAGAAAATACTGTGGTTCAGGGTGGTTTTGTGAAAAGATTTGTTTTGGGATATATCCAATATATCCAAGTTAAGATTTAATATCCTAATTTCAATTGGTGTTTAAGTTTTGTGAACACCCTGAAGATCAGACAGGCAGACGAACGGAGTGAAACTATACAGTCACATTATTTACACAACTTTTTGAAAATATGCTAAAAATTCTGAAGTCAAAAATAATGAAAATCATATTAATACTTTATTTTATTTTATTTTATTATAAGCGTACTCATATGTACGTATATTTTCATCATTCTACTTGCTTTTTTTCATATACGCATCCTTTATTATATTTTATTATTATTTTTATTTTTTTTATTGTTTTTTTTTTAGGTATCCTGATTTTTTGCAAAACATAAATTTTTTGGATTTATGAATGTTGTTTTTGCTAACACAATAAAAAATTTAAAGAAAATTCTTTAAAAAAAATGAGCGGAAAGTTGACTGTTATTTTTTTGTTGCCTGGTTTTTGTTTACTTTTTTGTGGAAATTTATTTATGAAGTCATATGATTGCAAATTTTATTTGTTTTACTTACATGTGTAGAAAAAGAAGATATAAAAATTTTTTACTCAAATATCATTAATTTATTTTCATTGTTTTAAATAACAATGAAAATTGCCTTCAATTTTCTTTTTGGAAAAATTTGTTTTCTTTTCTTGTTAATAATTTAAAGTAAACTTAAAAAAAATGTGCCTGAAAAGTTTACTTAAAGTATTTATAGATAATAATGAAAAATGCATAAAAAAAATTTGAATTAAATTTAGTTTTTGTATCGCAGGATCAAAAAATATAAAGAAAATAAATATGCCCCTATAAGTATGTAAATTTTTTTTTATTAGATAAATTTGATTATAAGTTTTAATTTTTTTCTATGCTTAACATCCTTAGCATATAAGAAGGTGAAGAGAGAGTATCGATTGGAGGTTTGAGTACCAAATGTGTATCCTTTTGAATATATATACCCCACCAGCTCTTAAATCCTTGTTAATTCACAATCTCATGCGTGATTTTCTTTTTTTGGAATTATGACACCATCCCTAGGATGGACTGTGGTTAATTAATAAGTAAGTAAGTAATTATTAATGATTAAAACTTATCAAAATTATAATTGGTTGTAAAAAGAGATAATTTAAAATTTTTTGAGATATTCAATAACTATTATTGTATATTAAAGAACCTAAATATTAGGGCTAAGAACCACAGCGTTAGATTTAACACAATACAAATTATACAAAAGCTTAGGTCTATTTTCATTTACTCAATACTGATAATAAACAGATGATAAAAAAAATAGATTATAATTACTCTTTTTTTTCAAATTAATATTATTAAGAATAAAAATTTAATTATATGATTTTCAATACAAATGATTTCAAATTGTATTGGCCTTTATGATTGAAAATTTTTTAAAATTCCTTAAATACTTGGAAAATAACCGGATTTTTGATATTTAAGTATTTTTTGGTACTTAATTACTCAAAAATACTTAAGTATCAAATAATAATTACAAAAGTAATTAAACTCGAAATTTAATTACTTTCTGAGAATTATATGTAGTTTTGCCTGATTCTTTTACTTGTACTTAAGTTTTAGAAGTATCGAAATCTAAGTAATCCTGATACTTGATAAAATAATGAGTATCAGGTAATGGTATTTACAACTGTACTAAAGTACGATTCTACTCAGGGCTGTATAGTTGGTAAGAGCTTAAAATTGCTCAATTTATATTTTAATCTCTGAAAGAGTGTACTTCTGTGGTAAAGATTGCCGAAGATTCCTATTATATTTTGAATTTTTATTATAATTTTTAGTATTAGAATTAAAATGCCAGTTTTTTTCAAAAATTATCCATGGAAGTTATATCCTTCATTTTTAAAAAAGTTCGCATTTTTTTAATCCTTTTGTTAGTAAATTTTAAACGATTAAATTTGAATTGAATTTTAAAAAATGCAACTCCCATATTTTTATAATTTAAAAATTTAAAAACTCTAAGTATTGAAGTTTTTTTTTTTAAACGATTGACACTTGTAGCTTTCCTATGTTTCAAAAATAAGGAATAAGTCTTTTAAATACTATTCAAACATAAGATATATATTCAATAATACTATGAAATAAATTGGTGCATGGCTTAGAAATTACGAAATGCAAGGTGATTTTTTTAAAAACCGATTTTTGAGTCTGATTTTATGACAGTTGTCCTAACTCTATTTTGAAAAAAGACATTTCTTCTAATGCCATTTCATAAAAAAGATACTTAACAAAAAGGATACTTCACAAAAAGACTTTTAACCACAGGCAGCCTTAGCAAAAAGCTTTTTAATAAAAGGGACACTTCGCAAAATGACTTTTGACAAAAGGGTCACTTCGTAAAAAGACTTTTAACAAAAGGACAATGCCAATTTAAATATTCTGGACAAAACGGCAATCCTGATTTTTAATCCAACTCTAAAATTCTTCTTAGCATAAAATTTTTTTTACTTAGTATCTTTTTTTGTCTAATGGTATTATGCAAAATGTCTTTTCACAAAACCGATTCAAACCAAATGGGGTGCTCCCGTTGTAAATACTATCAAAGAGAATAATTAAATTCAGAAGAAGCTTTAAACTTCAATTTGTGGCTTTAAAAGAAATGAGGTACAAAAAAAAACTTTTTTTTAGAAATATTTAAAATAAAAATTTTAAATTCTATTCAAATTTAATCCAAATATTTTGTTTTATTTAATTTTAAGAGTTTTTAAATTTTAAATTTAGGAACCTTGAAAATTTTTCCTAATTTTTTATTTTAAATTCTAAAAGAAAATTCTTAAAAAACTTTTTTTAAACAAAATTAGAAGAAAAAAAAACAAAATTCTAAAATATATACAAAATCATTTTTCCTCATTAACGTTATGCATACCTGGAAAATTATTAACGTTAAAGATCACAGTTTTCTTGTTTTTCTTTTTTGTTTTTAAATCCATAGAATTTTCCTCGGAATAAAAAAAAATCATACGTTTTTCAACTAATTTTGCAAAATTATATTTTTACCTTATAAAATTTTTTCAATCAATTTTCACTTATTTTTTTATTTTATATCTGAAATTAGATTCAAGGTAACGGAAATGGAATAAGTTTATAGGCTTATTTTTATATAAAAATGTATATATTTATATATGTATACAAGTATGTACACGCATATGTATATTATTCTTAAAATTCGTTTTTTTTTGGTGCGGGGTCATAACTCTCAGGGTCATAATTCCCTTAAAGAGTTACGACTCATTTAGTGGGGGGACTTAAGGCTCATAGTAATGTCCCATAACTCCTTAGGGGACTTCGGGTCTTGGAGTTTTGACTCAGAAAGTTGGGTCATAACTCACTAATACAGTTCTTAGCACAAGATTATTAGATATATAAAAATAAATAATAATTACAGTGACTGGTACGAATATATACAGACTTTCTTAAACTAAAATATCAAAAATAATTAGCACACATTTTGGAGTTGTATTCGAAATTAGGGTATTCGCCTTTTCCAAAATCAAACAACATTAAAAATTTTACATATAAACACCAATTTGAAAGGTTATTGAAAAAAAGGGTAATCCTGATTTTGTAAGCCAAGGCTCGCCTACATGGATTCAAAAACATTTTGGAAAAAGGGTAAACCTTGAATTCTGAATACCAACTTAAATATACTTCAAAATATAGAATTCCGGACAGACCAATGTATATTATCATACTTAAATCATAAACACCGGCAAAGACTATCCAGAAATTATTTTCAAAATAAATTTCGGCTTCAATATATCAGTATATATATTGATATAAGAAAATGAGTACAGGGGATTATAACTTAATGGGTCATAACTCCAAAAGGACTAATTGTCAAGGAAGTTATGTGTCACGTAAATATTTTAAAGTGAGTCAAAGATCCCTTACGGACTTATGTCCCACTAAATGACTCAAAACTCCCTAAAGGACTTATAACCCTGGGCATTATAACCCGGCACCTTTTTTATTTTATCTTATTATAGATTTTTGATCCTTAATGTCCTTGATTTCTTATTTGGTTTTCTTTTTGTATATCTTTACCATTCGATTTGGAAAATTTGTGTTTTGTTGAAATTTTCAATTCATGTGGAATACCAATGAGTTCGGAAATTATTCAATCATTAATGAATTTTTTTTTTTTTTATAAAATTTTTAAGATAATATATAAGTATAATTTATTGGAATTTAGAAAAAATATGGTATGATTTAGAGATAATATTAGTTGATTAGTCTAATAATTGATGCATAAAATCGTTATTAAGAAAGTAGAGACTGATGGAAGACTGTATATTATTTAAATAGCTAATAGCAAATAGGTGGTAAGAGTGAATTTAATGATGATATTTTCAATTAAAATTTTTTAATAGAAATCAAAATTCAATATTAATATTTTGTCAAAATTAAATTCGCTTAGATTTTTAATTAAGAAAATTATAAATTTTAAATTAAAAGATTAAATTATTATATAAAAAATTCTTTGAATTAATATTTCATAATTTATATACATGTAGCTTGTGCAGACATCACACTACCTCCGTAGTTCTATGAACTAGAGGATTTTTGAATTTTAGTAATTGGGACACTGTATATGATCTGTAGGGATACTGTGACATTCGGAAGACTTTAGGCAATTTGAAAATCACCACAACTAAACAGAGTCACGAAAACAAGAATATAAGAAGCATGCGCCTAAATCAATCATTCTCTTCATCAGTGGAACGTGGCTACTAAAACATTGAACAACAAACAAACTTCAAGTATTTGAAATTAAATGGCTCCGAACTATACACAATATAAGATGGCCTAAAAGGATAACGAATGAGAAACTTTTACCCATCTCAAGATTAAAAACTGTCAAATAAGAAGAAAACAATGGAGATGGATAAAACATACACTTTGGAAATCAACTAGAAAAATGATGCATCAGGCGTTCGAATAGAATCCGCTGGAAAAAAGAAGCGTGGGTATCCCAAATATAACTCGTCAACTCGTAAAAGAGCACGCAGAATACGAATACGATAGAAGCTTTGTTGAAGTCCTCTAAGTTGTGATTTTTAAATTCTAGCTTATTTTATAAGAGTAAATCTGAAAGAGTATGAAAGTTTAAGAGTATCACTACTTGTAACAGCAGTAGAACACTTTTAGACTTTTATGAGATATATTATGTAACTTGTGATAATATCCCTGTCCTGAATGACTTAGTGCCACCTTCTAATTTTACTTGGTTTTGTTTGATAAAAAAATGAATACATTTCTCAATTACTTAATTAATAAAAAGTACTCATATTTGGATTAAATAACTTTTATTAATTAAATTATAAAGTTATAATGTACGAGTAAATTTATATAATTATTCATTCATCAATGGCTTATCTTCTAAAAACACTCACTGAAAGAGTTAAGGATTAAAAAGAGCATTTTCAATTTTTAAAAAAACCCAGATGTTTAAAAAATCTTATCTATAATTGATTATAAAATATTTCCCCCTTCTTTTATAAATGATTTTTGTTGTTACATCTTTTTAATATTCAGAAAATATTTTCCAACTTTTCATCACAGTTCTAATCTTTTCCTACACCAATTTTCTTGTGAATTCTCACAAGTTCCATTAAAGCGATAAAAAATTCAAATAAATTTTATATTTCATATTTTTATTCGTCCTTTTTTATACAAAAACAACAACAACAAAAAACCTCTTGAGGCAAAATTCTAAATCTAGAATATAGTAACCTCAAACCATAATAAACATATTTTTTTTAAATATAATATAATCTGTAATATTATCATATACACGTTTAAGGTGTATCTCCTGTCAAGTTATTTTTATCCTTTGTTTTTTATTTGTTGAAAAATTTTAACAAAAAGTCAGTTTACATACAAATTTATATTGGTCTCAACCCCCAACAGCCTCACAACAAAATGCTTAGACAAAAAACAAATTACAGTTAAAATATAAAAAAAGAAATACTTTGAAAACTTTAAGGAGTAGGACAAGTTAGTCAAATAATTACGGTATCGTAGTAAGGACATTTTTAATAAAGCAAAATTACTGTAGTTAGGTATCATTTAGCAGCTCTTTCCCTTATAATTATGCTAATCTGTCGCAGCTGACTCTATTTTCTTAAAATTATAACAATTTTAATTTAATACAAAACTTGAAAAAAATTGCATATTTGTAGGTGTATTTCATATATTTAATACATACGTTGTGAACTCTAGCTATATTTTATGCCAATTTGGCAGTATTGACTTTGTTTCCCATGGATTGTTAGAAATGATAGAAAACCCATTTGTAGGAGATGGACAATGATCCTCTAAGTTTTATTGAACTTTAATTCTTTAAAATTACCTCCCTTTATTTTAAGATTCTTTTACGATTAAGTTTCTGAAAAGAAGTTGGGGTAATAGGGATTGGGAATTTTGGATCATATAGAAAAATCAATTGAAGCATCCGAAGTACTTTTCAGAAAACAAAATAACGATTTAATACAAAACAAAAAATTGAATATTTTTAGGCATTTTCAATATTTTTGACGGTTTTTTGGCTTTTTCCTTACAATTGTGCCAATTTGGCGGGAACTTTTTTTCCTAAAAATTGTTGGGCACCAGGGATTTTCTGATTTGTTTTGGACTTAAGCTCAACCAAATTACCGCCCTTTATTTTGATGATAAAGATTTTGAAAAGAAATGGTGTTTGCGGGTTTCGAATCTCATAAAAAAACGGATATACCTTTTTTTTACCTCTAAATTTTTTTTTATCTCGAATTAATCATATTCAAAGTACTTCCGACGAAACACAATATTAATTGAATACAAAACAAAAAATTGCATATTTTTAGGCGATTTCCATATTCTATAAAGAATATGAAAGTCTCTATTTTGTAATTAGAAAACTCTGTTTATTTTATATTTACTGAACAGAATTTAAGAAAATTTTAAATTTCAAATGGTGAACCAGTTTTGGACTTTTTCATATTAACAAAAATCCCTAACAAAAAAAAAATAAATAAGAAAATAGAAAAATTATGGGATTCGGTTAAAAAGAAAAAAGTTCAAGAATTTTTCATATTCTTTTTTAATCGTTTCACATATTTTTCATGTCTCGGAAAAATTTAACAAAGAAATAAATAAGATAACTTTCACTCAGTTGTTCAATGAAACATTTTTTCACGTTGCAAATATCTCTGGAATTTCTTATTAATGCTTTTCATATTTCTTATTTTAATTTAATATTACACGGTTGTTGTTGCTCATCCCTAAAATATGCAATTTTTTACACATACTACAAAAAAAAATGTCCTGACATAAGATATTGCCGGTTATTCACTTAGTAAGGGTAATATTGAAGTTGTGAACAGTGAAAATCATCAGAAAAAAAACTAAACATAAAATCCAAAATATTATTCAATGATTTAAATTTTTTATAAGCCTATTTTGGGTCTGGTATTTTGGATCTGCTCGTCTCTTTTAAGAATATTAAATATCATTTTGTAATCGGAATACGTACGAATCCAGTATTCCAGTTGTGTTGCATCAAAGATTTACGGTATGATTAGTATTTACCTTTTTTGTGGGACTTATGACGTGGACTGGGGAGAGTGGAGGAGAGGTGGTTTGTGAATAGCGAATTATTTATTTCCAGATTCGTGTTCATTTCTCTGCTTAAAAATCATATGGATTCGCAATTCAATCAAAAAAATAAAAACATATTTTCATTTTATTTTATTTGGTAGTCATAGTTGGTGAGGGGAATAACAAATTTTGTATTTGTTAGGGGGTTAGGAGGTGAGGTTATTTAAAGTCATGAAAAGATGAAAAATAAGATAAATATAATATAATTTAAGTGAAATGTTGATGAATAAATCTGTTGTAAAGGTAATTTAGTAAAAACAAAAATCTTATTAGAAAATTTTCTAAATTTTGTGTAATATTTTGTCATACAAGCCCGAAAGCAAAAAAATTCGAACAGACTCTACTCTCATTTTGAAGCAAATTAATTTGTTTACCATTATGTAACATCTCTTTTTCCTATGTCGTGAAAACGATGTGGAACAGTGCTAATTATTATAGAATAGAGTGCTGGGGTCAATCAATTTCAAATTTCTTCCTAACTAATACACATTTCTGCTTAAGTTCTAGCTGGATTTATCGTTTGCTTTTTTATTTTATTTTATAAAATTTCATTTGAGTACAAATCTGCAATGCTAAAATAACGTTGCATTGTTAGAATTCCCCTTTACTGCATCCAGGAAGATGTGGCATTTGATTTCGGGAATGAAAAATAAGGAGTGGACAAAAAGAAGTTTTTGTGTTTGGGCTCGTATGATTGTGATGAAAAGAAAATTTAAGCCCAGTAGGATTAAAGATATTTGTAAATATTAAATAAAGGATAATAAAGGAACTCCAGAATTGGAAATTACTTTTGGTAATATATTTATACTTTTGTGATTATTTGCGACTCTAAAGTATGTGGATTTTTTACATAATTTTTTCTTTATTTCACTTTAATGTCATCATAGGTATCAGAGTTGTTAGGTGCATATATATATATGTACATAAATATAAGTTAATTATGATATTTCGAGTTAATACATTGTCGAATAACTACTTTTTTCGGGAACTTTATGAATTACATGACTAAATAGAACGGCGGTACAATGTAGGGATTTCATTATTTAACTTCTTTAGGGCTTTTTCTGTCCGAATATAGTTTTCTAATTTTGATTTCTCTTTTAAAATGCAGATAAAAGTAGGGATTTCAAAAATTGTATGTGCCATTTTGTGTAGTCAACAATGCTAAGTTTTACCTCACAGCAAACGTCAAACCATCCAGAGTCTGCCACGATTATTAAAATACATGATCTATCTTCAAGGCTAAGAAGCAATCATTAATTAGGTGATGACTCTCTATTTTCGTACCGCTTAAAATCTGGAAATTCTGAAGCAAATATCGCATACCCTTAAAACCAAAGAAGTCCTGGGAGCGACCATGAAGGGATAAGTGGCTCTTAACTTCATTAAAACCCGAATAATTTTTTTTCAATAAATGAGCACTTTCACCACTTTTTATTTAATTTTGACTATTTTTAAAAATTTAAATGATTAATTATACTGCAAGGATATGGAAGGATAATGCATGATATTTTAAGAAAATTTTTAACTTTTCACATACAGTTTTTGGTTCACTGAATGATTATGCAAGAAAATTTTAATTAATTGAAATGAATGACTCCTTGAATCCTGTACGAATTTAAGTTTTTTCTTTCAGGGTGTCATTAAATTCGAAAAGAAATCTAAAAAATCCATTTAATCTATTTAAAATGGATAGGTTGAGTACGTAACTCCAAAATTATAAAACTACAAACACAAAAAAAGTCCCATATTGCGAAATCTTATTCGGGTTGGGTACAATATGCCGAAAAATAATTCCAAAAAAAAAAGAGAGCTTCCACTTATATTAAAATCCGAAATTTAAAATGTAATGGCAAACCTATTATTCTTTTTATAATTCGTATATTTTTCCACTCCCTAAGGGATTTATAAGTCCCATGAAATACATGTCATAACTCCCTTAGGAAGTTAAACATTATTATGGAAAAAGGGAATACCCTGATTTTGACCCCAACTCTAAATCCTCTATTAATTCAGAATCCCACATATATAAATATTCTGGGAAAAGCGACAATCCAGTCTAAAATCACTCTTAATTCCAAATCTCACATATATATAAATGTGACATAAGTCCCTTGAAAAAAATCCCTTAGGGAGTTATGACATGTCACATTAAATTTTAACATTTATAAAGGAAATCAATTTTGAAAATAAAATTAAATATTTCTAATTTGGGGTTTTGGAATATTGTGTTTGAGATTTTGTAAACTTTGAATTTTTAAGTCACAAGATTATGTGGGTTTTTCATAATTTTGGAATTTTGTGATTTGGTATTTTGATACGTGGATCTAAAAAGGATGATGACTCCATGTTTAAAAATGTTTTAATATTGAAAAGAAAACTTAAAATTAAAATTACATTCATGCAGTACTCGTTAAGATTTAAAAAATTAATTGAAAAATTTTTCACTTAGTTAGAATACAAAATTTAAATAGAATGACTTTAACTTAATTAAAAAAAAAAACAAGTTGCATTAAACTTTTAATAGATGTCATTTTTTCTTAAAAATTAATATTTTTTTTTTAAATTTGTTTGTATGCATTTGTTTTTTCCATTTGATCCTTTTGTTTATATACGAATTAGCATCATTTTTCTTTTGGTGCAAAGTTTTTCATTTAAACTTAAACTTCAGAATTTCATTTATTAATTTCAAAAATAAATTCAGGCTGGTTGAAAAAAGTCCTAAAGAAAAATGGTACAAAAACAAAAAAGAAGAAAAGTCCTCAAAAGAATTTTTCCTTTCTTCCAAATCAAATGATTTGTTTCTGATTTATTATTTATGAAAGGAAGTTAGAAAGGGTTTCAAAGTTGGATACAAAATCGGGGCTCTAATAATTTGTAACCTCCATTACATTAAATGCTATAATAAGCATTTATAAAAATTGAATAAAATAGAAAATCAAAAGATCTGCTACTTCCAAAACACTTTTTTCATTTTTGGTTTTAGGGACTTTTTT
The DNA here is from genome assembly GCA_963082915.1 of Dolichopus griseipennis. Lineage (NCBI taxonomy): Eukaryota > Metazoa > Arthropoda > Insecta > Diptera > Dolichopodidae > Dolichopus > Dolichopus griseipennis. The sequence continues at coordinate 104,048,900 of OY720442.1, forward strand.
CTTTAGGATTTTTTTCATACAGTCCTCTATCTCAGTTATTTCCATAATTTATATTTTAAAATCACAGACTTTTTTCTAAGGAAATAAAAATTTTATTTCTTTTTAACTTTAAACTGTTTTTTTCGTATTTATTAGAGAGTTGTTATATTTTCAAAAGTAATTAAATTTTTCAATAGAAAATAAAAACATGAGACAAACTATGACTAACATACGAGAGAGCGAAAGAGATAGAAAACTGACTAATAGAAACGAGAAAGTAATTAGCAGTTAAATAAAAATCAACTACAAAATAAAAAGAATATAAAAAAAAATACACTAAACAAAGTATCTCTTTTTTTAAATCTAATGACTTTAAGCTAAAATCGGTGATGAATGTTTTTGTCCTGATTATTATTCGTATATTTTTCCAGGAAACAAAATAAAACTTTATGTAATTTAATTTAATATGTTGTCATAAAAATATTATTAGTCCAGACATTCTTGTCATTTTTATTCATTTGAAATGAAAGTGTTTTTTAAATTTTTTGGGAAACTTTTTAGTGTTTTGTTTTAACCTCGGCATGTGTTATACGAAAAGAAGTTGGGGAAATAGGAATTGGGAGTTCCGGTTTAAATTTGGGGAATAATGTATAAATCTTTTTTTCTATCGCTAATCAAATGTCTCAAGCATTTTCTATTAAACACAAACTCAGTTTAGTATAAAACAAAAAAGATTGCATATTTTTAGGCGTTTTTAATATCGTATTACGAATATTGAAACCCCAATAAATTTTAAACTCCTTTTTTTGACAGAAGAAAACAGAGTGAAAAACGTGTTATACGATTCCATTGTTATTTCACCGAACCCTTTGTTACACGTGCGAGGGTTTGGATTAAAATTTTTTCCGTTAAAATAAATTTAAGTGAAACTTTTCAGTAAAAAATCTATTTGAAAAGTGTTGTAACTTGGGATCAGGATAGCTGCAAGCCCTTATTGAACTTAAACTTTTTACATTCAAAGTAATTTTAGTTTTTCATGTTTACCTAAAAATATTAATTACATCTGCTACAAATCCATGAGTTAAGTGGTTTACTTAAGATAACGCAGAGGGATTGATCTACGGTATTGTGACTATTAAAGTGAAGCTTCGTCCTCATTATTATTTGATATAACAAATACACAAACATGAATAAGATTACCCAAATTAAAATTAAATAATTAGCAAGATATGGCACTATCAACACACAATTTTATTTAAGGTTTTAATTCCCATTTAAAATCAAGCTTCAATTATGAATTTTATAGCTTCAGTATTTTTCAAAATTTCCCGAAATCGTGGTTTTACCGTTATTCTATGTTCTTTAATATATCCTCTAAAAAATTTGATAACTTCAATATTTTTTTAACTTTCCCGAAGTCGAGGATAAAGATATATTCAAAGGATATATTCAAAGGACATCTCTTAGGATATTTCTTACACTTGAACAATATACGTCTTAATTTTTTTAATATGTGCTAAATTCCAACCCTTGTTTAACATTCTAACTGTTATCCAAGATTTCACTTCTAAAATAGATATTGATAACGTCACTTTTTAATTGATATGGGATTTAACAATATCAGTTAAATTCAATCTGACAAATTAGATAAAGATACCTTTTCTTTGAATTAAAGCAACCATATTGCAAGGACGATATATTGATTTAGTAAGGTTGTTGAACTGATAATGGCTTACACACACACCTAAAAACACACAATTTACCTGGAGGCTTGATAAAATAAAGGCTGAATTGATTCTTAAAGATTGTGAATTTTCACATCTTGAATTTTCCATGAATCGGAAAAACAAAATTTATATTGTGTAACCATGTTCATAAAATTACATAAATTTAAAAATAACTGTTAATACTTTTTTTCTCCTTTTAAAAAACTTTTCACTTTTCCTCAACAAAACAAAAAACAAAAAAGAAAATTCAAAAATTTTCAAAACGTTTTTAACAATATTTTCCAATCAGGGATTAAAAACTTTTGATTTCCCAAAAGAAAATTCAAGATTGTATTATCCATCAAAAAAAAAAAAATGAAATAAAAGGGAATGATATTATACAAACATTTGAAATATAACAACGATTATAAGTATATATACAAACAAAATTTTTTTTAAGGATTCACTTTTCTATTACAACATACATACAAATGAATTCCACCATTCTTATATCATTAATCAATCAAGGATTTTCTCTATACAAACTGAGGAAAATTCTATTGAATTTTTAATTTGTGTTTTTTTTTTATATTTTTTGATGTGTGTGCAACATAAACTTAAATAACGTGACTATGTCATATATATGTATATATATAATACCCAGTACCCAAATGTGGAAAGAAACTTAAACAAAAGAAAACAAAAAAAAAGAACCACAACAACTAAATCTATTTACAATTATGTTAATATGGTGAATACAGATTTCAGGAATTTTTTTTTTCTTCTACTCATCTTAACTGAATTTTTATTGAGATTCTTTCGAAAATAATCCTAATTTGTATGTACATTGGTATAGTGGGATGCATAATAATGATATCACAAAATATTTTTTACAAGAGGGGTAGAAAAGAAGATTGTGTGTTGTAACACACTAAAGGTTGTTCTTAAGTTGATTTTCTTGAGTGGTTCCGTTTCCTGAACATTGGTTTATTGAAAATCCAGTTTTTAAAAAGTACCGTTATTTGACTTAATTTCTTCTTTTTTATCAATTTATTACAATTAATTTCTATCAGTCATTTAAAAGAAAATTTTAGGTACCAAGCTTAAACTTAAAAGTTTAAAAGTACTTAAGTAACAGATGATTAAAACTTATACCAACAAAAATTTGTCTTAAAAGCCAAAAGCCAATTTGTCTCACTTTATTTAGTACAAAAGTTGCCTAAGACATATGGTTTAATTTTAAATTTTTTTTTTGTGACTTATGCCACTTTTGTTCTGAGTTCCTTTGAATATGAACCCAACCCGATTTACAACTATTAAAAATGTCATTTAAATTTAATCCGTTATTTTTTTTTCAATTTAATTTTAAAAACCAACACAAGGTGTTAGCATTATTTTGTAACTCAGTGTACATACATTTTCAATTATATAATAATATACTATTTCCATGTAATCTTATATATCCTGTACATGATCCTTATATTATTTTTTGGTTTTGATACTGTTATTATACTTTTGTGGAAAACTAAAAAGGAAACACGTATTTTCCAACATAAATGGAAAATAGAAAAAAGGAAAATGCAAAATAAAATTTGTTTTGAAACTAAATTGAAAAGTAGAATAAAAATGGTAAAAGAATGACTCCATATAGAAAAAATGTCATCAGCAGATATCCTTACTATACAATATAATATGTACTAGTAATACTATTTTTATGTAATAATATTTAGATATTACCTGTACAATATATTACCTATACACTTTTATTATGTGGTATATAAGCATAACTTTATGTCTGTCACTTTTAGTTGTATAATAAATAAGAATAAGAAAAAAAAATAAAAGATCTTTTAATAAAAGAAAAATAATTTAAATAATTGTAAGTTTTTTTGCTTTTACAAAGAAGAAAAGTTTAATCGAAAGGAAATTATGCAATTTTCATTCTTAAAATATTTTTTTATCACTACATTAAAAAAAGATAAGTGTTAAAAACAATCTTATGCTTGAATTTAAAATAAAATAGAAATAAATTAAAAATATATGTAGTTAATAGTTTTTCAAATTTTGTAAAGTATGTTTAGATTCATATGAAATATATATGCTTGTATTTTAACTTTCAAATAATGTAGAGCTGGTCTAATATAAAATAGTGACTTTTAAACAGAAGAAAATTTATAATAGGATAGTTTGATTTGGCCCTCAATATTTGTTGCAATGGATCCTCATTTCCTAATATCCCGAAAATTATTAATTTACAGTCCATGCCTTTAAAATAGTTTGTTCAAAGTAAAATTTTTATAATGTACCTAAAAGTATGCAATAAATTTAATATTTACATATCTTTTTACTAATTTGTGAAAAGCCTTTGTAGACGAGGGTTTTACTGATATTAGTTTGTGTACTGTAGTTTGCACAATGTAAAATTTTAAAAAATTACCTAAAAGTATGCAATAAATTTAATATTTGCATATCCTTTTAATATTTGGTGAAAGGCCTTTGTAGCCGAGTGTCTTACTGATGCTTATACAATTTATTGTATTAATATTAGATTAAAAATAAATAAATAAATAAATAAATTGGTGAAAATTTAGAAAAAAACTTTATAATAAAATAATAAATTAGGCTATATTGAGGAGCAAAGGTCATAGCCAAGAAATCATTCAATCTCAAATCAAGACCAAACTAACATGGTATTCCGATTTATAGGCAATTTTTTCACTTTCAATTGTTATTTGTATATAACATTTTCTTTTTTATAACTTGTTACTTTGAAATTGAGCATTTGCAAGCATTTTATCTTTTTATATAAAAAGTTTTACAAATTAATATTAAAATTCTACATTTTAAATTAAATTTTCAACTATTGGTACGTGTTTTAACAAGTCATACCATATTTACGTTTGTAGTATTGAAATTTAATTCAAGAATTTTTAAAATATTCTTAGAAGTTTATTACATTTCCACTAGATTAAATTGTTAGTGAGTATTTTAAAAACTGATCAGATACACTTTATTGTTCAAGGTGTTTGTATATATATTTCTTAAGCTTATTGTAAAACCGAGGAATATTATAGTTGCCTTTGTCAACTTTTAGATAACCTTGCATGATCTATAATATAAAGTATTCCTTTTGGTATTAGATTTACTAAAAAAAATATATAAAAAAATTTAATTATTAAAAAAAATTTGACTTACCCTACCCCATAATTTTTGCATAAAACAAAACCCAGAAAACAAAAAAAAAAAAAAATTGGCACACCCTAATAGTTAGTCCGAGTGGTGTCAAACTTGGCCAAGTAACTTGGCCCATTACTTTACCTGCCCAGTTTTAATTTTAACCTCGTAGCTTCATTAGATTCATAGTTATCGAATTGATAACTTTGTATGACAGCATATGAAATCGTGACTCGATAAATACATAAAAAACCACAAAAAAAAAAAAAAAAAAAAACAAAAAAAACAAAATTCATATAATTTTATGTTGTGTACAAGATGTACTGCAAAATTTCAAATTTTTATTTGAAAATATTGGGGTTAAAAAAGTTAGTTGTTCGAGAGCTACCCGAAGTTTTGGTCCGATCTTAACTATAAAATAGGAAACCTAGAAATTGTTTGTAAAATATTTTGTGAAAATTTCAAAACTGCAGCTCCTTTAGTTTTTGAGTTATCGTGCTGACACACGGACGGACAGACACACATAGCTAGATGAACTTATTTTTCGATTCTGAGCCGACACGTACCCTTGACACTATATCTATCTCGTCTAGATCGATGCGTTACAAACGGAGGAGCAATTTTAAACTAGGAAGTAAATATTAGATATATTACATAATACAGGTACGTTGTGAGTAACTTAGAATAAAATTTTTTAAATTTCAGTTGTCAATTGTTAGGAAATTCTAGCTTTTAATCCAAATTTATATAAGGTGTTTTAGTAAAGTGATCCAGGATAGATTATAATCTACAGTAATCCAGAATATTTAATTTTTATTTGTAATTCATAGCACGAACTATAAGTTCAAGTTAAATGTATTTAAATATATTAAATATGGTCCTGGGTGTTTAGTAAACACCGTTTCAAATAAAAACTCTATACCTATAGAAAATAAATGTATTTTTTGGAGTAAGCTTTAACCTTTATGTAATCAGACCTGTTTACGGAGCTACAGACCCCTAAAGTTTGCACTATATAACTAGGTTATATGCGGATACTAGTTAAACCCTAAAATAGCCATTTCTGGACATTATTAATAACTATGAAAAGTTTCAAAGAAAATTACGTAAATCCGTTGAAAAATTGTTGTTAGAATAATCCTAGAAAAATCTGTGTGTTAACTTTTTTCAGTAACATTAACTTAATATTATACCTCCATTGAGGTTTTAGCTAATATATATATGTATATGTATATATCTGGGTATTAGCTAAATAAATTAAAAATTTCTCACATTATTTAAATTTTGAAAATTACATTAAAAACCGCTTAACTCAATAACACACTATCATATACATATTTAAATTTTAATTTCGTTATTAAAAGCTTTTCTCTTTTGCCAATGGGTTAAAAAACCAATTTAAAAATCATCACATGTTTTTTCCATTTTCCCCTCCAGAGTTTTTCAAGTCATTTCATTATCTGTGATTCTTAATGTACTCATATATAACATAACATAATTTCTTTTATATACAACATGTGTCATTTCCCGCGCTTTTTATTTATTTATAGATTGTAAAATTAATTCTAACACGACAGTGGTTTTATAAATAATTTAAAAATAAATAATTGTTAAAAAAAAATAAAAGCTAATGCAAACTAGTAATTAAATTTTTCCTCTATTCGTCACATTGAAATTGCACAATTGAAATACAAACAAAAGTAATTACATACTTCAGAATTTCTTAAAAAAACATTGAATTTAAATCACTTGTAAGTTACAATATTGATTTTTAACATTAAAATTTTCATTTAAAATTAAATTAAATTTTAACTAATTTTGAAAATATCTACAGATATAACTGTTGCTAATATATATACATAAATATTTCTATAATATATTATACATTAATACTACAGTATTATATACATACATACAATACTCCACTTTATTCTATAGAATTCTGGATTCTCTAATTCTTTTTTACTACAAAGTAAAAACGCAATTAAATCTTATATAATAATTATTTATATATTAAATAACTTTCGAATTTTATTAAATTTAATTAATTTTTTTTAATTTAATCATCCCGTTGTGAAATTAATTTGAAAAAAATCAAATTACAAACCAAATTCTATTTCATCACTAATTTAAATTTAAAATTTCACACTGTGCTTGTAAATACAAAAAAAAAACAAATTTTTAATTACTGTAAGTACCTGTACCCCAGGAAACTTTTTAAGTGTCACTTCTATAACAGCATCATAATATATAACTGTAAATATTACTTTTATTTACAGTTTTTTTTTTTGCTTAAAATTCCAAAAATAGTTCGACAAATCCATTAAAATTAAATCACATAACTTCTGAATATTTTACCGTTACTCGTTACAGAATTTAAATTTTGCTTTTGTATATATATTAATTGAAACAAAACGGTAAGACTTTAATTATATTATAGTGCAGTTTAATTTCTATATTCCAACACTAACACACAAAAAACAGGAAGAACAAATTTTTTTATTAAATGTTAAAAATTGCGCTCGAAACTGAATTTTTTTTTCAATAAATTTCAATGACGATGACTTTTTAACTGTCAGGATAACTTCATATGCAATGAACAAAAGACAGCTGTCAAAAAGCTTTCGAAATTTTATTTAACAAAAATGAAAAGAGAATAAAACTTTTTATATTTTATTTTTAGTTATTGAAAAGCTTTTTTTTTTTAAAAAACTTATAACGCATATAAATGAAATTGAAAAAATTTACGGTTATTTGTATGTTTCAATAAATTGAATACAACAATTTTAGGAGAATTTTGGATGAGTTGAATTGAAATAAATGAGTTTTGTAATGTAATGTGGTTTGTGTCTTTGGTAGAGTCACTCATTTTCATTGTGTAAACGGTAAAATTGGAAAAATGAGAGAAATTTTGTAATAAAAATTTTTTTATTTAGTTTTTCAAATGTTTACAGTTAAGATTTTTGAATTTTTTAAAGAATTTAATTTATGCAATTTTTTTAAAATTTTATTATAAAACGAAGAATCAGATATGTTTATCAGATTTGGATTATATATTTTTAACAATTATATAACTTTTATTTTGAAATTATTAAGGATTTAAAAATAAAATGTGTTTATGAGAGATGTATGATATTTTTATTTAAATTGATATGTCAGTAAACATAACTGCAGTGCATCAGCCCCCATTATCTAAGATGTACTATTTGGCATGAAATTATGGCTGATCTAGTTCTCGGCTTTACTTTTTCGAAAATAAAACTGAGCACCACAAACCGTTTTCGAAATATAGAATAATTTGATGACCGATTAATAAACAACTTTGAACATACTTTAAAAAAAAAAAATAAAATAATAAAAAAAACTAAAACCATTTCAAGTCAGTTAGTCCAAGTTGGCCCACTCTGTCAAACACACATAGAAAGCAAAGCATTTGATTTTAAATCCAATTTTATAAGTCATTTCATGAATTTTTAAACAAAATTAAACGTAATAAAATTAATAATTGCAAATCCTGAAGGAATTTTAAAAAACTAACAAAATACGTATCTGAACATTAACGAATTTTTTTTATTTATCGAATTTTAATGCATTATGACTTTGTATTTCTTCTTTTTTATCTGACCAATGGCGTAGTAGTAAAGACGCTACCTTTCATGTGGAACCCCGGTCAGATCATATCTAATAATAAAATTATTGTAAAAGTCAAAATCTTAAAACAATATTTATTAGTACACGTGCACAGTGCTCAAATTTATGAATAAATAACTTGGAAACTTAGTTGTTCTCACCTATGAATATAGTGAGAATAAAAATATTATTAGTGACCATAAAATAATTAATTTTATAGTAGGTATATATATGTATATCATTTTATTATATATTATTTCTTTAACATTATTTTCCATTTAATTTCTTTTTAGCACATTTTCAAAAAATTTTGTAAAAATGTGCCTATATAGCTTCACTCTGTCCGTCTGTCCGTATGTTTACAAAAACTTTTACATCGTTTGAAATAGAGAAAAGAAATTTTAACCACGAGTAGCTATTACAAAAAAAATAATTTCGTAGAAGAATTTTTTTCTGTAGCCCGACCCGTTACGGAGCTGCAGCCCCCCAAATTTGGAAAAAGCCCTATATTCAAATTGTTATAACAAGAGTTCTATTAGGTGTATTTTCAATCTGAAAACGGCAAAAGTTAGCTGGTTTTATAGACTTTATAAAGTTTTAAAAGACAAATGTTTAGGGTTGCCATACGGTACTAAAATTTACCATTATGCAAAACTCAATTTTTGCAAAATTTTTGGCCCCACATATCTTATAAACGGTTTAAGCTATGGTTTTGAAATTTTAGGAGAAGTTAGATCCTTAGAAATTAGTAGGAGTCGGTTAACAACATTTTTTTGTCACGTCCCCTGTTTAGCAGCTATAAGGGCTCGAACCTTTAAATTTTGCTATTTTTAAACACCTGTAACTTGAATACCTGTTCAAATTTTTTTTCGTTAATATATAGAATTTGAAGGTCCAACATTATACTTTAACATATGTTAAAAGATTTTCTTAAATTTAAAAGCGGTTCTTTAAATTGAAGATAGTGTCTGTCAGTTTTAACCATTTTTGCTTATATAGTAAAATTCTAAATAAAATTTCAAATTTTGGTAGAATTCACAATTTAATTCCTTGAACCTAGTGAGGATTAGATCCTTGAGAAATTGAACAACCTTCCCATAGAGGGGCTATTAGGACTTAAAAATTAAAAAAATTACTGTTTCTATAAGTACTATAAGTAAGTAGTAACTTAGTCACCAACGTATATATTTCTTAAATTAAACGTTAACATTGAAGCTTCAGCATTATATTCCGATAAAATACTCAGTATGAAACACCCTATTATTTTGAAAATGTGCTTTTTTAAAAACCCTTGGTTTTTTTCATCACTTGTTTTCTTTCATTATTCTTCAAAATACGCGTTTTTTCACCTACTGAGTTTCCATTAACCCGTATGACTTTTTTATAACCCGTACAATTAGAGGTTAAAAGGGTATACCAAATTTGTTATAACGTTTGTGACACAGAGAAGCAGAGGCGGAAGATTGATCAAAGGAATGGATCGCATCGGAATCGAAAAGAAAATCTATCTAGCTATGCATGTCTGTCCGTCTGTCCATTTTCCTTCTACAACGTCCTACGTCCTACTCCTACAACTTCTTCTGAGCATTACTCTATACCTAATAAAGCTGGATATTTGAAATTTTGTCAACAGTAGTTAACTATAATGGCAAACATCAGAATTAAAATTTAGTCGGTTCAGAGGAAGAAGTTCGAAGAGTTGTCTTTCAACTTATATTTTCTTTTGTACATAAATAAAAGTCTAATAATTTGTGTAATTAAAATTTTGCTAAAAGCAATTAACCGGATGATATAATGTATATATTACGGTCAACGGGTATCCCAGAGTTGACATAGTCTACTCTTCCTCATTCTTACTCGTTTTTATTTATACAATTATTATATTACATCATTTAAAATGGGTGAGGAAAGGCTATATTTGTTATAACTAATAAATTTGCAAGAACTATTTCAAATGAATGCGAATGAATTTACTTTGTTGCATTACAGTTGAAAATTTTTACAACATTGTATTACTGAAAAAACTGATGGATGATATTACAATTAATTTTTAGAATTTAAACCTGCATCATAATTTTTCTACTGCCATACAATATAATAATGATTAATGAATGATGGTTTGAAATTAAATTTATCATTCATGTTATAAGTAGTCCCGTAATGAGGTACAATGTGATAAGCGAGTGGTTTAGTCTTTCCTTTACAGGAGGAGCACTAATTTTATTTTATATTACAGTAAATAAAAATTAATAAAATGTTAAATTTTAGTAATTAATTAATTAGTCTGTGTATGAATGTGTGTCCGCTAGCACGATAATTGGCGTAAAAATTTGGTGTGAATGCTTTCTTCCTCAACAGTAAGATTAAGTTCGTAGATCAGTCAAACCGGACTACGAGGTCCAGAAGCTCCCATATAAAAACAAGAGTCGTTCGGGAAAATTCCGAGTTCTAACCTTTGGAATGAGTCCAAATGTATCTTGCGGTCTGTTAAGCTCTAATAATTTATAAAAATCTCAATCAATTTTAATGAAATTTGTGTGTTTTAATATTCAAATAAGTTTCTATTGTAAAATTGTAAACCAAAGTTTTATGGCATTGATAAATTAAATATCATTTGATGATGACAACATTCCATTTCCCTGCAAAATACATTTCAACAATCATAAAAGCATCAGATTAGTTTTTTCAAAAACAGCCAATTTGCAATTTCTTAGGAAAAAGTTCATCAAAATTTATAATTTCCTTATTTATCACTTTCTCTTAAATCAAAATTCTTTATGTAGGCCTAATAATATCTGAAAATGTTCTTTCTAATTTAGATTCAAAAGTACTTGTAAAATTATTAAAATTAAGATTTATACACGGAAACTCATTTTTTTGGTTATTGCCATATAATAAACATTAATAACTAACTTTCTTTATTTCCCTTTAAAAAGTAAAAATTAATATGTTTTGGAAGACTTTTGGAAGTTTTTTTTTATACAGGGTGTCTGAAAATTAGAGGTCACGATGATCGGAGGAAACTGTTAAAATCTTCTATATTGTACAGGAGCGAAGATAATGTTATTTGATTAAAAAGTTAACGATATATTTATAAAGGACGTTATCTCGAAAACTGTTAGAAATAAAAAACTAAGGAACGGAAACTGATGAAGATCGTTGAATCAAATAAATTATGACCCTTCTACCTTGTTCCGTTACACTTAGCAAAATTTATTTTTCGTGGCTGAACCAGATAGACCGTGGCATAGATCGCTTCCTTTAATTCGTGTTATACCATTTTTTCTGGAGTTATATATGAAATTTGCCAGAGTACCTAAACGTAGGGGAGTTTATTATTTTACTTTTTTAATTAAAAACTTCTAAGTCTAAGTCATCGATTTATCAAGTTCCCTCATTTTATATCGACTTACATGCTAAATTAAAATTTCTTATATTAACAAAATACGGCTTATGGAAATTCGTTTATTATGCGTAGATTGGGATTATGGAATCAGTTATTATGCAATGTGTTTCTCACAGTTGGTAATTTATATATGTATGATCCTAAAAGGTTTAAGAGCAACATTAACATCCATCTTCATGATATCCCTCAAAATTTTTCCCATTATCCAACTTAATTCATAATTATGGAATTCTATCTCCAATTTCATTTCCCATTTCGGATGGATCCTAGGAACCAAACGATGCTTATGTGTATTTAAGGTTTATTAAAAGTGGGGGTGATTTTAACTGATGCAAGTCCAACACTCCCAGATAAAGCCAGTACATTGAATGTGGACGACTTTAGAAGCTTTACTTTAACCATGGATTTCATTACGTGTCATTTAACTTCAATATAATTTAACATAATCCTTAACGAAAGCAAGCTTCGATGCTTCACATTAGCCCTGAATTATATTATGTCTCATTGCAATTCAATGTAATTTAACCTAGTCCTTAACAACAGCAAGCTTCGAAATCCATAATAATAATCGAAAAATGTTTGAAGTGTTAACTTAAAGTAATTTACAGTTACTAAAGCAATACACTCTGTATTTTCCAGGTAATTGCTTATACACTTTGTATTTAACAATTTATTTTGAATAGTGTTAACAAACATTAAATTAATTTAATGTTATTATAACAACATTCTGAATTGTTTTTTAATGTACCGTTATTATAACAACGGTACTGGTTGTATTTTGTAATTTATTTTATTTATACAACAATATGTATGTTAATACTTATATTGAATTTTAATATTTCAACAATTTTCATTATTTTGTTTTTTGAAATTGATATTTTTTATAAAAAAAAAAACATGATCTGAGAATTTATTTTAAATTAAAAAAAATATTTTATATATATTATCTTTTTTTTTTTTGTATTTTCAGATTAAAAAAAATTTACATTTCATCTTCCATTGTTTGTTTGGTTTTCCGTTTTTTTTTTTGGATGTTGTGTTTTTTTGGTAACTGGGTGTTCTTTTTTTAATGAATATTTATACACAACAATTTACCTGTTACCAGATTACACATAAGTACAACATCATTTTTTAATACAACAAGGAATTTGAAAACAAATAGCAATTTATTCACTAACAAATTTTTTATTTTGAAAAACTAAAAAGACACCAAAAAACATCTAAAAGACACCATTCGCCTACACCCAAAAGGCATATCGCGTTCAAAATTAAATTTGCCAAAGCATCGAATTAAAAAAAAAAATTACATGGAAACCAAAATTATGAAATTTTCCTTCATATGCTTTGGTATGTGAATCTGACGCACCAATTGCAAAATAAAGGATAACAAAATTAATATATACATATATATTTAAAGTATATACATATAAACAAATATAATCAAAAAAAAATGAAAGTAAATTGAAAAATATAAAAATTATAATAAAATGATTAATTTTAAATAATAAAAGTAAAAAAAAATGGCATCCATTGGTGGAAGTGGTAGTGTTGCAGATAATAGTGGAGGACAACAACAACAACATCAACAACCAAGAAAACGTAGTCTTAAAAGTGTTTTTATTGGTGGACTTGGGGCTGGTTTACATCATCATCATCTTCATAATAATAGTAATAATAATAACAATAGTGGTAGTAATCCTATAGTCGGTGGTACATTAATTAGTAGTGGAGTATTAGGTGTTGGTAATATAAATGATAATGAATTATCATACAACACAAGTGATAGTATATTATTAACAACAACAGCAACAGCAACAACAACACCACCTATATCAATAACAAATATTGATAAAAATAATTGTAGTGTTATTATAACATCAGCTGATAATATTAATATATATCCAGATAATAATAATAAAGATTTTTTAATTGATGATGTTGATAATCTAACAACAACAACAACAACAGTTACAGAATTATCAACACCAACATTAGATATATTAACAGCAACAAATACAACATCAAATACAACAATATTATTTGAATCAAATGATAATTTTAATGGTAATAATATATCGGGTATTGTACAACAACAACAGCATAATAAAGATAAAAAACGTTCTGGACGTAAAGAGAACGTACGTTTTGATACAAAAGAAACTCATTATGATGAAAATTCTGAAATGAGATCAATGATTGCTGAAGAAATAAGAAAGTAAGTACAAGTAATAATATATAATTTTAATTTTGTTATTTATATTCAAAATAAAATTTTTATATTCAATTAGAATGAATTTTTGGAATTTTACACAATTTTTACACGAATGAATAATTTACTTAATAAATTTTTGCATAATATGAAGTCAAATTTTGGGATTAATACGAGGGAATTGTTTTTTAATGAAGAAATTAAATTTTTTTGATTGGAATTTTGTTTTTATTACGAATTGTAATGGTTTTTTGTGTATAATAAATTCTGTTTCAAAATTTAGAATCTGTTTCATAAAATTAGTTTAAGAGTTTAAATAATATTTAAAAAATTTCGAAGTTTTTAGCCTATAGGATATGCAATATTTGAATAAGTATTTGCTTATTTTCTTAAATTCAAATTTGAATTTTTTTTTAAATGGGAGGTGAAATAATGTGAAAAACAATGGGAGGAGAGTCGAATTAGCTATTCCATCTTATTTAAAAAATAAAAACATGTTTAAAAAAATAATCCTAAATTTACAATCATTCATATATAAATATGTATATAATTCCGAAAAAGGGGGTAACCCAAATTTAACAATCAAATGCAAAATCCCTCATAGTTCAAAAATATTCCGAAAAACGTTTTTTTAGAAATTCTGGTTTTTAAGAGTAGGTTACAAATTAAGGGTATTTCCCGTTGTTAAGTTGAACTCAAAACTGGGGTATTCTCTTTTTTCAAGAAAATTCATACGAGATTTGTAATTTAGCAGAGATAGACACTTAGATTTGAAACAAATTGTGCTTTTCCTGTTTAATTTATTTTTGTAACTAATTTTATGGGCCACTGGTGTATTAAAATTGTCCTCCATTTGTTACGCATTGATCTATATATAAGATAAATATAGTGTCAAAAAGTATGTATCATATCAGCATCGAAAAGTAAATCGATCACGTAAGTTGTATCCGTCCGACTGTCAGTGTATCACCAGGATAACTCAAAAACTGAAAAAGCTGCTGTTCTCAAATTTTCACAAAATATTTTCCAAAAAAATTCTAGATTCCGTGTTCTGTTTTGGTTAAGATCCGACCAAAACCTAAGGTAGCTCTCAGACAACTAACTTTTTTATCTTCAAATTTTCATACAAAACTTTGAAGTTTTCAGTACAAATTGTAAAATAATTTATATGAATACATATTATAATATGTATATGTGTAATATTTTGTATGTGTAACTTGTATTGATTGACAGATAATAATCATATATAATAATTGATTATCATATGATGCGTAATTAATCAATTTTAATTATGCTTGTCACTAAAAGTGATATTATTCAAAAACTTGAGCTAGAGTTTTCAAATTCAAACAAAACATTTTTTAAACAATTTATAGATTCCCAATTTGGTTTTTGGCCACCATACAACTTTTTTGAACCAAAATGAATTCTTTAGTGTAATTTGAACTAATAACACTGGGAGAATTAAAATTAAATAATGTTAGTTATAGAATAGAACAAATATAAAGTTTCAAAACATTACGGTTTCAGAGCCTTGTTTACATATTTTCAGAACTATTTGCACTACACAGTTACATTTAAAACTAGGCAGGTAAAGCAATATGCAAAGCTAAGCTGCCAAAGATATTGCTGGAACCAGAGTGCATATCTTTGCAACTAATACTTCTAGATGGTTGAATATAAAATTCCTTATTTTACTAATTTCTAATTTTGACTTAGACTAAGTTCAATATGTTTCATATAAAATGAGTCTTATTAATTGACTAATGTTCTAAATCTTTATATCTCATCACGTGAGGGATTTCTATTAACTTTAATTTAAATGCTTTAACTGAATTTATCCCTTACTCCATTAATTTAAAAAATAATTGAAACTTAAAGTTACATTTAAATCCAAATTTTTAGGTAAAAATTCCCTTCCAATCTCAATATTCCCATTTTTCAAAATTCAATAATTTACAGCTAAATAAAATGTCAATAAATAAACAAAATAATTATAAGATAAATTTATTGGATTTTTTTTTTTAAATTAACCTTATAAATTGGAATCTCAATACATGTCATTTAATAAATAATAATCAATTATATTCAGCATTCTTCACTTAATCAAATTTCAATATAATAATTAAAACTTCATAATAAAAATTTTTATAGCGCCAGCCAAAAAAAACAAAAAAAAAAAACAAAAACACAAAGTAATAAAAAAAATCTGATGAGTTCAATTTAATAAATTAATTCACCAGACATTCAAAGTCATATCATATTGCGGTTTTTACATTGATTTACGATAAATCTAAAAAAAAAACAAAAAAAAAAGTGTGCCATTTAGTGCAGACAGTTACAAGGATAACTTAATTTTAAATTATGTTTTTTTTTTTGTTTTTTTTTTAAGATGTTGAAAGCCAAAAGTTGACAGGAATATGACATGTGCAATAAATTTTCATTTTAATTAATAATAAAAAAAATGTCAAAGTCAATATTGCATTTTAGATGCAAAGAACTTAGACTTATTCTGTTTTTGAATGAAAAATTATGAAAATGTCAAAATAAATATTAAAGTTTGAAACACTTTTTTAGCACATTTTCAAAAAATTTTCCGTCCGTCCGTCCGTATGTTTATAAAAACTTTTACACCGTTTGAAATAGAGTAAAGAAATTTTAACCATGGGTAGTTTTGGCACAAAAACTAAATTCGTAGAAGAATTTTTTTCTGTAGCCCCACCTGTTACGGGGCTACATCCCCCCAAAGTTGGAAAAAGCCCTATATTTAAATGGTTATAACAAGAGTTCTTTTAGTTTTTTTTTGCAATCTGAAAACGGCAAACGATAGCTGGTTTCATAAACTTTATAAATTTTTGACAGGCAAATGTTTAGGGTTGCCATACGGTACTAAAATTTAACATTACACAAAACTCAATTTTTGCAAAATTTTTGACCACACATATCTTCTGAACGGTTCAAACTAGGGTCTTGAAATTTTGGGAGAAGTTAGATAATCAGAAATTAGTAAGAAATTTTTTTGTCATGCCCCCTGTTTAGAAACTATAAGGGCTCGAAAATTGAAATTTTGCTATTTTTAAGGACCTGTAACTTGAATACCTGTCAAATTTTTTTTTTAATAATATACAAAATTTGAAGGTCCAACATTATATTCTAACATATGTTAAAGGTTGTTCTTAAATTTCAAAGAGGTTCTTTAAATTGAAGAAAGTGTCTCTCAGATTTACCCATTTTTGCTTAGATAATAAAATTCTAAGTAAAATTCCAAATTTTGGTTTAATTCCTAGAAACTACAAAAATGGAGAGGGAGGGGGCGGTTATTAGATGAAGTTAGGTCCTTGAAAATTTGGCAACCTTCCCCATTGAAGGGCTATTAGAACTTTAAAATAAAAAATTTACTGTTTTTATAAGTAAGCAGTAACTTAGTCACCAACGTATATATTTCCTTAAACGTTAATATTGAAGCTTGAACATTATATTCCGATAAAATACTTAGTATGAAACACTATATTATTTTGAAAATGTGCTTTTTTAAAAACCCTTGGTTTTTTATCATCACTTGTTTTAAATACATGTTATTACTTGCGTAATTGTTAAATAGACCTGTAAAAAGAAAGTACCAGTACAAATATCAGTACCATTATTTGGTGATTATTACCTTATTGAGTATTTTTTGGTATTTAATTATTTACAAGTAATTAATTATCAAAAACAATTACAAAAGTAATTTAGAAAGAAAAATGATTACAAAAGTAATTGAAGTCCATATTTAATTATTTGCTATAGGAATTAGAATTATCAAGCAAATACTTACTTCTTACCAGTAATTGAAATTTCAGAATATTATTACAAAATTAATTTAAGTATCAAAAATAATTACAAAAGTAATTCAAATATACATTTAATTACTTTCTAGGAATTATGTAAATATCTCTTTTTACTGGTAACTGATTTTTAAAGAATTTTTTTAAGGTAATTACTAATTAGGAAGTAATGATTACCAATGAGTGGTACTTAAAATAGTATTTAAATACCATTTTAAACATTACTTTACAAGTCTGGTTTTAAGTAATTGAGCTACATTGCTATATGTTTGATAAAATTCTAAAATTCTATACAAATAAATTTAATGTAATTTTTTAGTTTTGTAATAATAAATTAATGAAGTACTTTATATAACTAGATTTCACTTAAGTAATCTAGCACTAGGATATACTTAGAATTAGTGTACGTTTTCGATTGTAATAAAATGTTCAAAATGTAACGTAGTGATATCACAATTATTTAATAGAATATCATATTCTACACCGGAAAAGTCTTTTAAATCTCATTTTGATTATTTGCAAAGATTTTAAATATTTTCCAGTACTTTTCTTAAATTTTTATATTTTTATACCCTAAGCCAATATATAGAAAACTGTTACTCTGGAAAATCATAAGGTCTTTAATGAACATCTTGTTCCATTTTAATGGGTATAATACACCTTTTCGTAGATTTTAGAGTTCAAATTAAAAACTTTTATATAAAAACAAAGAAAGATTGCAAACTTTTCAGGAACCAACATATTTTGAAAATTTTCCAGGACACTCTACTGCATATTAATAATTATATAGTTTTAAAGGTTTCCTCATGATTAAGAATCAAAAAGTATTGAAAGTAATGGAGGCTAAATAAATAAAGAATCCTTATCACTTTTAATTCAAACTAGAATTAAAAGGTTATTTGACAAATTAGTTAGAAATAACATGAGGGAACTTTACATATAAATTTGCAATACTTTTAATATTGTTCCCATTAATTCCCGTTACTTATATTATCCCATAATTTCCCATTAAGAATTTTTAAATTTTCAAAGAACTTCAAAGCAAGATATCAATAATAATTATCGAAATTAGATAATTATATATAATTCGAAATATATTCATCTTAAGTATTCTCCTCAAAAGTGAGTTTTTAATTTTATTATCCGCAGCTACTTTAAACTCAAGTAATCATTAGTAAAGTACTAATCATTGTAACCATATAATTTGATAAAATACGAGTACAGTTAAAAGAATTACAACTTTGTTATTCCATCTCTTGGGTAGTCGAAATATTAGAATTATTTTTTAAAATTTTAAACTTTTGTTCCTAATGTTCCTAATTAGAAAGTTTTAATAATTTCCTTTTATTCTAACAAAACTTATTAATCACAAATAATAAAATCTAAAGATTTAATTAATGTGTTGAATGAAATAAGAATTTCTCCTATATCCACCTACTAACAATGGCGATTATATCATTGAATCCCTCTCAGATAAACTAGTAACCTATATTTAAGGCGTCATTATTTAATTACTTTTTTATACGAATTGGTTTATTTTAGAACCTAACATACGTTTTAATTTTTATTTAATAGAAAATGGCCAAAAATACGATTAGAAAAGGTCAGAAAATTAAAAAGTTTCCACAAAAAAAAAAAGATATTTTACTTTGTTTGTAAATTGTTTAGTTGTCATTCTATTGTCATCATTATTCAAATACTCGTACATATATAAAAAAATTTGTCAAAAAAAAAAAAATAAAAAATCAAATACATAACAATAAAGATTTATTGATAAACATCTACTCAATTCAATTCAGCCTCCAGATCAAATCAATTAAAACATTACAAAGAAAACTTAAAAAAAAAAAAAAAAAAAAAAAATGGCAGAGCGGTTTGTTTTTTTTATTAATTATTTTGGGGACTTAAGATGGATACTTACTGATAAAATCATTTAATCTTAATTAAGTATTTTTTTTTTCTTAATTAAAGATGACCATAAATGAACATAATATTTATATTTAAAAACGAGGAAGAGTGTAGTAGAGTTGACTCTGTCAACACTGAGATACCCGTATGAACGTAATATAAACATTATATCATCCGGTTAATTACTTTTGACAAAATTTAAAAAATTCAGCTATAGGTGTAGAGAAATGCTAATAGAAAAGAAGAAGCTGTATGGCAGCTACTCGAACTGAATATTATAGACCAACCAAATTTTGCCTATTAGCCCCTCTATGGGGAAGGTTGCCTAATTTCCCAAGGATCTAATCCTCACTATTCCACTCCACCAACTTTTTTAGGTTCAAGGAATTAAATTGTGAATTATATCAAAATTTGAAATTTTACATAGAATTTTACTATTTAACCAAAATTGGTTAAAACTGAGAGACATATTCTTCAATTTAAAGAACAGCTTTTATATTTAAGAAAATCTTTTAACATATGTTATAGTATAATGTTGGACCTTCAAATTTTGTATATTAACAAAAAAAATTTGAACAGGTATTCAAGTTACAGGTGTTTAAAAATAGCAAAATTTCAAATTTCGAGCCCTTATAGCTGCTAAACAGGAGACGTGACAAAACAATTTTGTTAACCGACTTCTACTAATTTTTAAGGATCTAACTTCTCCTAAAATTTCAAGACCCTAGCTTAAACCGTTTAGAATATATGTGGGGCCAAAAATTTTGCAAAAATTGAGTTTTGCATAATGGTAAATTTTAGTACCGTATGTCAACCCTGTACATTTTAGTGATGTAGTTTTGTAAAGCCTAAAAGCAGCTCTCTTTTACTTTTTTTAGATTGAAAATATATTTACCAGAACTCTTAGTATACCAATTTAAATATAGGGCTTTTTTGGAATTTGCGGGGGCTGTAGCTTTATCATCCTTCAAAATTAAGAAAAACCTTTGGCACCTGTTGGAATATAATTGAAGAGCTTTCAATTTTGTAAATCACAAAAAAAAAATTTTAACAGGTATTCAAATTACAGGTATTTAAAAATAGCTAAATTTTAATTTTCGGGCCCTTATAGCTGCAAAACAGGGGATGTAACAAAAACAATTTGTTAACCGACTTCTACTTATTTCTGAGGATCTAACTACTTCCAAAATTTCAAGACCCTAGCTTGGCCTGTTCAGAAGATATGTATAGCCATAAGTTTTACAAAAATTGAGTTTTGCATAATATTAAATTTTAGTACCGTATGGCAACCCTAAACATTTGTCCTTTAAAAAATTATAAAGTTTATAAAACCAGATATCTTTTGCCGTTTTCAGATTGAAAATAAACCTAATAAAACTCTTGTTATAACAATTTGAATATAGGGCTTTTCCCAAATTTGGTGAGCTGCAGCTCCGTAACGTGTGGGGCTACAGAAAAAAATTCTTCTACGAGATACGGTACTAAATTATTTTTTTAGTAATACTTACTCGTGGTTAAAATTTCTTTTCTCTATTTCAAACGATGTAAAAGTTTTTGTAAACATACGGACAGAGTAAAACTATATAGGCACATTTTTACAAAATTTTTCCAAAATGTGCTAAAAAGATGTTGTATGGCAGGTACTCGAACTCGTGGACAAATCTGGCTGGATTTCAATATCGATGACGGCTATTGACACAAATTTAAGAAAATTTCAAAAAATTCTAGCTCCTTTATTTTTTGAGCTATCGTATGCAGACGGATGAACGGATGGGCGGACTGAAATACATAGCTAAACCGATTTATTTCTCGCTTCTGATCCGATCCATTCTGACCTTTGAATATATATCTGCCCCGCTCCTTCTCTGCGTCACAAACGTAATGGCAAATTTAGCATACCCTTTTGACTTATAGTCATACATTGGGTATAAATATGTAATAAAAAAAAACCAAGGGTTTTTAAAAAAGCACATTTTCAAAATGAAACAATCTTGTAAAAAGAGGTTTCTCTTAAGATTATTTTGGAAAATATATTTCAATAATTTTTTAAAACCTTTGTTAGAAATTTACTTTATTAACTTTATAGGAATAATTCTGAAAATCACGAGCCACACTAGAAACCCTTAATTAGAAGACTCAGACATATTCTATAAGATCTAACTATTATCAAAACTTCAAGTTCTTTTACTTAAAATATTTGGAAGATACAATGAGTCAGAAATAGTGCAAAAATCAGGGTGAATGAGCGGACTCGAATACGAAACTCAACTCATTGTTGAACTCAAATGATGAGTCCGCTATAACCAAACCAAAACCAAACCAAAATCTTTCGTATCTTTAAATAAAAGGGTATAAAATTTTTGTAAACACACGCTTGAACAAACATGGATGTACGGACAAACAAAGTTGAAAGTATATAAGCAAATTTTTTCAAAATTTTTTAAAAATATGCTTAAAAATTAAATTTAAGGGATAGAGACATAAAAAAAAGCACCCAAATAAGATTGAGAATGATCATACATAAAGCAAATTAAAGTTATGACTTTTTGCTTTGTTTTTTTGAAAAAGTATAGCTAAATAATGAGTCTATATCTAAAGGTACCTCAAGATAAAATCTTTAGATTCATAAAACATATAATGAACTTTTTGGTTTTTTCTAAATATGATTTTAGGTCACTTTTAAAAATTTTTTTAATGAATAACTGATTGCAGAGATTATTTGCAGATAATTTTGATAAGCAAATATAGTATTTGTCTTAGTATTATAACATATATACATACTAACATAATTTTAAGAATCTTTAAAATTTTCCATTACGTTTGGTAACTTAAGGTAATATAGATTATATAGATACAAGTGTATGAATCTAATTGAAAAAAACTTTAGCAGCGTCAAAATTAATTTAGTAATGGTCGTCATACAAAATACACTAAATTTTTTAAAGGTGCCGATCTGATAAGTAGGAACTTAGGCTTCAAATATATAGATATCTTGTAGGGACTAACACTTGTTCGAAAGAAATAAGAGAACAAATGTTTGCATTCATAATTTTTAAAGGGGAAACAAGAAGCACATATGTTCATCCCTAAACAGTTAAACTATATAAGGCTGAGTAATCTGCTTATAGAAGCTCGTTGGTCATGCGTTCATTACTTCTACTAAAGATGGTAATGCATATATGTTAACATGCTTCATAATACTAGAATCCAATATTTCCCAAAACCGTTTCCAAATTTTTTGTTCATAGACTTATATTCTCGAATCCATGCTGCACATTTGTATGGCAGATCCCATACTAAAGATTAGTAGTTGTATAAAGTAGTGTTGTAATTTTGGTGTGTTGAAGTCGCACACTAAGAACTAGCACAGCTTTTGAACGTTTACTAAAGTTTGGTCCAAAAAGTGTTGTAGTTTTGGTGTGTTAAAAGGTATTAGCACTAGCACAGCTTCAACGTATGACAGATCCATATACTAAGGTTTGGTCCAAAAAGTGCTGTAGTTTTGTTGTGTTAAAGTCGCACATTAAGAACTAACACAGCTTCAAGAGATGGCTTTACAAGCTTTCAATGTCCTTCGTAAAAGAAAGATCGAGGTTTTAGAAATGTTTCTTTATCACAAGGACAATATTGAAAGATAATCTATTTCTAATTTAGGGTATCTATGCGCATCCAGTAAAACTATATCCTCTAATGAATACAGATTTTAGTGTGCTGGAGATGCAGATATTCTAGAAGAAATTCAGTAATATTAACTACGTGAGCAAAACTTTAATATTAAAATTTAATTTGACGATTTTGATCTAATTTTATCATGCTGTCTAAAATTAGTTCTAATTTTTTTAAAGTTTTTTGAAAATTTGATTTACACTTAAATAAATATTTTTAATTAACATTTAATTTTAATATCAACATGATAATAGTTATGATAATGTTATTTGGTTTATGATATTATCGTCTACAGACTAAGAAAATATATTGTTATTTAATATATAGAGTTAGTCAAGTGCTTAAGCACTCAAGAATTATTAAGTGTTTTGCTGATAAAAAATTAGCTGATAAATATTCTAACTTCTTTGGGAATTATGCAATTTTAAATTAATCATTTTGGTATTTTTACAGTAACTTAAGATATCAATCATATTAAAAATGTCTGTGCACCGTTTTTAAAAAAAAAATATTGACTTAAAACGTGATATGATTTTAAAAGATCGCAAAATTTAAAATGCATCCAATTTACTTTTCTTCAATTGGTATTTCAAAAGAATAAATTAAATTCATTAAAAAAAAATCTTTACACAAAAAACTGAAGATGAAAAAACTTTTTAAAAGTTGGTTGCTGTTTTTGATTACAAAGGAATGGAATGAAAATTTTCTAAGTATGACTGAATCGTTAGTTTAAAATGTCAATATAAAGTTTTGGAAGAGGTGTGAATTTATAAGTATCTGACTAATAATGAGGTGTCAACTCTAGGACTTCCGCGCGAACCTTATATAAAATTTATATGATCCGGTTAACGATTTATTTAGGAAAATTGAAATACCCAACTTTGTGGAGTCAATTATCTATAACAAGGAAATATAAGTTCTATGGTAGCTATTCGAAACTCGTGCACTAGACCAAATACATTTTATGCAGACATTTACCATTAAACTTAAGTACTTTTGACGAAATTTCAGATCCTTAACTTCATTAGATATTAAGTTATACTCATATTAAAAAAAATAAGTTGTATGGCAGATATACTCAAACCCATTGAAATTTAATAGCAAAGAAGGTTCTTTTCTCAAAAAAACATTTGTGCAAATTCCAGAATCCTATACCTTATATCCTATACCTCCTTTAGTTTTAAAATTATCGTAGAATAATGGACGACTTACTTTTTAAATCTGATTCGATCCATACACTTTAGTCAATTCTACCCCCCTCCTTTATAGCATCGCAAACGTAGAAGCAATTTTAATATAGGTACCCGTAGAATAATATTGGTATGGGTATAAAAAGTGATAAATACTATAAAATAACATGTGCTCGATAATTTTGAAAAAAGTTCAAGCGTTTATAAAGATGCGAAATTTTAAAATTTATAATTGCGTGATGTCTTATAAAAATTCCTGAAATTTAGCTAACATTAGGTATTGAAAAAAAAGTTTTATAAAAATAGAAAGCTTATTTCAATCCGATAAATTTGTTATAATTTATTTCATTTACAAAAAAATTTGCAGTAATTATATACACATATGTATACATATCAAAGAAGTTTTTAAATTCAATAATTCTTTCATATACAGTTTTGGTCAAGTTATTGGGCACGCAAAAACTCATTTTGAAAAGCTTACATTACTTAAATTACTCAAAAAAAAAATCCGTGTACAAAATATTGTTTCAATTGATAGAACTGTCAAAACTGTCAATTGTCAAAAACTATATAAAATAACTTAGTTTCATGCTGAGGATTTCTGTAAAATTTCATTTTTCTAGAACAGTAAATGTCAAATTAATAGTGTCATATTTTGATATTTATTTAAAACTGTCATCTCATGGTCAGATATAAGATCAATTAGCTCCAATAAATATTATTAATATTATGACGCAATGAGTAACTCCGAAATCAACATAAAATATCTAAATATAATAAAAGACAAACTGCTGCTGATTAGCGTGCCCTATGTTATAACATACTATTTCTTTCGTTAATTTTAAGTGTTTAAAAAAGTAGGAAAAAAAAAAGAAATCAAAATATTTAAAAGTGATTTCTAACATTAATGTTTTCTAAAAAAAAAAACATTATTAAAATGGTAATAGTAATTGTTCATGTATATCAAATTTCTTTTCCTTCTAATTTAATATATAATAAATGGCTAGAAACTGCTGCTAATTCACGTGCCCCTTTTGTTAAAATTAACATTTAGCAAGTAAAATATATGTAACTAAGCGGTCGGATGGTTACAGCGAGGATTACGAATACAATTAATTTTTAGGTTGAAGGGTTTAATTCAGATCAGTTGTTATTTAGATATTTGTTTTGTAAATGGAATAAATTAAATGAATACTCAAATTTTTAAATATTGCCATAAAATACTTTTGAGTTTTTCTGACTTAGTTAAAAAATTATCAAAATAAGATATACATATTATATATAATATATGTTTCTAATTATTTGTTCATTAGTGTATTTATAATATAAAACAATAAAACAAAAAACTTTAAAATATTAACATAAAAATATATAATTTCAAAAATAAGCCTTCCCATATAAAAAGTATTAAACAATAAGTGATAAACTTTAATTATTTAATCATATATTTTCAAAGAGTTATTACACTAATTTTAATAAAATTTAAAAACTATATTTAAGTATATTTGCAGTAATACAACAAAAATATTAAATTTAAAAATAGTCTATATTCCAATAATCAAAATTCCCAACAATTATTTAATTAAATTAATTATACATATATAAATACACGTACTTACTGCAATAAAGTAATAAAATATCATATTAATATTGTAACACATATTTATATTGACATGAAATGTACATATAATAAATTAAATAAACGTGATATTGTAAGCTTACCATATATATTTAATAATTGTTTTTTTTTTTATTTTTTTTTGTTTTTATTTTTTTTTTTTTGTTTTTGTTGTAAACTTAAACTCCAATCTAATAAAAATTATTAACTCAAATAAAATTCATTCAATATTCTGTCAACGTAAAATTAACATTAATAATATACCTATGTATATACAATATGTTATATTATAATAACATGTTTACATGTACACTTTAATGTAATGTTAAATAATTTTTTTTAATGCAACAGGTGTAGTGCATTACATACATATTATATTATTATGTATCTGTAAATAATTAATAAAAATTTATAGAGTACATTGACCGTTTTAATTTAACAGAAACTTTTCATTTTGTATATTTTTATATTTTTTTTTTTTTTTTGTTTTTGTTTTTTTTTTTTTTACATTTTGCAAATGAGTAAATGAAACAACAATAATAATAATATTAATGAAATATAATATAAAATCGAACCTTGACTTCGTTTTTATTCAAAAGAAAAACAATAAAAAAAATTGCAAAGGTGTTTATTGCAAAAAAAAAACAAAAAAAATATTAATTGCTTATAATTTTTTTTAACTAAATGATTTTCATTTTTTATTATTTATTTAAAAGCACAATTTGTATGCATACTTGTGTATACATTTAATAAATATACTCATATACATATATGTAATTTTAATTGAAAAATAATAATAAAATAAATAAACGCGTATTAAATTTATATATCTGTAATTTGTTATTATTATTTTGTTTTTTTTTTAATTCTCAATTCTTAACTTTCTTATAATAAAAAAATATAAAAAAAAAAAAAATAACAACCAACCGTACGACTTTTATTCCACGAACGAATGACAATTTATCAACTACCTTGAGACCAACTGATCGTGTTCGTGTCATATATTTTATTTAGTTTTTTATTATATTTATTTTTTTTTTTATTTTATTTTCATTTTGTCTCGTGCCAAATCCGAACCGAATGAAATTTTTTTTTTTATAATAAAAAAAAAGAAGAAAAGAAAATCATAAAAGCTTTTATTTTTTTTTGCTATTTTTTTAATTTTGCGATCATATGGTGTTTTTTCTGTTTTTTAATTCGCGGTCATAATGGTATTATTTAAAAAATGATCAGTTTATAATGGTGTTTGCAGAAATAATATTTTGATAAATTTTTACACGTAGATTAATTATTTTAAAAGGTAATTAAGTACTAATAATACCTTGTTTTAAATTAAGAACGGTATATTATGTTATCCTAACATTTAGTGCTTGCGATCAATTGGGCATTCCATAGCTAATACTTTAGAATAAAATTTATAAGTAATATTATTTATTTTAACAAATTATGTGAAGGAAAATTCCTTTCAATTAAAATTAAATTCCTATGCAGGAATCGCAATACTACTTCTTTGGTTGATTACTAATACATATATTAATTAAATAATTTTTCTTTTTCATTATTTGTTATCCAGTTAAAAATATATTCATTTTCATCACATACAATGTGATAAAGGAGTGAAGCATGCCTTTCCTTTTGAGACGTGGCAGATTATATTTCCAATTTTTAATTAAAAAAAATATTTTCCTATATATAGTAAAAATTTCATATTTTACTATATATATTCGGTTACCATGGAGATTTGTAAAGAAAAATTATTTTTCGATAATTTTTTTCAATTAAAAATTCATGCATTTTTCGTACGGGAATTGAGCCTGCACTCCTCGGTTAGTATTCATTTATTTGGGTACCAAAGACATTAAATTATACAGATTCATGACAGCTACTGTTACCTGTCTTTTCCAAAAATAATTGCAATTTATTCTTAATTATATAAAGTAATTACATATAGTTAGGTACTCGGGTACTCCTATTAAGAAAGATTTTCGAAATTGAGAACACTTTTAATTAATTAAACCTTTAGAAGGTCGTAAGAATATTTAATATTGTATGTCCTCTTTTAATATGTTAGGTAAGGTATGCAATGTTTACATTAAAATGACTGGGTTTAAGTAGGTCTACATGTCGACAACATTTTTGGTTCGAATATTTTTGCGAAAGTTAAAATACGATTTGTAATTGTATTGGTACTATCTATCAAATTCTAATCGCAAAGCACTGGTACAATGTTCAAAATTAAAAATGTTAAATTTAGAATTGAATTTTTTAACAAATATTTATTGCTAAATTTTATATGTTTCCTGACGTATTCGCAATAAAATTTTAAACTGTAAAAAAATCTTGTTGTTTTAAAATCAAATATTATTTCTACATTAAGACATCATATATATATATATACCTAAATAAATTATTAAGAATCTGAGTTTTAATAATTTTTCCATTTAAATTTTTAAGAAAATAACACGCTGTACGAAAACAAAATATTTATCTACATATGTCAAAAAATATTCGAAAAGATGTTACGTACGTGATGACATAATATAAAAGATACTCGTAAATGTACAATATCTAAAGTGTCAAATTTCCATATGTCAAAGTAGCACTTCATGATACTATGGCAGATAGAACTGGATATATATCATCCAGTTTCAGAATTTTTTGGCCGGTTTGTGTGAATTGATGACGAAGCTTTAAATTTGTAAGCTTTTATTTACAAAATTTTAAATTAAAATTTCAAATATTTTATTTTTCCTATGAATTACATGTAACTTGACGTCTAGTGTTTTAATATATATGCTTATACTTAAAGTACAGTATGACGTTAATTAAAAAAAAAAAAAAAAGAATATCACATGTGATTAAGCATAGATTTATTTTTAATTTTTTTTTTGTTTTGATCAAATTGCACTGACAAAGTTTTATATTTAACGCAATCAAAATAGAAAAAAAAGAAAACGAAAGAGATGGGAAAATACGGAAAAATCTTGAGAATTTTCTATTTTTATTTTAATGGAGGGGAGAAAACCTGTTAAAAAAACAACAAAACTTTAAATTAAAAAATGAAAATTGAAAAGTTGATCTAATTTAAGAAAAGGGTAAAAATGAAAAGCTTTTAATATAATAAAAAAGCTTTTTTGTTTTTGAACTTTCAAAGTTCTATAATGTGCGGTTATTCAAACAGGTGTCCAGTTTTATTTAGACATTTATTACAACTTAGGATTCCTTTAGTATTTGTTTATTTTGCAAAAAATTAAAATTAAAGTCTAAATATTTTGATACTTTATTCCTATAGTTTGATGGTATAACTTCAACTAAAATGATCGTTAAATTATGCAAGATAAATTTGCATAAATAGTAGTTATGCTTTAATCAGCTATTGAAACACAAAACAGATTATAAAAAAACTCAAATATTTAATCACATGGTTTTAAGACTGTAGATTCTACAGTTTAAGAAATTTATTCAAGTGCGCACATACTTTAAGTTTAAATATTTGCTTCCATCCAAGTAATATTTTTTTGATAATTTATTTGACCATTCTGGACAATTCCAGGTAGAAAAATTTCAACACACAATCTTCATGGTTTTTAAAAGTGATTAATATGTAATTAATTTAGAACAGAAGTTAAGACCTTTTTTTAGGGTTACAGATATTCTAACCTTATTATTCAATGCATATAATCAAAATGAAGATCATATGTAAGATCATATATGCTATTGCTCTAGAGACTTTTTCGAGTTAATATACATTATATTGGGATTTTATAAATTCACGATTCAACTTGAATCGAAATTTTTTTTCAACTAAAATATGGGGTCTTTTTAATGGGTATAGTTGCATAAGTAATTCCAGTATACCTATATGTTAATATAATATCTACATTATAGATTTATAAGAATCTTATAAATTATAAAAAAATTTTGACTATCGCATAATAAGTATAACCGGTTTATTTCTTTATCTTTCCTTAATTATTAAAAATCGGAATTTAAAAGAAGTGTTTTAAGAACAAAAATGTTTTGGTAGTTCTAATATTTAACACAACGTTTCACTCTGTCCGTCGATCGGTCCGTTCCTGTGTTTATAAAAATTTTTAAACCATTTAAAATAGAGAGAAGAAATCTTAACTACTGGTAGGTATCGCAAAAAAAATAATTTCATTGAAGAAATTTTTTTACTAGCCCAACGGAGCTACGGAGCTACAAATTTGGAAGAAGCCCTATACTTAAAATGTTTATTTAAAAAGAGTTTTGTTTCTTTTATTTCCAATCTGAAACGGTAGAAGTCACCTGCTTTCATAAGTTTTACAAAAATATATCGCTTAAATATATAGACTGATCATATGGTACTAAAATTAACCGTTTAACCGTGTGAAACTCAATTTTTGCAAAATATTTGACTCCACATATCTTCTGAACGGTTCAAGTCAGAAACTTGAATTTTGGAAGAAGTTAGATCGGCAGTAATTCCTATTAGTTGGTAAAGAAAATTTTATGTCACGCCTACTGTTTAGAAGCTGTAAGGGTTAAAATTTTTTCTTAGTAATAAATAAAATTTAAAGCTCCAACCCCTCTATTAGGGCTTAAAAATTCTCATTCCGAAAATTAAAGTCAGACTATATATACTAAAAACTATATAATTTAGAAAATGCGCTTTTTTAAAAAGCCTTGCTTTTTTCATCATTTGTTATTTTTTAAATTTAACGAAAGTTGGGTGAAATAAAGTTAAAGGAAATAAAGTCTAATCAACTTTATTACCCAAAACAATCAAAATAAATTCGATTTAGCAATTCTATCTTATTTTCAAAAAACAAAATGTTAAAAAACTAAAATTAATCAAATAAAGTCGATTAGAATTTAAATCATAAACAAGAATCTCTCTTTTCGATACTAATTTTTTAATCTTGCATATAAAAATAATGGAAATATTCTGGAAAAAGGGAATAATCTCTGTGGAATAATCTCAAATCCCTTTCTTATAGTTTTCTTATATATATATATAAATATATATATATATCTTCCTTATTATTATATTAATTATTATATAAGGGGGTAACCCAAATTTAATAACCAACTGCAAAATCCTTCCTAGTTTGTAAATATTCTGAAAAAAGGTTTTTGAAAAATTTCGGGTTTTTAAGAATTGGGTACAAAATCTGGTTATTCCCCCTTTTTAGAATATTTATATGATATTTGTTGCCCAACATCAGATTCCTTAAGCTGAATTAACTTTTACTTTCTATATAGTTTCTATTTTTATATTAAGGCATTGCCTGCCATGGCTTTAATTTTTTATGGCAATGGCTTTCTGAATCAATATTGGTTGGGTAATTAAAAAATTTCAAGGAGGAGTTGATGGTTGGTCGTATTTGTATGTTATAAAAGGAAGTTAAATCCATAATAGGTGTATTATTTAAAAATAGAATTGTTTTTTTTGTATATTTATGTCATTACACTAGTAGCTATTAATCATATATATATGTGCAATTTTTTTTTATCTTGAACATAATTTAATGCTAGCAGTTCATTAAAAAAACTTTTGTTAATTTAATTAAAGCTTTTCGGGGACATTTCAGTAACTAAAGTAAAATATTGATCAAATTTTTAGCAATTAGTAATACCGGTCGATTAATTAAAAAGTTATAAATATCAAAATTCTTAGGAATATTTATTTTGATTTTATAAATTTTTTTTTTATTCTTTTACAGGGTGGTGCATAAATTTTTTAATTTCATTTTATAAAAAATTTTGGAGTTTATTATTAAAATCACACATCGAAATCGAGTTTCGGTTGTTCTCATTCAAAATCGTTTGTACATTCATAGATTGTTGTGTTGATTTTCAAAATAAAATGACATTTTTTCGGAACATGAATTCCTCATGCATATTTATAAAAATATTTCCAAATAATTTTTTTTTTATTTTTTTCATCATATTCTGACTTAAAACTTATTAAAATTTTAAATAGGTAAATTACTTACATCTAATCTTAGTGGATTTCAAGACCGCCTATATAAGACTCTATTCAAAGGGAAAACTTATATGTAGTTTTAGCCCACCTAGGCTTGCCCGTAAAGCTAATAAAACGGATTAAAGCTACTATGTAAAACAAAAAACGCGAGATTAAAAATTCAAAGGGACCTCACATATCCTTTCAATATCAAACAGGAACTGAAGCAGGGAAGCGCCTATATTTTTCAATCTTGCACTCAAGCATAAAGTCAGCAAAACTTCCCGTTTGACCGGAATGACCATCAAGCTACAACGCCTTAGGTGTGCCGGTCACATACAACGTATGCCAGATTCCCACACTTCAAAAAATGGTATTGATTGGGAAAAAAGCCTGTAGGGAAGCTGAGAAATCGATGGATAACAACTGTCCAATACCGAGTAAAATGAAAGAGAATGATTAAGGAGGACAAGGTTCGACAACAGACTGTAGTGTCAATTAAGAAGGAGAAGAAGAAATTACTTACGATGAGACACCGTGTATTAAAATTTTAAAAATAAAATATTTATTTTATATTTATTTTTAGATTTTAATAATTATTCGTATTCCCTGAAATAACTCTTATGATTCACAAAAAAAAAACCCCTTCTTGAATGTCAAATTTTTAATAAATGGAAACAAATAAAGATGACAATATAACTACTCTGAAATTAATATATTTTTTTACGTAAGAAATCAAGTTTACCTTTTTTTTAGCACCTCAAAACAAGTAAGAATTTGTATTTGCTTCAAAATTACAAAGTAGTTAATATTTTTTATAATTTTATTTAAAACTCATTATAAATAATTATTAAATTATTTTAAATAGGTACTTAAATTGATTAATATTTATATTTAAAAAAATATCTTTAAACATCAATCAAAAAAATCTTAAATTAGAATTTTTTTAATTATATAATTATATATTTTTTTTTTGTGATGATAGCCGTAAAGTTAAAATGAAGGCAGTTTAAAAAAGTTTGAGTAATCAATTATCTACATTCTCATTGAGCCATTTTGCTCAACAGGTTTCAGTAGCTGCCTTACAATTTTTTTTTATGCACATGCATTATCAAATAATTATTCAAAATAGCTATGCAATAAACTTTAAACTATTGAATATTTTTTAATTCATGAAATTTGTAGGGATCTTGCAAATAGTCTACAGAAAATCGAAGACTGCGATTCTGGGGTACTATCACTGAGTTATAGCAATTTCAATTTATGCCTCAGTTAAAAAGCCATTGAAGGCTGTTTGAAAAATAATTTAAATAATTAAAAAATATACGTTTAGATACAGAAATATCGGATAATTTAAATATAAAATTTATATTAGGAAATTAGAATAACCTCACTTGATTTTTTTGCATTGTTTTAATCATTTTTTTTTAATCGAGTTTTAAAATTTACCGTCATGCGAAACTCAGTTTTTGCAATTTTTTTGCCCCTCATATCTTCTGAACGTTTCAAGTTAGAAACTTAAAATTTTGAGAGAAGTTAGATCGTCAGAAATTAGTAGGAGTCGGTTAGGTCACGTCCTCTGTTTAAGAGCTGTAAGGGGTCGAAAAAAAATTTGCTATTTTTATGCACCTGTAACTATAAATTGAAAATTTGCTATTTTTATGCACCTGTATAATACCTGTCCAAATTTTTATACCCTTTGCCATTACGTTTATGACGCAAAGAAGAAGGGAGAGCAGGTATAGTAGCAAAGGTTCGTAAAGCTGAATGTTTGAAATTTTGCCAAAAGTAATTTACCGGATGATATAATGTTTCTATTATGGTCCTACGGGTATCCCCGAGTTGACACAGTCTTTTCTTCTACACTCTTCCAAGTTTTTTTGTAATATACAAAATTTAAAGCTCCAACATTATATTTTAACAAGTGTTAAAGGGAGTCCTTAAAATTGAAGAAAGTATTGTTTTTCATCTCTTGTTTTATTTAGTTAAATTCTAATTACTCATATTAATTCAAAAATTCACTACATTTTTTCTATTTGAGTACTACTCGGCTTTGAGTGTGGAACCATCTTTAAAATTGCAATATGTTTTTCTAAAGAAACCTCAAATCTTGGGACTTTCAATTTCTTTAATTCTTATCAAAGAATCCCGGTTATTAAAAAGCAAAATTAATAAATAATATTCATAAATTAAATCAAATTATAATGTTAATTCAATACTTTCATACTTTCAAGGTAACAACTAATGTTTCAACGAATTCTTAATAAATTTTTGTAACGTGTACATTGTTATTTTAACTCAAGAGCAATTTTAAATGTTATTTTAAAACTTTTAAATTTAATACTCAAAATGATACCATAATATCTCTAAATATGTTTTATTCTTATAAAACATGTATAGGTATTACGGTTTCATTTACCTTATTTAAAAATAAACAGGAACAAAATAAACTTATTTATATTTACAAAAAATATGACCCACATACTATTTTTTTTAAAAAACAAATTTCTTAGTAGTAATACTTTTCTTGTCCGTTTATTCGTTTATTATCAAATTTTGTAAGAGTATTTTAGATATTATTAAAATAAAATAAATATTAAAAGAATTAGAAATTATATTGGAGAAAATACTTACAACACCACATGACGACGTCGTGACGGTGACATTTTTAATTAACATTAAACCAACGATGTCGTCTACTAATATCAAAATCACCGTGTTCTATTAAAAAATGATGTCGGACATTGTGTTATTTTCTATTACCGACCCATCCTCCCTATTAAGTATTTATTTAATCGATGAGATTAATAATAAAGCCACGGTATTTTTATATTACATTAGATTGCGTTTATGTTGGAGCCTTATTAGGTGCTAAGAGCGTCTATAAGAGCATACCGTAGAAAATTATAAATTGTTTATCATTGATCAAAGCAATGCTCTTATCATTTATCGCAGCACCAATACAAATGCACCCTTAGTGTGAATATATTGATCAGTAAAGCATAATTTTCATAGAATTTATAATATCATCAAAACGTCATTACGCGACGTCTTATCATGGGAATGCACTTTTATAAATTTGAAAATAATCCAGAATGTAACATTACAAGCTATAATATTTTAGGTATACATTGGGTAGGATTCTAAAATTTTAATTAATTATTAAATTTTAAGTAATTAAAAATAGTTCTGATGTTGCATTACTTCAGACAAATCTTAATTCTCTACAAGAATGGTGGTTCTCTAATAAACTAGAACTAAACACTGAAAAATGCAAGGTTATAAGTTTTACACGTAAGAGATCTACCATTTCATTCGGTTATAATATAAATAATGTAACCCTTGAAAGAGTTAAAAGCATTACCGATTTAGGGATTCTGTTGGATGATAAACTGAACTTCCATCTCCATTATGAGTATATGATTTCCAGGGCAAACAAAATGCTCGGCTTTATAAAAAGAAGAGCTAAAGAATTTAGCAGCATTGCTGTAACTAAAGCTCTTTATTGTTCTGTAGTACGTTCTATTCTTGAATATGATAATATTGTGTGGGATCCTGCATTTCAAATACATTCTGATAGAATAGAATCCGTGCAAAAGCTATTTCTTCTTTTCGTTTTAAGAAATCAATATAATCCTAGAGATTATTCAATTCTGCCTAGCTATCTCGTAAGACTTAATTCATTGAATATGTTAACGTTATCCTCACGCAGGCAAATTCTTTCTTCCTGTTTTACTTTTGACGTCTTAAGAAAAAACATTGACGTTCGGTATTTATTGGATAACTTTAAAATAAACAATGGTGCGAGAAATACGAGAAGCACTAAATACTTAGTTGAAAATACTCATAGAACTGAATATGGAAAAAATGAACCAATAAATAGATGTTGCATTACATTCAATAAACACAGTCATCTTTATTCTACACAAATTTCTCGATACACTTTTAAACATAAATTAAACTTAAAATTCATTCACGACCTAAGACGATTAATTTTAACCTTCATTATATCATATTACACTTCAAGTTCATATTATTTTTTAATTTAGTTACTTTATACAGTTAGTTAATACAGTTAGTATTCATAAATTTAATTTCAACTGTGTTTTTGCTTTGTATGCATTTTCTACAAATAAATAAATAATTATACTTTTGATTCTTAATGTATTTAAAATTTTTTTGGCTATGTAATCAAATTTCATGTTAATTATAAGTTTTAGTTTTAAGAATTATTTTGTAAAAACCTTGTTTTGGTTCAAATAAATAAATAAAAAAATTGGGCCATTTTGCTCAACAGGTTTGAATAGCTGCCATACAACTTCTGTTTACTTTTATGAACATAATTTAACAATTAATGATTAAAAATTGTTAAGTTTAATGCCTAAAATCTGCACACCACATAATTTGGCTAGTGTAAAGGGTTCAAATTACTACCATGTCCTTTCGATTATCCCAGAATCTACTCAGTCTACTCTATCATCTTGCTTATTTTTGGCGAAATTTATATGAATCTATGTTCTACTACTTTTCTTTTTTAGTTGAATTTTATGTTAATATATAACATACAATTATATTATTTATATTTTGAATTTCAATTATACATACAATTCAATATTATATCGTATTCATAGCTATTTTATATTTTTTCTTCTTGAATTTTTTTTGTTATATTTTTTTTCAATGCATATAATATAATTCTATATATGTCTACTTTTTGGGTAAAATATATTATATGATGTACCGTCATTACAGTACTGAAATATTCAATGTATACTATAACTATTTATATTGTATGATCGAATATAATTGGGGTTTTGCTTCACCAGATCTATTTACGTATTTATTGAAATCTGTGGCATTTTCAACGCATAGAAAATATTTCGAAAGTCCTTAAATTTGATTTTTAATAAAATTTCATACTCACTTGTCTAAATTTGACATGTGAATTGATTTTTTTCGGAATGTCACTAAATGTTTGAGTAAACATAAAGCATTTTTGAAGAAATACGTACATTTAAAAGATTTGATCTCTAAATGATAGATTCTACAGCTTAAGAAATTTATGCAAATGCGCACATACTTTAAGTTTAAATATTTGCTTCCATCCAAGAAATATTTTTTTTATAATTTATTTGACCATTCTGTACAATTCCAGGTAGAAACATTTTAACACACAATCTTCATGGTTTTTAAAAGTGATTAGTAAGGAATTAATTTAGAACAGAAGTTAAGACCTTTTTTTAGGGTTACAGATATTCTAACCTTATTATTCAATGCATAATATAATCAAAATGTGTACGATCATGTATACTGGTTATACCACTGAGTTAAAATGTGTACGATAATGTATACTGGGTTAATATCCATTATTTGGGATTTTATAAATTGACGATTCAACTTGGATGGAAATTTTTTTTCAACTAAAATATGGGGTTTTTTTAATGGGTATAGTTGCATAAGTAATTTCAGTATAATATCTACATTATAGATTTATAAGCATCTTATAAATTATAAAAAATGTTGGCATTATCGCATAACTGGTTTATTTCTTTATCTTTCCTTACTTATTAAAAATCGGAATTTAAAAGAAGTGTTAAAAGAACAAAAATGTTTGGGTTATAAATGAATAATTTGCAATTAACTAAAAAACATTTCTACATTTCTCAGTATTCAAATATTTAATTTAATATTTAGTTTTTTGTATTCGAATATATAATTAATATTATATAATAAATTTGACAGATTTAAGTGTTCAACTTAAGTGATAAATACACAAATAAAATATATAATTATCATATTGATTTTATCTTTTTAATTATTTAATTAGTAGGAAGATCAAAAGTGTTTTTAAAATCTTGTTTTTAAGATTTTTGGATTTATACAATGATAAAGCTGCATGATATAAATTTATTTATTAAATTACTTAATCTCAAAAATATCCTTTTCTTTCTAATCTTAAAATAGAAACTAATTAGTAAAAACTAATTTTATTATAACAAAAAAAAAATCATGTACCTACCTATTATTAATAATTTAAAAGGAAATTTTCATTTTCCGCAAAATACACTTTAAATATTTTTCAGTGTTGCCAAAATTATTTTTATATAGGTACATAGGTACACAAATTCACTATTTAATTTTAATTCTATTATATTAGTGTTTTTATTATATTTGAATTTCTTACTCTATATCTACATTTTTTATGATATTATAAGTATACCTATATTTAACTATAAATAGGTACTCATGTATAAACTTTCTATATATAATGATTTGTTTTTAAAATCATAATTCAATGAATCACCTTTCATATATCACATTATTTTAATACGAATTGAAAATGAAATAAAAAACACTTTATTAAAAAATTTGATTAAACTTATTATGATTCTCTTCAATATTATTAAATACTACATATAAAACAATTTTACATAATTTTTTGCACTTAATAAAAAGAATCTCATAAAAATACTATCGAAAAGATAAATTTTCTATTATACAAAATATTTTAAATGTTATAAATAGAGAAACACATGTTTGTTATGTACTTAAACTCATTCATTGACAAAATGTCTGTGTCATTAGAAATAGACAAATTTTTAACGAGGGGTATTAGATAAAGAAATCTTATCACTTTAAATTTTATCGTATTTTTTTTTTTTACTGGCACCTTTACGTGCTAACAGTTCACTGTGTTAGGCTTAACAGTCTGCCTATATATGTATATGTCCAAACAGGGGGAACTTATTATTATTAGAACTGATCAAATGAATTCCACATACAATTTAGATGACATAGTACTACGCCTTATAACATGTAGAAATGTCGAAGATTTTCGATAGATACAGTTCTATTTTGTTTATACGAGTATTGTAATAATTTTGTAATTGAAGTTATATGGTATTCTATATCTGTGAGTTATATTATTTAATTGAATTATTTGTTTATATTTTTGTATTTTTGTATTCGTTTATTTTGTATTTTATATTAATGTATTTTTTTTATTAATGTAATAAGTAATTATTGATGAAGCCATTAATTTGAACCTAATGGCGAATATTGTTTTTTTTCACTTTTACTGGGATTCGAACCCGGGTCTTTACATTTTAACACAGTATAGTATTTGGAGTTGCACTTTCGTAAAAGATCCCATTCCTTTAAATAAATTGCGATGAATACAATTACCTTTTCTATTACCTTTTTACTTACCTATAATTACCTTATGAATATAATTACCATTCACCTGAAGTATCGTTTGCCTTAATATAATTACCTATATTTCATTTGCTAGTAGTATTGCTTACCGGAATTTTTCTTGCCTGTATTTCAATTTCTTACATTTTGCAAAATTACAGAGCACTTTGCAGGATTATATGACTTTCAGTAGTACTGGCTAAAGTCAAAATAGTTTAATTGTACTCCCATATCTGTTATTGTATATTAATTAGGAGGATAATTAGGAGAAATTTTAGAGTTGCATTCAAAAGCACGATTACTTTGTTTTTCCAGGATAATATTCATATATATTGTATATGTCAGATTCTGAATTTGAACGGATTTTAGAATTTGATTCATTTATGAAAGTAAAAATAATTCTGCAAAATCTAGGAAAATGAAATACAGGCTTGTGTTAGTTACCCTATTCCTTCACGAGACCATACACAAAATTTTATTTCTTATATATTAATTTCTTATTTATTAAAATCTAGTTTTCTTAGTTTTTCACTTAAGAACTTTCAAATAATATTGGCCAAATCTTGCTTCTTACAGATAAGCGATGTATTAAATCCTATTTTTTAAGTCCATTTTCAATTTGAATGTATGTAATGTACCTTATAATTTGGTTGTTTAACGTCCTATTCGTCCAATAAAAAAGACCATTAAAATTAACCTTGCTAACAAATTTCATTAGTTTATATAATTTTAATCTTTTCAATTGACCTCGTAAATATTTTATATTATACTTAGAATTTGACGTTTACGACATACATATGATACATTAAATACGTAATATTGTCATTTTTATTCACCACATTGTTTATCTCTCTTTATTTGTTATTTATTAGGGTATTTTGTTTATTTTTAGCTCAGAATTTAGAATTTATTTGAGTTCTTATTCACCATATTGCACGCACATGTATTTAACTGTCAAAAAAA
Source organism: Dolichopus griseipennis (assembly GCA_963082915.1). Taxonomy (NCBI): domain Eukaryota; kingdom Metazoa; phylum Arthropoda; class Insecta; order Diptera; family Dolichopodidae; genus Dolichopus; species Dolichopus griseipennis. The sequence continues at coordinate 104,089,317 of OY720442.1, forward strand.
ATTTCTTTTAATTTTTTTTTTTGTGCACAAACAAAAAACTGTTGAGAAAAAGCTTTTTATGAGATTTTTAATACAATTCTCAATAATTCTCAAATCTCAATACTGTTCACTCACTCTATTTCTATTTATTAAAAATAAATCACATGTTTTTATGTTTATGTCTAAATAAAAAAAAAATTTGCCGGGTTAATTGGGATAGGTTGGAAAAGTGTTACCAAGTGATGAAAAATCATAATATATTTAATAATATATTTAAACAAATTTTATTAATATAATTACAAATTATAGGTACCTAATTAATATTATTATTATTAATATTATTAATATTAATATTAAATTTTATTAAGTAGCTAATTAATATTAAAACTACTTAATTTTATTATTTATGTTACGATAGTTCATTAATCATCCATATTTTGAAAGTCTTTCCCTGAAGAATGAACAAATTTCCATTACCGTTACGTTTACTTTAAATTTATCAGGTCTGACATTTCTAAAGCAAGTTTTCCGAATAATTTTTGTATGTTTTTTATTTTTTATTGGTTATATAAGTTTCAAATATGAAGGTTCAAAAAGTTTTATTAGAATTTTTTTAGCGATGAGCTGCTTTTTTTATTCTACAAATCTTTAGAAGATAAAGAAAATATATATCTATAGATTTAAATCGTCTAAAACGTATAATTTTATTAAAAACTCGTTTTACATGAATTTGGTTTTTTCGCCATGAATTATGTCAATTTTCAAATCAATTTGGTAATTTTTCAAATTATGTTGATCACAAATTTTTAAGTTAAAGTGATCTTTTTTCAAATCGATTTTTAAAAATGCCCCCATATATTTTGGGAATCAGAAGTCGATTTCAAAAATCAACTTGATTTCAAAAATTTACTCTCCGATTCTGTAGGAGATACTTAAGAGGCGAAAAAATTTTAGAAACAGAGCGGATTTAAGGGTCAATCTTTTTCGATTTTTTGCTGTATTTGGGTTCTTCCTTCTAGTTTTCTTTAATATGTTCATCCGAAATCAAGATCCTAAAGAAACGGGGCTGATCTAAAAAAGAACAATTTAATTTGAAAATTTTAGATTATTTGAAAAACGTTATTTCATTTAAATATAGTCAAATTTCATTTGAAAAAGGATCAAGTATACGTGAAAAAAGTATATACTTTTAAAAATATTTATTTTTAAACGAAACAAGTTCAAGCTTAGACATCTCATCTCCATTTCTTAAAAATATTTGAAAAATCTTTCCATGATTCTCAATAATATCTTTTGGCTTTTCATTAACTTGTAAGTCCTTTAATTTAACAAATAGATTTCTAATGGAATTATTTTATTTTTCTGTTTTTCAATTTTAATATATTATATTATTTTGAAAAATTAAAATTAATGAAGTTGCCCTCTTTGAATGTAAATTTTAAAGTCAAATATTTAGTTAATTTTTCAGTCTTTTCAGAACTTCTAAACTTGATTTTTAAAAGTTAATATCACTTTTATTTTAGAGTTTTTTAGAATAGCCATACGTAATAATCTTTATCAATTAGAAGAAAAATATGATTAATATACATATTGTACAGTTAGGTTAAAGAAACGGACGGTAGTATTTCTAATACTTTATTTATATTAATTAAAAAAATTTAATACTTCAAATAAGATAGTTAATTATTTTAACCTAAAAAAGCTTTTTAAAAGGTAAATAATAAATTAAAAAAAACATTTATAGATCCTTTTAAAATGTGTACATATGTACTTAAATTCCATGTAAATACAAAAATTTATAAGCTATGGCAACACTATTTCCAAAAAAAATATTTAGAACAAAAAGTCAAATACAAAAATTTCATTCTCTCTTTTTTTTAATAGAAAGAGAGAGAAACCAAAAGAAGAAAATTTCAAGAGAAAGTAAGAAAGCAATCAAAATAAAGAGTCAGAAAACAATTTTTGTTCTTGTTTTTGTTTTTTTGTTTGTTTTTTTATTGTTATTATAGAAAAGCTTCAACTAACTGTTGATTGTGCAAAAAAAAACAACAAGTAACAAACTATAGAATAGAACTTTTGCAACCGTAATTTACTAATTATTATTTTCTTATTATTTTTTTTTTCTACTTATTTTAATATCGTAAAAAAATTATTTCGTTTTTTTTTTTTGTTTTTTTTTTGTGTATTTCGGAATTTAAAGGAAGAAATTTTCATGTATTTGAAAAGTTATACATGAAAAAAAGATACAAACACAATTTTTTGTTATTTTTTTTTTTTTTTGAAAAAAAAAGCAAAACAAAAATTAAAAAAAAAAATAAATAAAAAAAAAAACAAAAAGAATATTATAATAATTTTCGCGAAAGTTTTTCTGTATGTTTTGTTTTTTTAAAAATATTTTTTTTTCTTAGTTAAGTATGAATTCTGAAACAATTCGGAACGGAATAATATTTATAAGAATTTTACGGAATAACGGCGTGGTGTAGCAAAAAAAAAAAACAAATAAAAAAAAATATTTTATATATAAATATATAATATACATAAATAATAATATTTATATCTTTATAATTTAATATTATTTAAATAAAAATATATATAAAAATTATGTATATAAGTATAAAATATAAATATTTTATATATAATTATATTAATTTATTATTAATTAATATTTTATTTTAAAGTTCAGTTAAATTTAAAAATACAAATTAAAAAAAAAAAAAAAGTAAGCATTGCTAAATTTAAAAAAAAAAAAATTAATCTAATTTACAAAATTAAATTAAATAAGTAAATTAAATAATATTTATAAAAAAAAAATAAATAAATAAATTATATTAAATAACAAAAAATATGAAAATATTGTATTCAAAAAAAAAAAATAATAAATTAAATTATTACTTATTAAAAATTAAAAATTTATAAATATATTCTCTGTATAATTGTATCTATAAATGTATATATATACATTTAGTATCTATTTATTTATAATTTATTAATAAATATATTTAATTTATATTTTCATATAAATTGAAAATATTATTATTCTATTTTGTTTTTTCGTAATTTTTCTGTTTTTTAATTAAAAATTATAGTGTAGGTTCTATATTTTAAATTATTATTATTATTAAAAAAAAAATGGTTAAGTTTTAAAAAAAAATTAAAAAAAAAATTAATAATATAAAATATAAGAAATTAAAAAATATTACAAGGGAATTAAAAGTGTTTTAAGAAAAGTTAAATATAAAATAAAATTATAAAATAGTATATTAAGTGTTAATTAATTTAGTTTAAATATTTTCTAAATGTAAATATATATATATTCATTTATTAATATAAAAGTGTATGTTTTTTCATTTTAATTTTAAAAAAATATTAAAATTAATATAAAAAAAAATTAAATTTATTTAAAAAAAAAAATACATAAATAAAGTATATATAATATAAAAGAAGAAAAATAACAACAAAAGATATATAAAAAAGGGAAAATTAATAATACTGGATTTATTTTAATATCAACTACAATTATATTACAATAAAAAAAGGTCAGTTTTAAATATATATTAAAAATTAATTAAAATTAAAGAAATAAATTAAATAATAAACAGTTGTTTTTAAAATAAAAAGTTGTATACATATTCTATATTGAGTTTAAGCTTTCTGAAGAACTATGGGAAGGTTATGGTTGTTAGGTTGAATTAAAATAAAATTAATATTAGTATGTATTATTCTAAATTTGTGAGTAACCCCTCGCCCCTCCTTTGGAAGGTGTAGTTAGTTTATTGAAATTAAAAAAATTGTAAATATTATAGTATATATTGTATACTAAACTTATAAATTCAATTGTATGTCAAAGTTTGTTGATTGATAAATTTTATAAATATTTTAGTGTTGACTACCTTGTATTTTAACAGTATTTTAACTACATTATTGAGTATTTAATAGATCTTGACTTTTAGAACAAATTTACAATCTAAGTTTCCATAATTTGACTTGGAATAACAAATTTTTAATAAATATAAACAAATCATATATACAAAAGATGTGTATCATTTTATAAAATAGATTTTTATCTAACAGCTGGGTGGCACAGTGGTTGAGTGCCGACCTTTCATGCGGAAAGGCCCGGGTTCGAATTCTTGTGAAAGTGAAAAAACTTTTCTGGTTTTCGACATGACTTAGCTACCATTCGCCATTGGGTTGAAATTAATGGCATAATTAATATTTATATGTCTTTAAAAAAAAAAAATTAATATAACAATATAAACAAATGCAAAATATAAACAAATAATTTAATTGAATAATATAACTCGCAGATATAGAATACAATATAACTCAAATACAAAATATTACAATATAAATAAAAAATACAATTGTAAATATTGAAAATCTAAAACGTTTCTACATGTTATAAGGTCTAGTACTATCTCATGTTTAAATTGTATGTGGAATTCATTAAGACCAATTTTAATAACACGAAAATAATATGACTCCCTGTTCCAACATGTAGCTATGGTAAGGCTTATTAGCCTAATAGTTGAACAGTTAGCGCTTAAAAAAAAAATAGAAAAAAAATCATTAGTATAAAGTTAATATGAATTGATGGTTGATCAATTAATAGCTTTAATTAATAATAAAATATATTTTAAGAATAAGTATATATAAAATATACCTTAATTAATTGCGAAAAAATATTATATGTATAAATCATTTGTTTTCAGATTTTTTTCCCATTTGTATGATGTATAAATGATTAATAGGTTTATTTTGTTAGACATTGTGTATTTTGATGTTGTTGTTGTTGTTGTTGTTAGTCAATTTGTATCGATATAAATACTTAATGTCGATACAAATTGACTATTATTAAGTATATAGAAAGTATATAGAAAGCAAATGTAATTTGTATCTGGCAGATAATATAGATTTTTAAACTTTAACCTTTTGATTTATCTGTTAGAAATCTAATAATGACAAATAATTAATATATATATATATATATATATATATATAATATATATTTAGAAGTATATCTATTGATTATTTTTTTACCTTTGTATTAATAATGTGAAAAGTAGGTAAACTAATTTTTTTTATATTTTTTTTTTTATTGTATTGAAAAAAATGTGTTCTAGAAAATCGATTAGTTTTTCTATAGTTTTTCTTTAGTTTTAAAGTAGTTTTATAAAGTTTTATTAAAGTGTTTTATTTATTGTCTAAATATAGTGCCAAAGGAAGTGAAATATTTAAATTGTTCATTAGAAAAGCTAATCAACATACTTGTATTTTGTATTATTATGTATTTAGAAGATTATTCTGAATATAATAACAATTTTAAATTAAAGGAGTACAGGAGTACTATGGCATGGAAAATCAAAAAAGTTTATTTTAAATTAAAGTCAGATTTATGTTATCAAAGGCGAGTTTAATAACTTTTAGGATCAATTATACAGGATGATGTTTGAATTATTTATTGAATACGTATTGATTAGTGTAGGAAAAGAACAGCTGGTATTAGATTTCAATTAAAAAAACCAGCTTTATGGCTGATACAATTTCATGCAATTATAGTCAATTGCATAAAATTAAACTAAAAACTAAAACATATGTTGAAATCTTAATTTGTACAAAGTAAAACCTGAGTTCAGCTCTGTTTTATGCATTCAACCATCAAACTTAAACTTAACTGAGTTCAAGCTTTAGATTCAACTTAAAATTGCTTTGTGGCTCCTTAATCCTTTCTTAGTACGACTTTAGTGTTTTAGTATGAGTATGAGTTATTAAAGAAATTGTTGGACGGCTGCCGGAAGTAGCCTTACAAAGCAATAATAACCCCAAAAAAAGGATATAATGCCACAAAAAACTAGTTATTATTTGATAATAACATCCCAAAATTAAAATTAAATATTGCCGCAAAAGAGGGAAATATCCCCCAAAATTAAAATGAAATAATCCCTGAATAAAATCTTATCTACATAGAAAGCATAAATAACATACTTATTAATTAAACGACCATTACAAATACCAATTCAGAATCCCGATTGGGGAAACCTAAGGTTATTTGCCTTTTATACAGGATAATTTTTAATATGCAGGGGATTCGAATGTCGGGATTTTGATATCTGGCAATTTTGAAAAAGAATATTTTAATACGTCAGTATAATGAATATCGGCAGTCCCCAAACATTAAAATTTATAATTTTTCAACCAATTTTATTTTATAAAATTTTAAAATTCTAAGAGCAGAGGTAATTACATTTTGAATTATTATGCTTTAATTTTAAATTGTTTAAAGTGAATTAAAGTCCAAAAAATAATCCCCTATATTATTTCATATTTTCTTTAGAAATGAGGGAATATTTCCATTACAAATTTTTAGGGTTCCCTTTTTTGAGAGGGGAATATTGTTTAGGGAGCTATTTCAGGGAACCTTTTTAATTCATCCCCCGCTTCTTGCCCAAAAACTACAAGAAGTTACTATCAATATAACATTTTAATTGTAATATGTATTTTATTATTATTATTCAGTATCCACATGTTTATTTTATTTATTTTTAAAAATTTGTTTTTTTACTATTCAAAAAAAAAAAAATGCTGTACTGTTTTTTATTAGATATATCTATATATATATATATATATATACATATACGAGTATATATGTATCCTATACATATTTTTAAATAAATTGTACATAATTTTTTTTTTTTTCTTATTTCCTTTCTTAATTTTTGCTTTTGTTTTACTTGTTTTTTGATTTTTTGGAAAACTCGTACACGATTGGTCATTAAACTTTGAGACAAAAAAAAAAAAACGAATAACAAAAAAAAAATTAGTTAATACCGTAAACAAAAAAAAAAAAAAAAAATTTTGTGGTATCGGAAAAGAAAATATTTTTTATTTCAAAAAGAAAATTGAGTCTTTTTCTCATACAATTTGTGTTTTTTTTATTGCAAATTTATTTTTAAAATTAAAAAAAAAAAAAACAAAAACGTCAAAAAAACGTCAAAAAAATAAATAATTTTTTTGAAATTCCAAAGAATATAAGAAAATGAATTTTTTGAATATGAAATATTTTTTTTTTAATAAGCAAAACACAAAAACAAAATTTTTAATTTAAAAATAAAATAATATTTTCTTGAAAAATTTAAGAAGAAGAAGGGGTTTGCTACATTATCTTTAATACCGAAATCTTATGCGTCAAAATCTTGCTTTCAAAATAAAATCTTTTTTTCAAAATCTTTCAGTACAAAATTTACTATCGGACTTAATTTACTAGAAGCCTCGCTAATTTAATCATTGAAGCTAGATTTCATATCCAACACTAAAATCAAAATTATTGTATGGGAATACATCATACCTATAGTTGTTACATATAAAAAATAGTTCCAACTAATTCAGAATATCACATATACATATATAGATAATGAATATTCTGCAAAGAGTGGCAACCCTGTTTTTGAAGGGTAGGGTACAAAATCTCGTGTGTCAAGATCTCACGTTTAAATACCTGATTTTGATGCAACTATAAATTCCCTCTTAATTTAGAATCTCACACATCCATATATATATAAATATTCTGGAAAAAGCGTATAATCCTGCCTATGAATTTAACCCTAAAATCCATCCTAGTTAAGAATCTCGCATATTCATATGTACACATATTCTGTAAAAGGCGTACAATCCTAACTAGTAACTAGTACAAAATCGATTCTAATTGTGTTTTTAGATATTTCAACATTGAAGCATTGACAAACAATTTAAAATAGGGGGGGCTGCCGTCTTTAAATCCCCACTAAAGAAATTATATTCAAACGCTGATTTTGAAACCAACTCTAAAATAAGCGAGCGCGAGATTTTGCATCACGAGATTTATAAAAGCTCTAGATTTTGATGTACGAGATTTTGATACGATCCCGTTTTTGAATCCAATTCTTAAATTCCTGATAATTTATAATCTGATATAATATTCTGTAAAAGGCAAATAACCTTTACCTCGACAAGCCCCCTTTGAAGAGTTGTTAAATTTCCTAGTTGCAAAGTGTCCCAATTGTAAATGCTGTCAATTGTATGTTGTCGTATTTATTTATTTATTTATTTCATCTTTACTCAAGTGAGCTTATTCAGCTCGTACAGAGTGTAATTCAATTTAACAATAAACTTAAACAACTATCAAATGTCAATATATAACAAAAAAAAAATAAGAAAAAGATTTCAAAGCAATAAAAACAACAAAAAATAAAAATTACTATATTGATAACATACCAAATATACTGAAAGAGAAAAAAATAACAAAATATTAATTATAAGCAATGTGCAAATTGGAATTTTACACAACACTTAGAACAGTAAATGATAAAAACTTTATAACAAGAAAATTAAAAGTAAAATATTTTTTGCATAAAATAGAAATTTAGGTATATATATGTAGTTTATATAGAATTAAAAAGATGTTCGCTGAGCTTGTTCTTAAATTTATTTATATCAGATATATTCTTTATTTCCTGTATCCTGTAAAAGTCCAATAAATTATGCTTTTGAATCCAACTCTAAAATCCTCCTTAAATAATTTGTTTATATACATGTACTTTAATCAAGATTTTGTCGCAGATTGATTTTAGCATACAGGATTGTGACCTGCCCCCACAGAAGAAGAAACAAAATTCCTTAATATTAGCTTTTTTTAATTTTAATGTATATATATATATATATATATATATATATATATATATATATATGTATACATTATGTATGGTTATGGTATTGTCATTATCCTTAAAAAAAAAAAAAACAAAAACAACAAAAAAAAGACGCAAAGAAAAAAAACATGTCACAAATTTATTGCATGACACAGAATAATAAAAAAAAAAAAAACAGAAAAACATTTGAAATTTTTTAATTCCCTCTAAGGAGTTACCCTACTTTTTATCAATTATTTATATCATGTACATACAATTTGTATATAATATATTATATTATGTGTTATATATATACATATACTTAATTGTATATTAGGTTATTATATAATGTAGATATATAATATAGATATATATATATATTAATTAAGTATACATAGTGTGTATCAAAAAATGATTGTTTACACTAATAAAAATTAAAATAATAAATGAAGAAGAAGAGTTGAAAATCTGTACACAATTATTATTAAATATGTATACGTGTGTATATGTATATGAAATAATGATAATAAAAACAAAAAACTGTTTTCAACTTACATTTAGTAATTATGTACAATTCGGGTCATGCAATTGAAAACAATACATATTGTCCTAATTTTCTTTTCTGATAAGTGATAAGTGATAACATATATAAGTTATTGTAATGATTTTATTTTTGTGTTATATGTGTGATTGAATGTTTGATTATATTGTGATTTTGATAATTATTATTTAATTGAAGAAGTTTTTCTAAACTTTATCACCTTAGGCAGTTCTATATATATATATAGGACTGTATAAATTATGATAAAGTAACATTGGTAGGACTGTTGGGTGCTTATCGTAACAATATTATTTAATAAGAGTTGAGCCGCAGTGAAGCATTGTTTTTGGAAATAACTTCTAATTTTAGATTGTTATTATATCTAATCTGCAAATATTATTTAACTTGGGGTTAAATTAAAACGTCCTCATGGATATTTAATAATTCATTATTATAGTGTGATATTTATTATTATTCGTCCATGTTTGGGTTTAGGTAACAACACAATTCCGACCACCGACGAAATATTCACAGCGCAAATTTTAAAAAAAAATGGGTTCTTATGTATTTGCACATAATTGTGACGATCGTCGCCCAACCAAATTTTTGTCGTCGTCGAAATAGGTTTATTTTTTCGCTGTAGTCGAGTTTGACAACATTTTTAAACGTTAAAAATAAATTTTTGAATTTGACAGACATTTTTAAACCTTTTTATTTATAAGTTTTTTAAACAAAGAACGAGCTCTTTTATTTTAAACATTTAATAATGAGTTAAATTTTAAACACTGAAGAATTTTTTCAAAAACCCAAACTCATTTTGGGTTTATAAATTTACTTCACGTATCTGCTATCTTCTTCTACTACGATTTCGAATTCTTTTAGACAATCGATGTGCCATAAATACCATACGATAATTTGTACAGTTCTTACAATTTTTAACAAATTCATTTTTAAATTTTAAAGTTTTTGTTTAAGTTTTTTATTTTTCGCTTCGCTACAATTATGTTTCTTCTCACAAAAAATAGTTGAGCGGAGCGAATTTAGCTTGCTGTCGGTAGTCAATGGTCTGAATTGTGTTTTTACCTTATAGGGAAATTTGATTTGTAGTGGAGCGTTGTTTTTGAAAAGAATTGAAGACTCTTGATTTTTTAACAAATTACATTATTTTAGGGTCTGATTGATAACTTAGAGGTTAAAGTGATGACTTTTCAATCGAAAAATCGGATTTTATTATCAGGCAATATTTACTATTGTCAGGTACTACAAATTATTAAATAAATAAATTATTCAACTCTCCAAATTTAAAATGTCACGTTTATCAATTGAGTGAAGAATTATGTAAATAAAATTCTTATTACATACATAAAATAGTTCTGCGATTACTTTTCCAACATATGGTATGATATAATATAAGAATGACTTTTGAACCTATGAACCTATACCCGGTGGAATTAATTAATTATTTAATAAAATAAAAATTATATAAAAATATTTTTTAAAAAACATTATATTAAAGCAGTGTTCTATGTGTTGTATATAATCGCTTAAATCAGGTAATAATTTTGAAGTTTGAATGTCAATATGGAACAATTTTCAATTTTTTTAACCATTTCTATATTCATTACTCTATTCCAATGCTTGTAAAATAGTAGTTTTTTAATCAGATTTTGCTCTTACGTTAATTTTGTAATTTCTTTATGTAACTTTTAGGCATTTATATTAAAATATTAAAACTTTTAAAGTATATTAAATAGATTAAGTTGGTTAGGAGTACATATATTTTATCCTATTAGATTTAGAGTAATAATAGTCATCCTTTTACGTTACTATAGTTGTAGCTTTATTGAATAGAACTTTTAAAAATCGTTATTGAGCATTCTGGAAAATTTTTTTCTGACTTTTGATGTTTATTACATTTTTCTGGGAAAAAAAAGTTTTAATGTTTCATTAACTGACACGAAACGTTTAGATTCCTAAAAAAAATATTTAAATTATCCTTTGAGGATACCAAACGATTTATATATTAGGTATATAATATTAGGGCCTAACAAAATTAATTATTTGTGAATTTATAATTTTATACAATAGCTTCGGCCGTAATATACAATAGATTCAGCTTCTTATACAATAGCTACGGCTTTGGCCGAGTAATTAATAAATTAGTGAAAAAAAAATGATTAAAGAACCTGAAATTTCTCTTAAATAACAAAATTAATTCTTTAAAGCCTTATTAATATTTAATGAAAAATATATCCTGTTTCTGTCATTGAACCAACCGCTATTACAGGAAAAGCTTAAACGCAAAATTCCTTTAAAAGTTTTTTTGCGTACATGTGTAAAAAATTTTCTCAAAACAAGATTTTTAAAAGATTCTAAAACATGCCTATAAAAATTTTATTTTCTATCATTGTGAGAGAAAATATCAACCGCTATTACAGAAAAAGCTTAAATGAGATAAAAATATTTATACATATATTCTATAAAATGGTCTCTAAAGTTGGTCGGATTATAAGATTTTCTATGCCAAAATTGTAGCTTATTTTTGTAACCACTTTTATTTAATAAGGTTTTTTTTGTACTAAGTGTGGTTTTTAAAAAATCCGTAAAAACTTTAAAAATTACTCTAAAGAAATGCATCTTGGAGTTACCTGAGTTTCTGCAAAAAGCTTATAAATTATTTAGATATTCGCATCAAACCAGATATATGAAATTTAGTCGTTTAAGCTGCACATGTGTGCACAGACAGATAGACATACATACATACATACAAACAGTTATTAAAAAACACATTTTATGTAGACGGTTTATGGATCGCTTATTTTATTTCATATAAGCGGTTGGCAAAAAATTATACTTTTAGAATTAAAATTTTTCAGTCAATCAAAATAAAATGATTTTGTTTTATATAAAGTCGTAATAAAATGAAACTATTAAATTATTAATTTTTAATTAATATCTAAGTATATTATTATATTATGTATATATGTATATAACTAACATAATTTATTAATTAATACTTAATAAACGTAATAATTTTAATGTTATTAATTTTTTATAAACTAAACATTAAAAATAAAATTTAATGTTCTATTAATATTAATTAAAAATATTTAAATCAGTTATTATGTATATTATTCGTCCTTATCGCTTATATATGGGTGATTTTTTTTTTATTGCACATTTCATGTCCTGGAATCAATTTTTTTATAATTTTTTAAATAAGTAAAATACAGAAAAATTAATAATTAATATTAATTTTACAAACGATTCCCCATTGCCCCCATTTCATTTGAAAATTCTATGTTAAACAGTTTTTCTTAAAAATTAAAAAAGCATACGGTACCTATAGCAAAATGCTATGTCCCCGAGCTTAATTTTTTGACTTTTGGATTAATTTTTTCTGTTAATACTGCCTTTGGTATAAATTGGGTAATCAAAACTCTAAATTATAGTTATTATAAGTTTAATTTTTTTATTTTAGAAGCGGTAAAAATTTTGTTTAACCTTTTTTTTAGCAAAATAAATGATGTCCCTAGGTTTTGTCCATTGTGTTACCGAAGCATTACTTTTTAAATTAAAACGGTTTGTTTCTTAAATAAGTTGCGCGGCTCTTGTTATTTGTCAAAAACTATTTATTATTTTTATTCTGTTGTTGAAAAGTTTTCAAAAAAATAGCTATAATTAAAAAAAAATTAAATTTTCCAAAACGTATAAGTATGTATTTTTATTAATTGTCCACTATGTTACCAAGTTTATCTCGACTTAAATACAAATTAAAATATTTTATTATATAAAATATAAAGTAATAAAAAGAGCACTTTTAGAAAAAACTAATTTTTATATTATGTGTTCAATAAATTATGATATTTTTAAATAATTCAGTAAAATTGTCCATTGCGTTACCTGTCCATTGTGTTACTATTAGCGCGGTAACGCAATGGACAAATTGGTAACGCAGTGGACTTATTGGTAAGAAATTGGTATAGTTCTAAAAAAAAAATGCTATAATATTATTAATTGTTAATAGAATATGCCCAAACCCAATAAAAAAAATCTTTCCCACCTGCTAAAAAGCAGAGGAGGTAGAGGGAAAGACGAAAACTTGATTTAAAGACGGCTATAAAAAAAAGGCTATAAAAAGTGAAATATTATCACAAAAATAAAAATCTGATTGAAAAGCAAACTCCTCGCCAATTTCTTAACATTTTCTTTATAATTTTCAATGCTAATGTATTTAATTAATTTTTTTTTTTTGACTAGAGTCCCCTATGTTACTTTTTTGTCCACTGTGTTACTTTTTGTCCCTGCTTACAAAGACTTTATTTTTATTTTCATTTAATTTTAAGATACTTTATTTAAGTTTTGTTTAATTAAAATGATATATAAATATTATTTGTATTTTAATGTGATATGAAATATTCTATACGTGCTTGCTGTAACAGCGAAATTCAATATTTTTTGAAATTTTTTTGATAAAAAGTAACACGACGGACATAAATTTTCAAATTTTTTTAACTTATATACTTTTTTTTATTAATTTTTAAATAGCAATTTTCTATTTATAATAAATAAAATACGAAAAGCTGATTACTGCTTTTCTTATTTGTTTTTTTTACATTTATATAACATTTTACATTTTAGTAACGCAATGGACAAATCTGCGGAGCTCAGTTTACTAATTTTGTTCTAAAATGTTTAATTTTGACAAAAGTGTACAGCTCATTTCAGAATATTGTACTGAAAACTAGAAACTTGCTTAATAAAATACCATGGCTCATAAAAAAAGAAAAATAATTTAAAATTTAAAAATTTTGAAATGTGCAAGAAAAAAAATAATCACCCATACTTTATACAAGTATATGCATCATTGCGTTAGTATAGTCTAATCATACATACAATACCAGTTAGGAAATACTGACACAAGGATATGCTAATATGTGTGTATATATATATAGTAAAAATAAAATAATATTTTAAGCCTAACAGCACTTTGTATTATTACAAGATTTACAAATTTATACCTATTAATTAAGAAAATTACATTAAAAAGATATTTTGGTTTTTTACCTTTTCCTCCTTTTTGCTCCTTTTTGATTTTGTTGTTATTTTTATTTTTTTATTTTTCTTGTACATTTGCAAAATGAAAATGTTCAAAATTATAATAAAAAATAATAATTATAATAGATAAATAACATAAGAAACAGAAATGTCTTAAGGATTCGCTTATATATATATATATATATATATATATATATATATATATATATATATATATATGTATAAATGTATGTTTTTGAACATTATATTAACGTATATATAAAATTTTACATATCTATATATTTTTAAGAAAATACAGACAGGAGAAGTAGGATAAGTGTATATATGTGTATATGATGATGTTTTGTTTGATGTTCCATGGGATCTCATTAAAATTGCCTGTCATTTTAAAATGAACTAATATATATACATAGAAATAAGTGTGTATAATGTACATATAATATACAATTCAAAATTTTAATATATGTTTATTTTAATTTAACATTTTGATGAAAAACAAATTTCTTCCTTTTAATCCTTCCTTCCCATGTTATTTAAAATTTTTTTTTAAAAATGGTTGATTATACTGTAATGTAATTTAAAAATTAAAATTTTTTATTTTTTTTTTGCGCATTAAAGTTAAATTAAAAAAAAAAAAATTTAATTTTAAATTAATTAAAAATTATAAATTAAATAAAAAAATTAAAAAAAATTACAATGACTGTAGGGTTTTTATTTTTATTTTGAATAGAAGATAGAATAACATTTTTATTAAATTAATTAATGTTTGTTTTTTTTTTATTTTTGGTTGATGAGTTTTCATGTAAATATAAACATATGTTATATTATTTTTAAAATAAGAATGTTGTAACTGAAAAATAAGGATTTTGAGATTTTACACATAAAAGTATAAAAAATTTTCTTAATGTATTATATTTAATTAAAGGTTTTGGTGCTGGTCAGTTTTTATTGGAAATTTTATAATACTTAAATGATATATTAATTATTTTTTGTATTCCGTTATTTAAGTAGTTTATAAATAATTAAATTTGTACTTGTACTGTTATTTAAGTAAAAGTCTACATTCTTTGTTTATACTTATTGAAAATTTCGAAAATTCGGATTTTAAGTATAACAAAAATATAACAGTAATAAGTGTAACAAAAGTTAAAATCAGTGAAGACACATTCGAATCGTTCGATACTATACATAAAAATTTCGATCTCTATGAAAATCCATTATCTATAAAAATGTTTGACAAACAATAGTTTCCTGCACTTACATATAGGTTCAGAAACATTTGAAACGTCTCAGAAGGAATCTTTCTTGCTTTCATCGTATACTTATAGGATTTAGAGTTCTTTTATTTTAAGTTATTTGTTAGTTCTTCTTAAGAGGCTAAATGGTTCTATTTAAGTTCATGATTTAATTTAATTTTGTGATTTAAATGCTGACGGGTCGTATTAAAACTTCGCTCAGATCACATCTAAATTCTTGTAAGTTAATAGATTTGTGCATAAAATTCAACATTATGTGTGTTTATAATTTTATACAATAACTATAGCTGTGTAATCAAATGCTTCTAGTAAAACTAATGTTTAAAGAAACCAAACCTTAGTCTAAATGGCTTAGTGAATGCCCTCTATAATTTTTATGGAGCAGAAAAGGATTAAAAAAAATGTTTTGATTTAAAGGTATAAATTTTAAAAAGTTTGTTAAAAATCTTAAACTATTCTCTAAACGTAGGGAGAAATTCTTTCATTCGGTATTCTAAATAATAGAGAACTGTATGTTCTTTTCTGAACAAATTATATACGTGGTTATTTCATTAAATAAGACGAAGGATTACAAAAATCATTTGAGCCATCTTCGAATTAGCAAAATATAAATTTATACTTTTTGTTTCAAATCTATGTATTTTGTATAATAAGAAAAAATTTAAAATTTATTATTAATATCCACTTTGTATCACAAAATGAAGTCAAGAATTTTTGTAAATGAAACAAAAGTGTATTAATACATAAAGTTAAAAATTTTTTGTCCTAATCTCAATATTCAAATTGGTCAGTTTTAAACATCTGGGCTATGATAATATATTATATGAAGCGTAGGTAAATATGAACTTTAATGGATTATTTAAGTTTTCATCAAATTTCAAAGTTTCGTTTATTTTCAAACAATTAATGAACTAAATAAATTCATTATTTTTCCCATATCACAACTTTTGTGATATTCATGCATTTCGTTGTAAGTTTCTTCTTTTTTATACTTACAAACTATATGATTAAACCCCTAACATTTGTAGCATCTTAAAACACTCTAGGCATGAAAATCTATCAATACTTCCATCCTGTTTATTACCTACTTTTCTTCTGTACACTTAAAAACTGTATGATTATACCCCTAACATTTGTAGCATTTTAAAAACCTCTAGGCATCAAAACTTATCAATACTTCCATCCTATTCATTACTTTTTCATTCATTATATAAAAATAAATTTGACTTTTTTCATAACAATAATTTCTGGAAACATAAAATAATCCACTCTTTTATAGATTTTGCCTTTTTAATGTCAGCCAGCTTTTGTATAAGATTTTAATAGCTTAATTAATCAAAGTACTGACTTTTTCATTCAGCCATGTAGCGCAACTAGCTAATGTGTGATGAGCTATTTAGTCTAATTCCTTTTCTTTTCATTTTAATGGCTCCTATTAATGGCGCAATTTTCATTAACATAATTTCACCTGACTTGACTTTTCATCAATTATTACACCAAGGTATTTATGTGCAGTAACTCTTTTGATTTGATTATTATTTATCAATATTTTTAGATTTATATCATCTTTATTCCTCATTATATATATGTAATAAATTTGGTTTTACTAGCATTTATACTTAATTTGTTGCCTTTAAGCTAATTAATATATTTATATTTTACATTAATATATATATATGTAGGATCTCGGGTTCAAAGCCCAGTTCGGATCATATCTAATAAAAAAATATAATTTTTATATTATATCAATAATAGTTTATATTATAATATAAAATATAAAGCTGCCTCCACCTGAAAAGGAAAGGTTGGCCCATTCACTTATCACATTGTATGGGGACTGTTCATAAATAAATAAATATATGTATACGTTTAATTAATATGACTTGCGCTCTATAATTATCACTCAATTTTCGAAATCATTCTATAAGTACCTCAATTATAGTATTATATTTTATACGTTTCATTTCAGCTTGTTATGTTTCCAAAAATTTTTAAAGTAATTTGTATAAAATTCGACAAAATTCCGACAATGGAACTTAAGTAAAGCTACACCATTTTGAAAATCTAAAAGATTTAACAATGTCTTATAAAATATAATTAAAATATATGAGTTGTGTAATATCTTATATTAAATACATTCTTAAAATTCCATAATGAAAAATCTCATTTTATATTATTTAAATATTTACACATAAATATATTCATATATCTGCATATATATTTATTGAATATGTATATATATATATAAACTTTTTTTTATTAATCTCATTTCAATACAATTTAATGTATTCTAAAATTAGCTCATGGTAAACATCATTTACAATTATTTTAATATTATTATTCGGGGTTTTTTTTTTTTTTTTTGGGTAAATTTATGCATATTTTGCTTTATTTTATATTAATTTTTTTTTTTTTTTTGTTTAATTAAATATTTTTTTTTTCCATCCATTTTTGCTTTTTTTTTCTTATTTTTTGTTAATGTAAACGTCAAAAAACACGTCTAAAATGTATACAATAATAAAAATATAAAAGGAACCTTCAATTGTATAAAAAAGAAATTGGAATGAGAAATCAAAAGACCTTTAAAATTATTAAAGAAAATAATACAAAAAAAAAAAAAATAAAAACAATAATAATAAAAATTCACAGCTGTATGTTTTTCATTTTGTTCAGCAACTTGATAAATAAATTTTTTTTTTCCTTAAGTAAATAAAAATGAAAAAAAAAACAAAAACAAAATGAAAGGGTTCCCCATATATTCTTTATGGTGTATTTCATTGTTTTTAATACTTTTTGTTTTTTGCTTTGTTTTATTACTTGTCAAAAATTATTCACTTTCTTTCCTTTTCTTTATTTTTTTCTTATTTGTTTTTGTTGTTGTTTTTGTCATTTTGTTTCTGAGATAATTGAATCCGCCAAAATGTTCTTCATTTTGTTTACACTTCATTTGTTGACAGTTCAATATTTCATTTCGTTTCTTCTAAATTATGTTACTTAAATACATAAAATGTTTCTATTTAAAATGTATTTATGTATATATAAGTATATATAAATAAAATATTGTATGTATATAGAAATATTATATACAAAAATATATGAATATTACAAATTAATATATTTTGTCTTTAAATGTGTGTATGGCAGGAGGTTTATAACTAGTATAGATGATCAAGTTAAAAAATTTTCAATTTATACATATATGAGAATTTATTTAATGGGGTGGAAAAAGGCCCCAGGAGAGGATGTGAATACAATTCCATTGGTGTAGAAAATTATATCCTAACATATGTAATATATGTACAATTACATATATGTGGTTTTTATTTATATTTTTAATGAACATAATTCTAATTTGCGCTTGATAAAAATCCGCACAAGGTGATCTTCCAAGGACTACACAGCTCAAATTTGATAACTTGAAAACTTTACTGTCGGAGGTTTTGTTTTTGTTGTTAAGTGGTTACTGTTTAACTGATATATTCTTATTATTAGAATTGATCTTAATTAATTCCACATACAATTTTAATATTAGATAGTACTAAGCCTTAAAACATGTAGAAATGTCATAGATTTTATAAATTCATATTAATTATTGGTTAAACGAATTATTTAAATCCAGTGCTGAATAGTTAGATGATTTGAATCGAAACTATAGAAAAAAGTGTTGTTATACTTTTACTGTGATTCGAATCCAGGCTTCTCAGATAAAAAGTCGCTACTCCAACCATCCAACCGCAATCATACAATCGGGTAAATTTATTCTTATCAACAAATTAATGTGATTTAGAAAATATATGAATGCCTCTGAAAATGAGAGTTCTAAAAACTGTAGAGTTAATAAAATTGATGTGTTGGACCTATAAAACAATTGAAACTGTTCTAAAAATTCCAAACATGTTTCCTTAAATGTTAAAGATTTTTATAACTAAATTAAAATATTTTGTAGAATTATTTTAGGAACAATGTATGTAGTAGATAATAGAATTATTTTTGAATTCTGGTTTTGATTTTTAGTTTAAGTAGGCCCACATTTTATACATTTTATATATATTTATATAATAAATACTGTAAATTTTAGTAAAATTCTGTTTATTCCAATTATAAAAACCTCCAAAATTTTAGACTTTAAATACACAACATTATGTAAATAATTACTAAAAATAAATATATACACCTTGTACTGTTTTTTTCGTTTTTCTAAAAATAATTTTACAAAATTTACATTATTTATTATATAAATATATTTATATATGTATAAAATATGGGAAATCCCGTTGCTTTTCTATTTTATTTCCTTATATGTTTTAATTTTTATTTTTCTGAATTTAAAAGAAAATTTCTGAATTTTCCTCCTACTAAAAAAAAAACAAAAATATAAATAAAAAAAATTTTAATATAAAAGCAAAAAATTATATACTAAGCATAAATTTTATAATTTTGTAAAAGGTCAAATTTTAAACATCGTGAGGTCTGTGTTCTCTGTGATAACTCTTTTATATGGAAAATATAGAATATTTTATTTCAATTTTTAATTTTTTATTTTTTTTTTTTTTTTGTTATTTTTTTGTTGTTTTTTGGCAATGATTTTGAAGTAATGACGTATTCACTGGAATATACATTTTTTTATCTATTAAATACATCTATCAACTATTCAAAAAAGCATCATATATTCATCCATCCATAATTCTATAACCCCACAATAATTCCAACACAAGAATAAAAAAAAATCTGTAAGGAAAAATGGTAGGCGTTTTAAATCAGTCTACAAAAAATGTTTTTATGACAAAAATCTTTATTTAAAATTAAATCAAATAATAAAAACAAGTAAAAATTCAAAAATGAAACAAATTTTGAAAAAAAAATTTTTTATTTCAAAATTTTAGTGTAGGAAAAAAAAAAATAAAAAAGAAAATTTGTTTGTTTAACCAACTGTCAAAAAAGAAAAGCTAAAAACATTTAAAAACTGACATTTTAAATTGACATTTAATTGTATTTATAGGTATTCGTATATGCATGGTAGAAATTCATGCTTGTTGTTTTATTTAAATGAATACGTAGTTGCATTTAGTTATTTAGTGAAAAAAAAATATTGAGGGCGGATGGAACATTTCAATTAAGGTACTCACATCTCTTATCGTTTTTTATATTTCCATTGCCTGTCAAGTACTTATATTGTATTTATTGTAACAATTGAAGGCGGTACTAGACAACTCCATCTGAATCTATTCGGAGCAGTTATTTTTGCTAACATCCCTAACCTCCCAACCTCCCAGTTGAGATCGATTCTCTAATATCGTTCGTCTCGAGGTGTTTTTGGGGCGGCCTCGTCTTCGCGTTCCTTGTGGATTCGAATCTAGTGCTCTAAAAAGCATAACAGTTTTTTGCGACTTTCTAACTGTGTGTTCTATCCATCTCTACTTTTTTCTTTTGATCTCTGGCCAAATATAGCACATGGCTATACTTAGGTATTTTGGAAAAAATTGTGTATACTTAAATTGAAGATGAAGAATAGGTGATTTTAAAAAATGAAATAAAATTGGTACATTAATAACGGTTTTTTATGCAAAATACAGTTATTTAATAAAAACAGTGATAAATATTAATACTTTTCGAATTAAAGTCCTTGCAACTTTCCAACAATGATAGATTATGAAAATTTTAGACATAATATAAAAGCCAATAACGGCAGCTGGCTACTGACACTTAAATGAATCTTCTATGTTGTGCACAAAGGTGAAGATATCGTTTTTTCTTTCGAAAGTTTACTAAAATATTTTGTAGGCAGTTATCTCAGAAACTGTTAGAAATAGACCTCGAAACTCCGTCGTAGCAATTTTGTGTCCATTTTGAAATCTCCGTTCATCCACCCCTGTGTTTCGAAATCTGCTAACGGGACATCCTCTATATACACATGTACGTTCTGACCTACTTTTTAAGAAAAATTAAGTAATAAGGCATAATAGAAATGCGAAATATGAACTTGTAAAAGATGTATGACCTATTTAAAACATCAATCTTGGGGTAATCTGGTATTCAGATTTAGTAACTCAGTCGTAGGCACTATTATTTAATATTTAAAATCAAAATATTGGGGTATGTAAGGAAATTTTCCCGGCTAAAAAACTTATGCTGTATTTTTATGTATATGTTAAATGTGTTCGTTCTAATTCTTCCTATATTTAAACATTCAGACATGGCTTCAGTCCTTGTTTTTAAATTTTTTACAAATTTGGATTCACAAATTTGGATCTTTGTATTTTGTACAAGCTATTGAAAACATTTGCAAATTGCATTATGATCTGGTTTTTAAGACCCAAGAATTATAAATTTTTTTAGACTGTAAGGCTATTCATTTTCCAGCTTTTAATCGACCATTTTTTATCGGCCTTTCGATCCAAATAAATTTTTATTTTTACTTTGTACACTTCAAAAAGTTTTTACTTCCAATATACCTGCGGGTGGAACACACATAATTTTTCATAATATGTACCCGTCAATTTTATTATTTTAAAACTAAAAATTATATTAGTAGTAGGTAACAATTTTTTTTTTAATACATAATTTATTAAATGAGTTATTAGATAATTTATTTTAAATATTAAATAAATAAATTATATTTAATTGAAGTTAAATCAAAAACAAAAATGAAGGTGAACAAAATAGAAATTCTCATTAAAATTCTAACAGAATGAGAAAAACAAATAGAAGGAGAGACAAAATTTGAATTTGTTTTGGGAGGGTGAACATGCGAATCATCAAAATAATCTAAAAATATCGGAACAATTGGAATATTAAAAAAGAAGATTTTAGTACTTTACTTGCATTTAATCGTTGGTTGGTTAAGTGGCTGTTTCAGTCCCCCATGATTGCAATTGGCAAGTGTCCCGGGAATATCCTTACTGTTGAAACTGTATCCAGATGAGATAGCTTCTGTATTATTATATATTTGATATTCCTAAAAAGGAATAACGTACGGCATGACATTAAATTTTGATCCAAATTCAACCTTTGATCCAAATATGCTAATTAGGGTTAGTAATTTTTAAAATTTAAATCGATTATCACAATAAGTAATTGATTGTTTTAAAAATTATATTTTTATTAACTCAATAACATAATATTTTTATTTGATAATTAAATTAAGTTGCTTTCGTAAATATTAATTAAATTTAATTATATTAAAGTTAATTAAAATAAAAAAAAAAAAAAAAAAAAAAAAAATGTAAACAAAACCACAATTTTTATTTAATTTGGATATAAAAAATGATTATATTTAATAATTAACTTATTGCATAACTATATTTAATTTTTCCTTTTGATTAGGGGTTGGTGGAAAATGTAAAGTATTTATTGATGCTTAGTATACTTAACTGTAAATGAACTAGATAATAAAAACAAGTATTGTATAATATAAAAAAAAAAAAATTAAAATTACATTTCGATTATCGGGATTTAAAAATAGTGTTTAATAAAGGCTTTATTTAAGATACAGAATCTTAGGAGTTTAAAACTATTGAATGTTGAATTCGTATATAATTTACAATATTTAAAAATAATTATTTCGATTGTTATCAATCGATTACATATTAGTATGGATATTGAATCGATTATAGATTCTAATAAAAATTTCAAATTAAAATTCAAAAAAAATCGATTAATTTTTTTGAAATAAGGTTCTATTGCAACTATTACTTATCACTAATCATATATTTATTGTGTAATGAAAAGTTTTTAAAGCACTTAATTATATTTAATTATAATTTGAATAAAATTTTGGTTAGGAAATATTACTCACTTATCAAAGGAAATATAATTTGATTATTTTATTAGTGATAATTTATTGGTGCAATAGTGCTCAGATATTATAATTACAGAATCTTATAGAGTTTTAAAACTATCAAAAACTTATTGGATAAATAATTTTAAATGTTTAAATATAAAAATTTTTTTATTTGTTCTCCAGCTAATCGATTACATATAATGATAACCGATTAAAAAATATTTTATTGAAAATATCGAACTAATATTAAAAAAATCGATTATTTGACATTTATTTAATATGTTTAAAAAGAATTATTTCCATTATTCTCAAGCTAATCGATTACATATGAAGATAATCGATTAAATTTATTGTATTAAAAATATCGAACTAATATTAAAATAGTCGATTAACTTACATTAATTTAAAATGTTTAAAAATAATTTTTACAATTGTTCTTTAGCTAATCGATTACATATGAAGAGAATCGATTATATTTATTGTATCAAAAATATCAAACTAATACATAAAAAAATCGATTAGTTGACATAAATTAAAAATGTTTACAAATAATTTTTCCAATTGTTTTTAACCTAATCGATTAAATTTATTGTATTAAAAACATCGAATTAATATTAAAAATATCGATTAATTGACATTTTGCAAACTCGGTTCTATTTTGCCTATCACTTACTACTAAGCAATTAGTCATTTGATAATGATAAGTTTTTAGTGCACCAAAAGCTTATTTAGTAATAACATAATTATTTCATTAGAATAATATTCTCTTGTCAAAAGAATTACTATTTGGTTGTATGTAATAAGTTGTTGGAGCAATAAAATCCTATTGAAATGCACTTTTTGGCGTTAAATTTTGAGTTTAAATTATTTAAAAAAAAAGAACTTAAACACAGCAATATATTTAAAAAATAAAAAAAAAAAAAAACAAAAAGAAAACAAATATAAGCAAATATATCAATAAATTAAAAATTATTCGTTATTGAAAGTGGTTTTTTTTTTTTTTTAATTAAATAAAAACATTTAATTTCATTTACACTAAAATTAAAATTATACGTATATATATATATGTGTATATTATATATATATTTAAATTATATAAATAAAATAAAGTACAAAAATAAACAAAATTAAATTAAAAACAAAATAAAGAATGTTATTAAAAATTTATAGTGTTTAAAATTATTCAAAGAATATTAAAAGAAAAGCTATAAAATTAGTGACGTAGTTAAGTATTAGTGATGTAAAAATACACAAAAAATTTATTTAAAAAAAAAAATAAAAACAAAAACTAGCAAATATAAAAAAAATAAATAAATAAACAAATAAAAAGTTTCGGAATTTGTAATACTAAAAATTTAATAAAAGTATTTAGATATGCGTACGTGTATTTAATAAATATAAAATATATTTAAAAAGTAATGTATCTAATACAATATATACATGTACCTGTACATAATAATATATAATAATACACATAAACAAAAAAGATGTTATGAAAAAACATGCTATTTAATTAATTTATAGGAAAATTCCACTATATGTGACTTTTTAAAATTTTTTTTTTTTTTTTTTGGAAATATTTTTTACACAGAATTTTGTAACTCACAGATACAAAAATTAACCTGTAACTGAAAAATATAAAATTATTAAAATTGAAATAAGACATTTTATAAGTGATATCTTAGAGATAGTATGTCTCTAATCGTAATCGTAAATGGAATTCATTAAGGGTAATAGTTGTCATAAGAATATAATTGTGTAGCCTTCTTTTGGTTTTAACATTTTGTTTCAATTGAGACAGGCTTGGACTAAGTAGGACTAAGAATTAAACATTTAATACACATAAAAACAAGTTCCTATTCAGGGATATTTATATATATTAACAGGGACGTTTCAAAGACTTATTAAAGACTAATTATAAATTCTTAGATTTCTTAGTTTTATACCAGTTAAGTTTAGGGCTGACTTGCACTTTTCACTGCAAACAGAAGGACTTTCAATTTAAGTGAAAGTTTTTATTTTTAAAGTGCAAGTATTTATATTTTTACTTGAGAAATCGATTAAACTGTTACTTTTAATCTGGAATATAAACATGTTATTTATTTTAAACACAAGTAACATTCTATTGTTGTCACAAAATACTAATGCCACATAAGTTTTTTTGTTACATGACCATTAAAACAAACGGTATTTTCTGTCAAAATTTTAGTAAACAAAATAAATGTAGACGTCGCACCTTGACTTCAAAAACTTAGCCGCCGTACTTTAATGAAAACTGAGAAAAAACTCCCAAAAAAAGCCTGGCTCTTAGAGACCACTTTTATAGGTCGGACTCAAAAGTCGAAATTCTATTGATATTATGTAACATTTTTTTTTGATATATATATGAATTCTATTATTCGTTTAAAGATTCCTAAGATTCAACATCAAGTAACCTTAAAAAAATTCTGTAAACACAAATTATTGCATTTAAAAAGTAAAATACTTGCACTTAAAATGGAAAATATCGTTTCGAAAAAGAAATACTTAAACTAAAAATGGAAATTATTCTTCCCTGTCCTGTCGTACTTCATAGACACTAGACTTATACAAAATTGCGCAATTTTGTAAAAATTTCAAATTTCAACTCAACTCATTGCTTAACTCAAATATTCAGTCCGTTCAACCTGTGAGCGCAAGTATGTTGCTCATCAATTGAGTCTGTTCAACTTGTGGCAGCATTGTGTCGCTTAAAGTCTGACCGCGTTTCAAATTTTGAGTTGAACATGAGTTGAGTTACACAATTTCGAGTTCATTTACAGCTCTGCAAAATTATGTTAGAAGATTGGGTTTCTCAAATACTGAAGCTCTTTCCCAGTATTTATTTAAGTATCTAACAAAATTTGACAATTTTAAAGTTATTCCGTTATAAAATAAATTGTTGTACAGGTATTCAATTAATACAGCTTCTTATTGAAAATGGCAATGAAAAATTGTTATAGATATAGAATAAAAGCATTAACATTTACATTTATAGTATCTATACATATTATTAGAACATTTTCTCATTATAAATTAATTTCTATGATAATTTTAAGAAATTAAGAAATGTAAAATATTTAAAACATATGTGTTTATTCATTTACTAAGTATATGATACTATACAATAAAATACTTCTGCTTTGAAATGAAAACATATTAAAATGTTAAATGATAGCTATTTTGATATCTCAATATTTTAATATGTATGTATATATGTATGTATATTTTAAAAAAGATTCAAATTTTATAAAATTTTTAAGAAATTGATGATTCACTCACAAAACAAAGCAATCATACTTATAATAATAATTAGGTACATGTTTATTTTCTTATATTGAATTTTATTTAAGTTGTACGTGATTTTGATTCTGTCATCATATAAAATACTTAGTATAGTGTTTACCCAAATAACAGTCATAATTGTTATTTTTGGGTTTTTTTTTTTATTGTTATTTAATATTTACTGAAATTTAATTAACTGTTTTACTGCTTAAACAGATTTTTTATGAAAATTAGATTTTGTTGAAGAGTTTGAGTGCATATTTATTAGTTAATAAAAGAATATAATTCTGTTTTTATATAAGTTTTAAAAGTAAACTAGTATCGCCCTGTGCTCGAAATTCGAGCTATTTTTGCTTTTAAGTTAACATATAAAATTCGTTTTGTGTAAATTATATTAGACTATACATACTAAAAGTTATGCCAACAGTGTTGTCAACAATTCTTGCGCTTGAAATTTGCTTAAAATAAATTTATAATTTTTTTACCATAATTTATATGGTAAATTAATAAAAAATTATAAATTTATAATTTTTTTTAATTATTAAAACGTTGTTAAGTACCGATTTTTGAGTTTTTTTTCTATAGCTTAAGCCTCTTTAAAGAGAGGATAAATTGGTACAGTTAAATTAAATTAAAATTCTAAATACATATAAATATTATTCTAATAAATACATAATTCTAAACATATACATACATATATTTATTGAAGTCAATAACTCAAAATTCAAGTTAATGCTGTCCTTCATATAGCAAACTGTAGTTTTTTCTAAACATTTTAGTACGATATGAACAATGCTGTACGTATTCTGTATTCTAATTATATTTTTTATTTGATAACCAATAAGCACTTACCCCCTTCCATTTTAAAAAAATATTCTTTATATTTATATCAGCAATAAGCCTTAATTTTTTCACTTTATTAATATTTAAATACTATTAAATATAATTAACTTCTCAAATGACAGGTAGTTTTAAGATGTCAAATATATATATGACGATTAATCTAACAATTATGTACTCCTGAAACAAAAATTAGCGTTCCATTTACAAACTACGCCTATCTAATCTTCATGTACACTTTTTGATATATAAAATTTGTTCGTTTTGTCAAAGTAAAACTAAAAATAGTTTTTTTTATTATAAAAAAACATTATTCGATGTTGAAAGTGTGAAATAAACTTTTCAATTATTAGAATGAAATCAAAACATACGACGTACAATTTTTATACGGCAGTACATCAATACGTCTGTCTACATATCCATTATCGGTAAATCGATACGCGCGTACAATTTTTAGTTTATCAAAAATATTTATTTGAATGTTTTAATTTAGTACCTACAAAAAATATTTTTAATTTCATAGTATAGATATTTTGAATATTGGATATTTTTTAATAAAAATTATTGTAAAAAAATATTATTTTTTAAAACATAATATTAGAAATATAAGAAAAACCAATAATAATATTTTTATACATTTTGCCAATATTTGTAAATTTTAAAAATCCGAGATACAGTACATTGTGTTACGCGTATTTTCGCTGCTCTAATGTAAATTTATGTACCTATTTATTTCTCAATTTTTTGACAGAAATTATACGCTGTACGCTTTTATTTAGGTTGGGACCTAAGGAACAAATAACTTTTTTTGAGAAAGATAATTTTTTTTGTATTGCAAACATATTGTCCTACTGTAGGTATTTTCAATTTATTTGAATATTTGTATGTTTTAAACTAAATAATTAAAAAAAAAATGTTATTTTAAAATATTTTATTTTTAAAATTTAATCGCAGCAGCATAAGAAAAAACGATTACAATATGTATTTTTATACACTTTGTCAATTTTTAAATTTTTAAACTCTGAGGTACAGTACGTCGCGTATGCTTTCATGTAAATTTTTTTACATAACTAATTATTTCAAAATTTTTTGACAGAAACTGAATGCCGTACATGCTGATTTTGGCTAATCAATAAGAAACAAATCATTTTTCTTAAGAAATATTATTTTTTTTTTTCAGTTTCTGCATATTTCAGAAGTCGGTTTTTAATTTTACAAAAAACTTAACAAAAAGTAACAACAATTTACGATTTACAAAAAAATTTTTTTTTAGTACCTACTGTATTATAACAAATTGCAAACAAAAACAAAATACAGTACTTTTTGGTTTAACGACCATGATGAGACGGAAAATATTCGTCGTAATAAACGAATGTCGTTTTAAAAGAATGCTGTGAATTGTGAAAAATTAGTATAAGACTTGGACATTGTAGAATGTGCTGATTCTAGAATGGACACTTCGAACTCATTTGCTAAAATTTATTTGAATGTTTTAATTTAGAACAAAAAATTTTATTAATTTCATATAATAGGTATATTTTGAATTTTTTTCAATATAAGATATTTTTTAAAACATAATCTTAGAAATATAAGAAAAACCAAAAACCATTTGTTAATTTGTAAATTTTAAAAATTCGATTACAGTACATCGCATTACGCGTATTTTGGTTGCTCTCATGAAAATTCATGTACCTATTTATTTGTAAATTTTTTGACAGAAATTATACGTCAACTTTTATTTAAGTTTATGATTATTTTTTAGTTTTTTTTGCGAACATATTATAGGTATTTTCAATTATTTTGAATGTATGTTTTTTAAAAAAAAAATATTATTTTAAAATATTTTATTTTGAAATCTAAATCGTAGCAACATCAGAAAAAATAATTACAATATTTTTATACGCTTTGTCAAATTTTAAAATTTTACATTCCGAAGTACAGTACACAACATACCTACTTATTTCAAATTTTTTTGACAGAAACTGCATGCCGTACGGGTTTATTCTGGTTGATCTGTAAAGAACACATAATTTTTCTTAAGAAATGATATTTTTTTGTTTCTGCAAACATACTATAGGTATTTCAATTATTTTGAATATATGTAAAGTATTTTTTAAAAAAATATAGGTATTTTTAAAAACAATATTATTTTAAAATATTTTATTTTTATAACAATAACAACATAAAAAAAAACAATAACTTTTTTGTATGCTTTGTCAATGTTTAAATTTTAAAAATTCGAGGTAAGTAAGTTATTCTCACGTAATATCATGTGCTTAACTACTAATTTAAAACACCATAAGCGTTGATTTTGGTTAGGCCCAAAGGAACAAATCATTTAAATTGCAAATTATTTTTTTAAGAAAGATTTTTCGTTTTTAATTTTTTGCAAACATATTTCAATTATTT